>JAVHKY010000059.1:2470000-2792415 GCA_035079385.1 Aspidiotus rigidus | reverse complement strand
CAGTTTTTTGGCCGGTAAATCGCTAACCGTTCGAGATAGGTTAAAAATTTTTACGGGGATCGATCGAGGGCGTCGAGACGCATCTAGTCCACCACTTCACCTCCAGTTTTGAGCCGTCTAGACGACGACACAGTTTTTTGGCCGTAAATCGCTAACCGTTCGAGATAGGTTAAAAATTTTTACGGGGATCGATCGAGGGCGTCGAGACGCATCTAGTCCACCACTTCAACCTCCAGTTGTTTGAGCCGTCTAGACGACGACACAGTTTTTTGGCCGTAAATCGCTAACCGTTCGAGATAGGTTAAAAATTTTTACGGGGATCGATCGAGGGCGTCGAGACGCATCTAGTCCACCACTTCACCTCCAGTTTTGAGCCGTCTAGACGACGACACAGTTTTTTGGCCGTAAATCGCTAACCGTTCGAGATAGGTTAAAAATTTTTACGGGGATCGATCGAGGGCGTCGAGACGCATCTAGTCCACCACTTCACCTTCAGTTTTGAGCCGTCTAGACGACGACACAGTTTTTTGGCCGTAAATCGCTAACCGTTCGAGATAGGTTAAAAATTTTTACGGGGATCGATCGAGGGCGTCGAGACGCATCTAGTCCACCACTTCACCTCCAGTTTTGAGCCGTCTAGACGACGACACAGTTTTTTGGCCGTAAATCGCTAACCGTTCGAGATAGGTTAAAAATTTTTACGGGGATCGATCGAGGGCGTCGAGACGCATCTAGTCCACCACTTCACCTCCAGTTTTGAGCCGTCTAGACGACGACACAGTTTTTTGGCCGTAAATCGCTAACCGTTCGAGATAGGTTAAAAATTTTTACGGGGATCGATCGAGGGCGTCGAGACGCATCTAGTCCACCACTTCACCTCCAGTTTTGAGCCGTCTAGACGACGACACAGTTTTTTGGCCGTAAATCGCTAACCGTTCGAGATAGGTTAAAAATTTTTACGGGGATCGATCGAGGGCGTCGAGACGCATCTAGTCCACCACTTCACCTCCAGTTTTGAGCCGTCTAGACGACGACACAGTTTTTTGGCCGTAAATCGCTAACCGTTCGAGATAGGTTAAAAATTTTTACGGGGATCGATCGAGGGCGTCGAGACGCATCTAGTCCACCACTTCACCTCCAGTTTTGAGCCGTCTAGACGACGACACAGTTTTTTGGCCGTAAATCGCTAACCGTTCGAGATAGGTTAAAAATTTTTACGGGGATCGATCGAGGGCGTCGAGACGCATCTAGTCCACCACTTCACCTCCAGTTTTGAGCCGTCTAGACGACGACACAGTTTTTTGGCCGTAAATCGCTAACCGTTCGAGATAGGTTAAAAATTTTTACGGGGATCGATCGAGGGCGTCGAGACGCATCTAGTCCACCACTTCACCTCCAGTTTTGAGCCGTCTAGACGACGACACAGTTTTTTGGCCGTAAATCGCTAACCGTTCGAGATAGGTTAAAAATTTTTACGGGGATCGATCGAGGGCGTCGAGACGCATCTAGTCCACCACTTCACCTCCAGTTTTGAGCCGTCTAGACGACGACACAGTTTTTTGGCCGTAAATCGCTAACCGTTCGAGATAGGTTAAAAATTTTTACGGGGATCGATCGAGGGCGTCGAGACGCATCTAGTCCACCACTTCACCTCCAGTTTTGAGCCGTCTAGACGACGACACAGTTTTTTGGCCGTAAATCGCTAACCGTTCGAGATAGGTTAAAAATTTTTACGGGGATCGATCGAGGGCGTCGAGACGCATCTAGTCCACCACTTCACCTCCAGTTTTGAGCCGTCTAGACGACGACACAGTTTTTTGGCCGTAAATCGCTAACCGTTCGAGATAGGTTAAAAATTTTTACGGGGATCGATCGAGGGCGTCGAGACGCATCTAGTCCACCACTTCACCTCCAGTTTTGAGCCGTCTAGACGACGACACAGTTTTTTGGCCGTAAATCGCTAACCGTTCGAGATAGGTTAAAAATTTTTACGGGGATCGATCGAGGGCGTCGAGACGCATCTAGTCCACCACTTCACCTCCAGTTTTGAGCCGTCTAGACGACGACACAGTTTTTTTGGCCGTAAATCGCTAACCGTTCGAGATAGGTTAAAAATTTTTACGGGGATCGATCGAGGGCGTCGAGACGCATCTAGTCCACCACTTCACCTCCAGTTTTGAGCCGTCTAGACGACGACACAGTTTTTTGGCCGTAAATCGCTAACCGTTCGAGATAGGTTAAAAATTTTTACGGGGATCGATCGAGGGCGTTGAAACGCATCTAGTCCACCACTTCACCTCCAGTTTTGAGCCGTCTAGACGACGACACGGTTGGCCGTAAATCGCTAACCGTTCGGATAGGTTAAAAATTTTTACGGGGATCGATCGAGGGCGTCGAGACGCATCTAGTCCACCACTTCACCTCCAGTTTTGAGCCGTCTAGACGACGACACAGTTTTTTGGCCGTAAATCGCTAACCGTTTCGAGATAGGTTAAAAATTTTTACGGGGATCGATCGAGGGCGTTGAAACGCATCTAGTCCACCACTTCACCTCCAGTTTTGAGCCGTCTAGACGACGACACGGTTTTTTGGCCGTAAATCGCTACCGTTCGGGATAGGTTAAAAATTTTTACGGGGATCGATCGAGGGCGTCGAGACGCATCTAGGCCCACTTCACCTCCAGTTTTGAGCCGTCTTGAGACGACACAGTTTTTTGGCCGTAAGATCCGCTAACCGTTAGTCACTCCAGTTTTGACCGTCTAGGACGACACGGTTTTTTGGCCGTAAATCGCTAACCGTTCGGGATCGAGTCTACACTTACGCAGTTGAGTCTAGACGACGACCTTCGGTTTTTGGCCGGGTAATTTTTGGCCGTAATCGCTACGTTCGGATAGGTTACGGTCTTCGCCGTTTGAGCCGTCTAGACGACGACACAGTTTTTGGCCGTAAATCGCTTAACGTTCGAGATAGGTTAAAAATTTTACGGAGCGATCGAGGCGTCCGAACCCATCTAGTCCACCACTTCCTCCAGTTCCCAGTTTTGAGCCGTCTAGACGAACGGTTTTTTGGCCGTAAATCGCTAATCGTTCGGATAGGTTCGTTCGTTTGAGCGTCTAGACGAACTGTTTTTGGGCGTAAAATCGCTAACGTCTGAGGTTAATTTTTCGGTCGACGAGGGCGTACCAGTAGTCTCTGGGTTTTTTGGCGTAACGTTCGGATAGGTTAAAATTTTTACGGGATCGATCGAGGGCGTCGAGACGCATCTAGGCCACCACTTCACCTCCAGTTTTGAGCCGTCTAGACGACGACACAGTTTTTTGGCCGTAATCGCTAACCGTTCGAGATAGGTTAAAAATTTTTACGGGGATGGATCGATCGAGGGCGTCGAGACGCATCTAGTCCACCACTTCACCTCCAGTTTTGAGCCGTCTAGACGACGACACAGTTTTTTGGCCGTAAATCGCTAACCGTTCGAGGATAGGTTAAAAATTTTTACGGGGATCGATCGAGGGCGTCGAGACGCATCTAGCCCTTCCACCCTCCAGTTTTGAGCCGTCTAGACGACGACACGGTTTTTTGGCCGTAAATCGCTAACCGTTCGGGATAGGTTAAAAATTTTTACGGGGATCGATCGAGGGCGTCGAGACGCATCTAGTCCACCACTTCACCTCCAGTTTTGAGCCGTCTAGACGACGACACAGTTTTTTGGCCGTAAATCGCTAACCGTTCGAGATAGGTTAAAAATTTTTACGGGGATCGATCGAGGGCGTTGAACGCATCTAGTCCACCACTTCAGCTCCAGTTTTGAGCCGTCTAGACGACGACACGGTTTTTTGGCCGTAAATCGCTAACCGTTCGGGATAGGTTAAAAATTTTTACGGGGATCGATCGAGGGCGTCGAGACGCATCTAGTCCACCACTTCACCTCCAGTTTTGAGCCGTCTAGACGACGACACAGTTTTTTGGCCGTAAATCGCTAACCGTTCGAGATAGGTTAAAAATTTTTACGGGGATCGATCGAGGGCGTTGAAACGCATCTAGTCCACCACTTCACCTCCAGTTTTGAGCCGTCTAGACGACGACACGGTTTTTTGGCCGTAAATCGCTAACCGTTCGGGATAGGTTAAAAATTTTTACGGGGATCGATCGAGGGCGTCGAGACGCATCTAGTCCACCACTTCACCTCCAGTTTTGAGCCGTCTAGACGACGACACAGTTTTTTGGCCGTAAATCGCTAACCGTTCGAGATAGGTTAAAAATTTTTACGGGGATCGATCGAGGGCGTTGAAACGCATCTAGTCCACCACTTCACCTCCAGTTTTGAGCCGTCTAGACGACGACACGGTTTTTTGGCCGTAAATCGCTAACCGTTCGGGATAGGTTAAAAATTTTTACGGGGATCGATCGAGGGCGTCGAGACGCATCTAGGCCACCACTTCACCTCCAGTTTTGAGCCGTCTAGACGACGACACAGTTTTTTGGCCGTAAATCGCTAACCGTTCGAGATAGGTTAAAAATTTTTACGGGGATCGATCGAGGGCGTCGAGACGCATCTAGTCCACCACTTCACCTCCAGTTTTGAGCCGTCTAGACGACGACACAGTTTTTTGGCCGTAAATCGCTAACCGTTCGAGATAGGTTAAAAATTTTTACGGGGATCGATCGAGGGCGTCGAGACGCATCTAGTCCACCACTTCACCTCCAGTTTTGAGCCGTCTAGACGACGACACGGTTTTTTGGCCGTAAATCGCTAACCGTTCGGGATAGGTTAAAAATTTTTACGGGGATCGATCGAGGGCGTCGAGACGCATCTAGTCCACCACTTCACCTCCAGTTTTGAGCCGTCTAGACGACGACACAGTTTTTTGGCCGTAAATCGCTAACCGTTCGAGATAGGTTAAAAATTTTTACGGGGATCGATCGAGGGCGTTGAAACGCATCTAGTCCACCACTTCAGCTCCAGTTTTGAGCCGTCTAGACGACGACACGGTTTTTTTGGCCGTAAATCGCTAACCGTTCGGGATAGGTTAAAAATTTTTACGGGGATCGATCGAGGGCGTCGAGACGCATCTAGTCCACCACTTCACCTCCAGTTTTGAGCCGTCTAGACGACGACACAGTTTTTTGGCCGTAAATCGCTAACCGTTCGAGATAGGTTAAAAATTTTTACGGGGATCGATCGAGGGCGTTGAAACGCATCTAGTCCACCACTTCACCTCCAGTTTTGAGCCGTCTAGACGACGACACGGTTTTTTGGCCGTAAATCGCTAACCGTTCGGGATAGGTTAAAAATTTTTACGGGGATCGATCGAGGGCGTCGAGACGCATCTAGGCCACCACTTCACCTCCAGTTTTGAGCCGTCTAGACGACGACACAGTTTTTTGGCCGTAAATCGCTAACCGTTCGAGATAGGTTAAAAATTTTTACGGGGATCGATCGAGGGCGTTGAAACGCATCTAGTCCACCACTTCACCTCCAGTTTTGAGCCGTCTAGACGACGACACGGTTTTTTGGCCGTAAATCGCTAACCGTTCGGGATAGGTTAAAAATTTTTACGGGGATCGATCGAGGGCGTCGAGACGCATCTAGTCCACCACTTCACCTCCAGTTTTGAGCCGTCTAGACGACGACACAGTTTTTTGGCCGTAAATCGCTAACCGTTCGAGATAGGTTAAAAATTTTTACGGGGATCGATCGAGGGCGTCGAGACGCATCTAGTCCACCACTTCACCTCCAGTTTTGAGCCGTCTAGACGACGACACAGTTTTTTGGCCGTAAATCGCTAATCGTTCGAGATAGGTTAAAAATTTTTACGGGGATCGATCGAGGGCGTTGAAACGCATCTAGTCCACCACTTCACCTCCAGTTTTGAGCCGTCTAGACGACGACACGGTTTTTTGGCCGTAAATCGCTAACCGTTCGGGATAGGTTAAAAATTTTTACGGGGATCGATCGAGGGCGTCGAGACGCATCTAGTCCACCACTTCACCTCCAGTTTTGAGCCGTCTAGACGACGACACAGTTTTTTGGCCGTAAATCGCTAACCGTTCGAGATAGGTTAAAAATTTTTACGGGGATCGATCGAGGGCGTTGAAACGCATCTAGTCCACCACTTCACCTCCAGTTTTGAGCCGTCTAGACGACGACACGGTTTTTTGGCCGTAAATCGCTAACCGTTCGGGATAGGTTAAAAATTTTTACGGGGATCGATCGAGGGCGTCGAGACGCATCTAGGCCACCACTTCACCTCCAGTTTTGAGCCGTCTAGACGACGACACAGTTTTTTGGCCGTAAATCGCTAACCGTTCGAGATAGGTTAAAAATTTTTACGGGGATCGATCGAGGGCGTCGAGACGCATCTAGTCCACCACTTCACCTCCAGTTTTGAGCCGTCTAGACGACGACACAGTTTTTTGGCCGTAAATCGCTAACCGTTCGAGATAGGTTAAAAATTTTTACGGGGATCGATCGAGGGCGTCGAGACGCATCTAGTCCACCACTTCACCTCCAGTTTTGAGCCGTCTAGACGACGACACGGTTTTTTGGCCGTAAATCGCTAACCGTTCGGGATAGGTTAAAAATTTTTACGGGGATCGATCGAGGGCGTCGAGACGCATCTAGTCCACCACTTCACCTCCAGTTTTGAGCCGTCTAGACGACGACACAGTTTTTTGGCCGTAAATCGCTAACCGTTCGAGATAGGTTAAAAATTTTTACGGGGATCGATCGAGGGCGTTGAAACGCATCTAGTCCACCACTTCAGCTCCAGTTTTGAGCCGTCTAGACGACGACACGGTTTTTTGGCCGTAAATCGCTAACCGTTCGGGATAGGTTAAAAATTTTTACGGGGATCGATCGAGGGCGTCGAGACGCATCTAGTCCACCACTTCACCTCCAGTTTTGAGCCGTCTAGACGACGACACAGTTTTTTGGCCGTAAATCGCTAACCGTTCGAGATAGGTTAAAAATTTTTACGGGGATCGATCGAGGGCGTTGAAACGCATCTAGTCCACCACTTCACCTCCAGTTTTGAGCCGTCTAGACGACGACACGGTTTTTTGGCCGTAAATCGCTAACCGTTCGGGATAGGTTAAAAATTTTTACGGGGATCGATCGAGGGCGTCGAGACGCATCTAGTCCACCACTTCACCTCCAGTTTTGAGCCGTCTAGACGACGACACAGTTTTTTGGCCGTAAATCGCTAACCGTTCGAGATAGGTTAAAAATTTTTACGGGGATCGATCGAGGGCGTCGAGACGCATCTAGTCCACCACTTCACCTCCAGTTTTGAGCCGTCTAGACGACGACACAGTTTTTTGGCCGTAAATCGCTAACCGTTCGAGATAGGTTAAAAATTTTTACGGGGATCGATCGAGGGCGTCGAGACGCATCTAGTCCACCACTTCACCTCCAGTTTTGAGCCGTCTAGACGACGACACAGTTTTTTGGCCGTAAATCGCTAACCGTTCGAGATAGGTTAAAAATTTTTACGGGGATCGATCGAGGGCGTCGAAACGCATCTAGTTCACCACTTCACCTCCAGTTTTGAGCCGTCTAGACGACGACACAGTTTTTTGGCCGTAAATCGCTAACCGTTCGAGATAGGTTAAAAATTTTTACGGGGATCGACCGAGGGCGTCGAGACGCATCTAGTCCACCACTTCACCTCCAGTTTTGAGCCGTCTAGACGACGACACAGTTTTTTGGCCGTAAATCGCTAACCGTTCGAGATAGGTTAAAAATTTTTACGGGGATCGATCGAGGGCGTCGAGACGCATCTAGTCCACCACTTCACCTTCAGTTTTGAGCCGTCTAGACGACGACACAGTTTTTTGGCCGTAAATCGCTAACCGTTCGAGATAGGTTAAAA
Source organism: Aspidiotus rigidus (assembly GCA_035079385.1). Lineage (NCBI taxonomy): Eukaryota > Metazoa > Arthropoda > Insecta > Hemiptera > Diaspididae > Aspidiotus > Aspidiotus rigidus. Next base: position 2,784,544 of record JAVHKY010000059.1, on the reverse strand, counting down.
ATTTTTACGGGGATCGATCGAGGGCGTCGAGATGCATCTAGTCCACCACTTCACCTCCAGTTTTGAGCCGTCTAGACGACGACACAGTTTTTTGGCCGTAAATCGCTAACCGTTCGAGATAGGTTAAAAATTTTTACGGGGATCGATCGAGGGCGTCGAGACGCATCTAGTCCACCACTTCACCTCCAGTTTTGAGCCGTCTAGACGACGACACAGTTTTTTGGCCGTAAATCGCTAACCGTTCGAGATAGGTTAAAAATTTTTACGGGGATCGATCGAGGGCGTCGAGACGCATCTAGTCCACCACTTCACCTCCAGTTTTGAGCCGTCTAGACGACGACACAGTTTTTTGGCCGTAAATCGCTAACCGTTCGAGATAGGTTAAAAATTTTTACGGGGATCGATCGAGGGCGTCGAGACGCATCTAGTCCACCACTTCACCTCCAGTTTTGAGCCGTCTAGACGACGACACAGTTTTTTGGCCGTAAATCGCTAACCGTTCGAGATAGGTTAAAAATTTTTACGGGGATCGATCGAGGGCGTCGAGACGCATCTAGTCCACCACTTCACCTCCAGTTTTGAGGCGTCTAGACGACGACACAGTTTTTTGGCCGTAAATCGCTAACCCTTTGAGATAGGTTAAAAATTTTTACGGGGATCGATCGAGGGCGTCGAGACGCATCTAGTCCACCACTTCACCTCCAGTTTTGAGCCGTCTAGACGACGACACAGTTTTTTGGCCGTAAATCGCTAACCGTTCGAGATAGGTTAAAAATTTTTACGGGGATCGATCGAGGGCGTCGAGACGCATCTAGTCCACCACTTCACCTCCAGTTTTGAGCCGTCTAGACGACGACACAGTTTTTTGGCTGTAAATCGCTAACCGTTCGAGATAGGTTAAAAATTTTTACGGGGATCGATCGAGGGCGTCGAGACGCATCTAGTCCACCACTTCACCTCCAGTTTTGAGCCGTCTAGACGACGACACAGTTTTTTGGCCGTAAATCGCTAACCGTTCGAGATAGGTTAAAAATTTTTACGGGGATCGATCGAGGGCGTCGAGACGCATCTAGTCCACCACTTCACCTCCAGTTTTGAGCCGTCTAGACGACGACACAGTTTTTTGGGTGTAAATCGCTAACCGTTCGATATAGGTTAAAAATTTTTACGGGGATCGATCGAGGGCGTCGAGACGCATCTAGTCCACCACTTCACCTCCAGTTTTGAGCCGTCTAGACGACGACACAGTTTTTTGGCCGTAAATCGCTAACCGTTCGAGATAGGTTAAAAATTTTTACGGGGATCGATCGAGGGCGTCGAGACGCATCTAGTCCACCACTTCACCTCCAGTTTTGAGCCGTCTAGACGACGACACAGTTTTTTGGCCGTAAATCGCTAACCGTTCGAGATAGGTTAAAAATTTTTACGGGGATCGATCGAGGGCGTCGAGACGCATCTAGTCCACCACTTCACCTCCAGTTTTGAGCCGTCTAGACGACGACACAGTTTTTTGGCCGTAAATCGCTAACCGTTCGAGATAGGTTAAAAATTTTTACGGGGATCGATCGAGGGCGTTGAAACGCATCTAGTCCACCACTTCACCTCCAGTTTTGAGCCGTCTGGACGACGACACGGTTTTTTGGCCGTAAATCGCTAACCGTTCGGGATAGGTTAAAAATTTTTACGGGGATCGATCGAGGGCGTCGAGACGCATCTAGTCCACCACTTCACCTCCAGTTTTGAGCCGTCTAGACGACGACACAGTTTTTTGGCCGTAAATCGCTAACCGTTCGAGATAGGTTAAAAATTTTTACGGGGATCGATCGAGGGCGTCGAGACGCATCTAGTCCACCACTTCACCTCCAGTTTTGAGCCGTCTAGACGACGACACAGTTTTTTGGCTGTAAATCGCTAACCGTTCGAGATAGGTTAAAAATTTTTACGGGGATCGATCGAGGGCGTCGAGACGCATCTAGTCCACCACTTCACCTCCAGTTTTGAGCCGTCTAGACGACGACACAGTTTTTTGGCCGTAAATCGCTAACCGTTCGAGATAGGTTAAAAATTTTTACGGGGATCGATCGAGGGCGTCGAGACGCATCTAGTCCACCACTTCACCTCCAGTTTTGAGCCGTCTAGACGACGACACAGTTTTTTGGCCGTAAATCGCTAACCCTTTGAGATAGGTTAAAAATGTTTACGGGGATCGATCGAGGGCGTCGAGACGCATCTAGTCCACCACTTCAGAGCCGTCTAGACGACGACACAGTTTTTTGGCCGTAAATCGCTAACCGTTCGAGATAGGTTAAAAATTTTTACGGGGATCGATCGAGGGCGTCGAGACGCATCTAGTCCACCACTTCACCTCCAGTTTTGAGCCGTCTAGACGACGACACAGTTTTTTGGCCGTAAATCGCTAACCGTTCGAGATAGGTTAAAAATTTTTACGGGGATCGATCGAGGGCGTCAAGACGCATCTAGTCCACCACTTCACCTCCAGTTTTGAGGCGTCTAGACGACGACACAGTTTTTTGGCCGTAAATCGCTAACCCTTTGAGATAGGTTAAAAATTTTTACGGGGATCGATCGAGGGCGTCGAGACGCATCTAGTCCACCACTTCACCTCCAGTTTTGAGCCGTCTAGACGACGACACAGTTTTTTGGCCGTAAATCGCTAACCGTTCGAGATAGGTTAAAAATTTTTACGGGGATCGATCGAGGGCGTCGAGACGCATCTAGTCCACCACTTCACCTCCAGTTTTGAGCCGTCTAGACGACGACACAGTTTTTTGGCCGTAAATCGCTAACCGTTCGAGATAGGTTAAAAATTTTTACGGGGATCGATCGAGGGCGTCGAGACGCATCTAGTCCACCACTTCACCTCCAGTTTTGAGCCGTCTAGACGACGACACAGTTTTTTGGCTGTAAATCGCTAACCGTTCGAGATAGGTTAAAAATTTTTACGGGGATCGATCGAGGGCGTCGAGACGCATCTAGTCCACCACTTCACCTCCAGTTTTGAGCCGTCTAGACGACGACACAGTTTTTTGGCCGTAAATCGCTAACCGTTCGAGATAGGTTAAAAATTTTTACGGGGATCGATCGAGGGCGTCGAGACGCATCTAGTCCACCACTTCACCTCCAGTTTTGAGCCGTCTAGACGACGACACAGTTTTTTGGCCGTAAATCGCTAACCCTTTGAGATAGGTTAAAAATGTTTACGGGGATCGATCGAGGGCGTCGAGACGCATCTAGTCCACCACTTCACCTCCAGTTTTGAGCCGTCTAGACGACGACACAGTTTTTTGGCCGTAAATCGCTAACCGTTCGAGATAGGTTAAAAATTTTTACGGGGATCGATCGAGGGCGTCGAGACGCATCTAGTCCACCACTTCACCTCCAGTTTTGAGCCGTCTAGACGACGACACAGTTTTTTGGCCGTAAATCGCTAACCGTTCGAGATAGGTTAAAAATTTTTACGGGGATCGATCGAGGGCGTCGAGACGCATCTAGTCCACCACTTCACCTCCAGTTTTGAGCCGTCTAGACGACGACACAGTTTTTTGGCCGTAAATCGCTAACCCTTTGAGATAGGTTAAAAATTTTTACGGGGATCGATCGAGGGCGTCGAGACGCATCTAGTACACCACTTCACCTCCAGTTTTGAGCCGTCTAGACGACGACACAGTTTTTTGGCCGTAAATCGCTAACCGTTCGAGATAGGTTAAAAATTTTTACGGGGATCGATCGAGGGCGTCGAGACGCATCTAGTCCACCACTTCACCTCCAGTTTTGAGCCGTCTAGACGACGACACAGTTTTTTGGCCGTAAATCGCTAACCCTTTGAGATAGGTTAAAAATGTTTACGGGGATCGATCGAGGGCGTCGAGACGCATCTAGTCCACCACTTCAGAGCCGTCTAGACGACGACACAGTTTTTTGGCCGTAAATCGCTAACCGTTCGAGATAGGTTAAAAATTTTTACGGGGATCGATCGAGGGCGTCGAGACGCATCTAGTCCACCACTTCACCTCCAGTTTTGAGCCGTCTAGACGACGACACAGTTTTTTGGCCGTAAATCGCTAACCGTTCGAGATAGGTTAAAAATTTTTACGGGGATCGATCGAGGGCGTCGAGACGCATCTAGTCCACCACTTCACCTCCAGTTTTGAGCCGTCTAGACGACGACACAGTTTTTTGGCCGTAAATCGCTAACCGTTCGAGATAGGTTAAAAATTTTTACGGGGATCGATCGAGGGCGTCGAGACGCATCTAGTCCACCACTTCACCTCCAGTTTTGAGCCGTCTAGACGACGACACAGTTTTTTGGCCGTAAATCGCTAACCGTTCGAGATAGGTTAAAAATTTTTACGGGGATCGATCGAGGGCGTCGAGACGCATCTAGTCCACCACTCCACCTCCAGTTTTGAGCCGTCTAGACGACGACACAGTTTTTCGGCCGTAAATCGCTAACCGTTCGAGATAGGTTGAAAATTTTTACGGGGATCGATCGAGGGCGTCGAGACGCATCTAGTCCACCCCTTCACCTCCATTTTTGAGCCGTCTAGACGACGAAACAGTTTTTGGGCCATAAATCGCTAACCGTTCGAGATAGGTTAAAAATTTTTACGGGGATCGATCGAGGGCGTCGAGACGCATCTAGTCCACCCCTTCACCTCCATTTTTGAGCCGTCCAGACGACGAAACAGTTTTTGGGCCGTAAATCGCTAACCGTTCGAGATGGGTTGAAAATTTTTACGGGGATCGATCGAGGGCGTCGAGACGCATCTAGTCCACCCCTTCACCTCCATTTTTGAGCAATCTAGACGACGAAACAGTTTTTGGGCCGTAAATCGCTAACCGTTCGAGATGGGTTGAAAATTTTTACGGGGATCGATCGAGGGCGTCGAGACGCATCTAGTCCACCCCTTCACCTCCATTTTTGAGCCGTCCAGACGACGAAACAGGTTTTGGGCCGTAAATCGCTAACCGTTCGAAATAGGTTAAAAATTTTTACGGGGATCGATCGAGGGCGTCGAGACGCACCTAGTCCACCCCTTCATCTCCATTTTTGAGCCGTCTAGACGACGAAACAGTTTTTCGGCCGTAAATCGCTAACCGTTCGAAATAGGTTAAAAATTTTTACGGGGATCGATCGAGGGCGTCGAGACGCATCTAGTCCACCCCTTCACCTCCATTTTTGAGCCGTCTAGACGACGAAACAGTTTTTGGGCCATAAATCGCTAACCGTTCGAGATAGGTTAAAAATTTTTACGGGGATCGATCGAGGGCGTCGAGACGCATCTAGTCCACCCCTTCACCTCCATTTTTGAGCCGTCTAGACGACGAAACAGTTTTTGGGCCGTAAATCGCTAACCGTTCGAGATAGGTTAAAAATTTTTACGGGGATCGATCGAGGGCGTCGAGACGCATCTGGTCCACCCCTTCACCTCCTTTTTTGAGCTGTATATATCAACTTTTCCTTCTGACGCAGTCGAGCGTAGTCTCTAGTTTTTTGGATTTTTTACTCTTTTCCTATCCCTCTCAATTCCAAAGCCAACGAGATAAAATTCATAATTTTCCAGGTCGACGTGGTAAATTTCTTCTATGTGAAATTCACGATGTTTCGAGAAATCGTCGTATTTCTCTTTTTTGAAAATACAGATTTGAAGTCTAACGTACCGTAAGAACGCTGTATACCGTTCTCACGAATTTTCGTGTTGGTAGCGTCGCATCGGCACTCGCAGTCAATGTTGCGAGTTGCGGGTACATAAGCTATCGAGCTCTATTAGGCGGGTGCTTATCGATTTTGCGGTAACGTAGCCGGATAATCAAGTGGCAGATATTTTAGATATTGATTATAGAAAGACCACCTCTGAATTATCTCAACGGTTTAAGAACAAGTTTGCTCGACAAACCGCTGAGTCTTACACGTGTATATGGCATTTATTTTTAGGTATCTCTCAGCAGTTTAGGTTTAAAATTTACACAGTCTAAATCATTAAAAATATCGAAGAAAGCTTCCCCGTTATCGAGAAGAAAATCCAAACAACAATCCTTTAATAATTCTCGTTCTTCTTGGGACGAAATCTCTGAAAAACATATGAGAATATTATTATTCGCTCATGGATGCTTTTATTTGTGAATTGTGATCTAACCGAGAGTATGTGAGGACGTCGCAATTACGAGCACATAAACTAAGTATACATAAAATCAAACCAGTAATATGTTCAAGCGAACAAAAAGTCAAACAAAAAAGAGGAAAGACGCATCTCTAAATCAAGTTCTACACCAAATTAGAAGACAAACGGGTCGATGAAAGTCCACCCACTCTCCGATACATCGAATATGATGTACTAGTTCAGTCGGAAGAATTTAATCTCTCAGAGTCAGATGTGTTGACATTACAGAATGTGAGTGTTGTACTTACCCGTTGAACCATGTCGACTGCAAATCGACGTCGATCTGACGTCAAATCGACGTCATTTCGACCCATTTTTTAAATAAGTAATCGACCCAAATTCGACGTCGATTTCGAGTCGAAATAGTTCCGGGGTATGTCGACCGTAAATCGACGGCAAACGACTGGATTTCGACGTCGATATCGAGTCGATTTAAGGTGAGCGGTGGCCTTCGACCCAAAATCGACGTCGTTATGAAGTCTCGCAATAATTATTAATAATAATTATTAATAATAATTATTATTATCATCATTATTACAAGAAAAGAGAACAAAAAAATAAAAAAAGAACCTATCGATGAGAATCTTTCTATCATCATCACCGGGGCTCGAACTGCGCATCACAATTCCTTACCTATCCTGCGCGAACGAACCTAGCCTAACACCTACGGGGACCTATCGATGGTAGAGGTATAATTCCAGTATAGATTTTCGCGATTGAAAATTCGCGCTTGCAATTGAATAATTCCCCTCGCGATTAAAAACCCATCTTTTATGAAATACTTCCGGAGAAAGAGGTTTCGTGCACAGGTGCATGAGACTCATTTCTCCAAAAGTATTTTGTGAAACATGGGTCCCTTATTTTGTGACAGGTAGGCTATTATATTCACCAAATGATTTGTCATTCATTGTTCATCAACGTCGATTTTAAGTCGATTCCCTGTCAACAATTGTGGTATTGTGATCGATCAAAAATCGACCGTATATTGACGTCGATTTTGAGTCGATTTCCAGTCGACAATTGTCGTGTTGTGATCGACCAAAAATCGACCGTACATCGACGTCGATTTTGAGTCGATTTCCAGTCGACAATTGTGGTATTGTGATCGACCAAAAATCGACCATATATCGACGTCGATTTTGAGTCGATTTCGAGTCGACAATTGTGGTATTGTGATCGACCAAAAATCGACCATATATCGACGTCGATATACGGTCGATTTTTGGTCGATCACAATACTACAATTGTCGACTCGAAATCGACTCAAAATCGACGTCTTTATACGGTCGACATGATATTGGACAAGATGCTTTCTAAGTCGACGATATTTCGACTCCAAATCGACGTCGTTAGGCAGTCGATTTACCTTCAAAATCGACTGTAATTTTATGGACTTCAATAAAGACGTCGATTTGACGTCGAATTTCAGTCGATTTCGAGTCGACATTGCCGTCGACTCAAAATCGACCCTAAATCGACGGTCGACATGGTTCAACGGGCCATCGGTGCCGTTGTTGATTTTAGTTCTCAACGCACGTAGAATTTTCAAATTTTCTTGGATTCGCTCCTGCTCCGAGGAATCTCCGCTTGATGAAAAAAGATCTAATAACTTGTCTGCACATCTGCTTGAAAAAACATTTTTGAAGTTACGACTATCATCATCATCTAACATAGGTAATTCAGCACTTATGACCATCTGAACTTACAATCGGATCAATAAATCCAAGAGATCTTCATATACGTCTATTCTTACTTCGTTGCCTAGGTTTTAAAAGTAAGCTTTCACGGCGTCGGAAAATTTTAAGTACGATAATCTACCTAATGACATGCCCGAAAAATTGGCAGTGGAGCTAGGACCTGCATTTGATCCTGTGGTAACAAGAATTTACGCGTTAAAAACTCTATACAATCAACAATCGCAAAATGACGGTGCGTTTTCGCAAAGGTTTGGTTGAAGTCGTCTGCTTAAAGAACATAATTACAGACACATAAAGTTTTGTCTAGACAGTACGAATCGGCTCGTAATTTATAATGACGGATGATTCATTCTTTCATCTCATCTTCTCACGACGTTGAGCGTCGTACGATATTCGTCAAGAGAGAAAAAGACGAGATTTGTCCACTTATTTTTAAAAGATTACAACTCGAAAATTGATTTACCTAGTCCTGTTGCTGCTAAAATGCTTCTTTCTTGGGAAGTCGACATAATACTATTTCTTCCAGCCTGATTTCTTCTTTTGACGGATATTTTTACTCCACACGTTATACTTGTCTTAATTAAAGTCCGTACGGCGAGAGTTGAATACATTGTCATGTATTTTCTTGTCTTTACAGTCGTTTGTCTTACCTATGTGACTATTGCGAGCGTTTCGAAAAAATGTTTGTTTACTTTTACAGTATTGTGCTCTTCAAATAAGAAGCTCACGATCGCTGAAAGACTATCACACCCGACAGACTGGTGCGCAAAATTGTCCGTCAAATTGCTTGTTACTGATTGGTCCAATACTCAAGGTAACGTCATCGGCAATTCGGCATCCGCTATCAGAAAGATTTTGCTGAAAATTCTTCAGAATTCTGGATTCTCGCAATTCTTTTGATAATTATAGTCTATATTGAATAAATAATAATCGCAAATTCGTTTCCTACATATTATACTAGAATTGTTTTTCACATCATCATTAAATTTCACAAAACTAGTTCGTTGTTCTCAGATCCGAAAGTGAAACATATTGTTGTACGCTCAAGAGAGGGAAATTTCAGAATTCCAACGATCATATTTTCGTACGAGGTACGATCAGGATTATCCTAATTCCTAAATCCTAATACGTTCAGCTTTTTGTCAGTATTCACAGAGAGTACCTTACATCTCTTACGAAAATCGTGCATGAACTCGAGTCCCGAGCATGTCTCGAGTACCTGCTCTATACGCTTTGGCCAGCTGAAAGATTTTTCAATCTTCGTGGCTACTTGATAAATTAAAATTAATACTTAGCTAGAGTAATTCTGGAAACGTCGTTCCAGTCATCTTGAACGTATCAGTCATCAGTGGGATTTGAATGACAATGGAATCCGGGACGCGAAACATAGCTCATGACGGCTAAAATATTCGGATATCAAACATTCCTCGCATAATAATAGCTTCGTCTATGCGTATCATCACTTTTCAGTTTTCATAGTTACTTGAGTCATGACTGATTCCTAGGGTACCTATCAATTGCCTTTTAATTTGGATTCCATCTCACCTCAAGACTTAGATACTAGACACTATACCTACCCATTACCCATCATCGAGCGAAAGACGATGAAAAATATGAAAATTACTACAAACGACTTCACGAGTACACAGTTCCTACTCAGTTTACTTAGACCTTGGAAGAAATTCAAGAAATCCGGAATCTACGTACCTATATAATTATCAATTTCGTTTAAAAATTGGAATTTCATCGATACCTGCACGAGGAAAATGATAAGATCGTCAAAAACGCATCAGATGCGCTAAATCCGATTGATGTGAATTCTGTGAACTGCCTTTTCCCTCTGCCTCAACTCGCAAAATCGAATCGTGAGCTTCTTATTTGAAGAGGACAGTAGTGGGAAAGTTACTATACGCACATATGGGAAATAACTGGTTTGCGACTATTGCTCGAAAATGAATGAGTTTTATGAAACATTGACCAGAACAAAAGTTGTAGCCGAACATCTCGAAAAATAATACAAGTTGAAAAATATTTCTAAGTCTACAGGCACAATAACGTATCGGTGATAAACTGATAAGTGATAACAGATGATATTGGAAAAAAATGTTGGAAATATCGATGGTTATAGCAGAGAAAATTCGGTGGAAGATAAATAAGAAGACGATATGACGAATCATTCGTAGAGATCGGATATATTGAAAAAGAAAAGACACACGATTTCATTCATCGCTTCGTAACGTTCTCAAAGTTCTCATCTTGTTAGGAGCGGATTATTGACACTGCTGCCATTCATCTGTATCTGAAAATTCTCAGTATACAGGATACGAGTTACGAGCTACAGTTACGAGCTACGTTATAGGTAAAAGAGAGGAAGCGAGGAGTGAGATAACGCTCTATACAATATTCTTCGATCTTCAAGAAGCGTACCCGCGGGTCTGGAGACATTACATATGTAAACAACTACTTACATTCGGTCTACGAGGTAATCTCCCAAAAATTCTCCAAAGTTTCCTACAAGACAGATTCATCTCCGTCAGACTACAAGATAAGCTCTCCTCTCATCATATAATTGAAAACGGTGTTCCGCAAGGAGAAGTACTGAGCGTTCTTCTCTTTTTGGTCGCCATTAACACCTTCCATTAAACACCAGCTTCCCAATTTCTCAAAGACTTTTTGCCGACAATTACAGCATCTCGCTCCGCTCTTCAAATCCTATCAGGGCTCACAGACTCTTACAAGAATCCTTGGACAATATTTCCGGCTTCCAATTTTCCCAAAACAAAACATTCCTAATTATCTTCCATAAAAACAAGAAATCTCCTCCATCAACTCCCTCACTTTATCTTCAAAATTTTCTAATTAAAACCACCGATTCAATAAAATTTCTAGGACTCTTACTTGATCAAAAACTAACTTGGATTCCACACATCAAATTACTAAAAGCCAAATGTTTACGCTCGATGAATACCCTAAAATACCTTTCTCACCCTCGACTGAGTTGCAACCGAAAATTACTCCTAAATCTGTACAAAAGTTTAATCCGATCACAACTGGACTATGGAGCCCCTATCTACAATCTCGCCAATAAATCGTCTTTAGCTCTTTTGGACACAATCCATTCCTCATCTCTTAGGCTGGTTTTGGGAGCATTCAGAACGAGCCCTAGTCTTAGTCTGTGTGCCGAGGCAGCGGTGTTCGAATAATAAGAAAAACACTGAATCGTACGAGTAATCTGGGTTTTATTTCTTTACACAATCCGAAATACAACATGCTCCTAGTAAGCCTAAATAAGAAGTGAAGTTAAAGTTAGCTGGCTGAAAAGGTTGAAAAAGGGTTTCTATTGTTCTCGGCATCCGATCTCTCACCCAGGTAGAAAGCAAGAAAATACCTGAAAAGGAAATGTTTATGGAGTTTTCAAACATCCTCCCCCAGGTTGAGGCATACGCCTCAACCGAGAATGCCTCAACCGAGAGTAAATTGTGGGAGTTGATGTAGAACAATGACCCTTAAAGGGATAATTAGCAAGGAATTGCTCTCAGCATCAATTATTGTTGTCAGTTTCACTCGTCATCAAAGATTATCACTATAGATAATCACTACAAACAGATTTTAACGCAGTCACTCGTCCGGGGGTCACGTTTTAGAATCGCTTATTCAAGTTGCATACCCAAGGAGTATGCTTAACGACCTTTTCGGATCAATCCAAAACCTACTTGAAGTTTGGAACCTTCAAGATCTAGAACGACGGACGTTCGACGATTCTCTTACATTGAGCAATCCACCACTAGCTTGGGCATGAACGACAAGCCGGTTAGGAACAATGCGGGAAAGCAAAACATAGTTTGTGTTTTGCACGCGACCTGAGCTTTGCATAATTAGGTTAAATTGAGTTGAGTAAATAGTCCAGATCTGGTAATAGCTGAACGACGGATTCAGCTATTGAAACAAAGATTTTTTTTTTTTTAACAATGACGAATGGATGTAAATAATCACAATTCTATATTAAATTAATAAACTGTTATGAGTACAGCGAAAGTTCTTTAACTAGAACGATGAATAACATCTTCAGTACCGGTATTATAATAAAGATTCTTCTCGAGAAATTAAAGGCCTTCAATTCAAATAAAGGAGTTTAATTCTTCTAGTCAAGAAAGGTTCCAGGATTAAGTCGTACCAGGATCGGTTTCAGGTTTACCTCTTTGGAAATCTGTAATAAATTTAATCTTCATTACATTCAGTCTGATTAGAGTCTAAGTTAGGTAATGGAACAAGAATAACATAAGAACGTTTGAGCTGCCCATGTTCTGTCCTAATTGTAAACACGCGTGTGTGTCCGTCTGGACCAGGATGAAGTGCAGTGATTCTTCCTAATCTCCATTTAGTTGGAGGCATGTTTTTTTCTTTGAGAAGGACTAAAGTACCTTCCTTTAATGCTTGTGAGCTATTAAGCCATTTTTGTCGCTGTTGTAAGGTATGAAAATACTCAGTTGATAAACGTGTCCATAACGTTCGAGTGAGTTTTTTAATCCTCTCCCAGTGACTCAACCTATTATTAGGTACATCAATTAATTTTGGATTTGGTATGGCAGTCATTGGACCACCAACTAGAAAATGACCTGGAGTTAGAGCACTGAGATCGTTTGGGTTTGCAGTCTCTGGCCCCAAAGGTCTAGAATTGAGGCAGGCACTTACTTCAGCGAGCAAAGTCGCATACTGCTCATATGTGTAAGGATGATCTCCTAAAATCTTTGTGAGATGAGTTTTAACAGACTTAATTCCAGCCTCCCAAATTCCTCCAAAATGTGGAGTATGTGAAGGATTGAGATGCCAGACAAATCCCTTTTGTTGAGCAAAACGACCGATAGTTATGGAGTTCTGCTCAATTAGTGCATATAATTTGTTAAGCTCATTATTAGCTCCAACAAAATTAGTTCCTTGATCTGAATATATAATTGCTACTCTACCCCGCAGACTTAGAAATCTACTCAAAGCTGCTAGGAATGCCTCAGTGGTGAGATCAGTCACCAATTCTAGATGTATTGCTTTTGAAGTGAAACACACGAAAAGACAAATGTATACTTTCATAGTAGTTCGATTGCGACTCCTTTTACCCACACTTTGAAACAGTTTAAAAGGCCCAGCATAATCGACGCCGGTGTTAGTAAAATACCTTTCCTATTACAAAGCGTGAGCTGGGTAAATTAGCCATAATTTGTTGGGTCGTCTGTCCTTTGCTGCGCACACAAGTGTGACATTGATGAATACAACATTTGACAGCATCTGTTAGACGGACGATCCAATATTCTCGAGCTAGAGTCGCTCTCAGTAATCTTTGACCTGCGTGAAGGTTATTGAGGTGTTCATAAAGGACAATGTTCTTAGTGAGGGTATGTTTATAGTGAAGCAAAATGGGATGACGCTGTTCAAATGTTAGATCAGCGTTTTCAAGTCGGCCACCTACACAAAGAACACCATTGTTGTCTAAAAAAGGCGCTAGTTGTAAGATACTTTTATTTTTACATTTCTTTCCTAAACTCAATGCCTTTACTTCTTCAGGGAAAGATTCAAGTTGGGCAGCCTTAATAAGATGGATTTTTGCCAATTCAACTTCAAATAGTAGCAGTTCCCTTAAAGGAGGACGGACTTTAGGTGTGTTGTTGGTGAAGACCAACGTACCTATACATCATTGCAATATCAGTAGTGAATGCATATTTGTGAAGGCGAAACCTGATCACAGTAGAAAATAATTCAGGTTGAATAGTTGGACCCTTCATTAGGACATCATTCAGGGATAGGCCTGAAGAAGTCGACATACTGGCGTCAAATACAACCCTTAATTTAGTGCTGGTAGAAGTTTCTTTGAATATTGCAAAATGAGGAATGTAGTAAGATGGACACAATTTTAACTTTTCTTCAGCAACTTCTTTCATGTGACCAAGAGTAATATACCCATTTGAGCATGCTGTATAGTCCCGTCTCAAATTGGTATTGGTTCCTAACCGTTTCTCTAAATGAAGAAAACGTTTCAAAGCTTGTTCCCTAGAATCACCCAGCGCAGAAGGTGATCTTGAAAACGGCAAAGAGACTACAAATTGTTCCTCATTTCGAGTTAGTGTATTTTTGAAATATTCTTCACACTCTAATTCTTCCCTAGTGAGTGGTCTAGGAAAATGATGACATTCTTCTATATACCAGAACTTTTCCATGAATTTTAATAATGATTGCGTGGCCGCTTGCTGAGAAAAAAGAGAACAACCAGTTCCATCCTTAACAGACGCGCTCAGATCATCAGCGACTAGCCAACCAAATAGTGAGTCACGCAGTTTTGGGAGATTTCCTTTCAGTTTTAATTCCTTTTCCCCCAAAATCTGCCAGAATACTCGTAAATTTAATAATAAATCGATATCAGCAAGTACATTAAAATAGGGGTCAGCTAGTTTGACATGTTTTGGAATTTTCCAGCTCTTAATATCAAAGAAATCACCAGGAATGACCGAACTTGTTATGTTCGGAATTATTAGAAAGTTATCTTCAAAATGGTAGTTCGAGGTGCACGAGTTTACTGTTAATCTTACTTGCCATCGACAACATGTAATGTGCTCCCCTAACCCAGAAACATTACAATTTGAGTTCTGGGGAACAATCTTTAGTTTCTTTTGTAATTTAGAGGTTGCAAAGTTGAATTGACTGCATGGGTCAAGTAAGCTTCGTGCTTCTATTAAAGAGCCATCAAGAGAAATAATTTTAACAATGGCTGTTGATAGAATAGGAGAAGTGTTCTTACTAAAGTACGAAGGTATTGCTGGATTTAACATGCATATACCTGTATTTGCATTAAAGTCGGAAAGTAAAGGGCTTAGGACTTTGGACGACGCACCTTTAATTAAATATTTTTTATTTATAATCGTGTCGTCGTTGGTTATATTGTTAGTTACAAATGAATTTGACTCACCAAAATGTAGCAAAGAGTGATGCGGACCATTGCAGATGGCGCAATATAGAAATTTCAATTTGCAATTCTTCGATTGATGGGTCTTGGCCCCAAGACACTTCTGGGGTTTCCGAAAACAGACGCGGCATAGTTTCGAGTCGTTGACCAATTTGGAGCGCTCAGTAGGTGAAAGTGCTAAAAATTGAGCACATCCAGAGAGCCAATGACCTTCAGACTTACACAGTCCACAATAAGGTTGTTTGGATACTTGTTTAGGAGATTGTTCTTGTTCGTCGGATTCCTTTAGAGGATGTTTTGTTTGTTGTGCAACATGGAACGAGTGACCTTTAGTTGTTTTTTGAGTATTTGACGCGTTGAAATTAGTCTTTTTTGGCATTACTGTCGTTCTTTCGGTGGTTATGCACTTCCGTTCCATAAATTCAAAAAATTCCGAGAGAACGCATTTAACTCTTCGTTCTGACAGTGCCTGTTCCCAAGCGGTTCTCACGTTCCCAGAAACGACATCAAGAAAATGGTTTAGTATAATCATTTCCAAAGAGTCAACCTCGGCTTCTTTGTTTGCAGCAGTCAGTCCAGTGTAATGCTGACGGAAGTGACTAAGCGTATTTCGAAGAGACTTGCTTTCAAATTTAGAGGTAAACAGCGCATCATAGTGAAGGCGCGAACGCCTGTAAGGATCGTCGTAGGACCTTTCTATAATGCTCCAGGCCTCTTCATAACTTGAATCTCTTAGGTTCTCTATCATTTCCAAAGGTTTGCCTGAGAGACTTTGGAATAAGTGTTGCCTTTTTAGGGCCTCACTTTCTTTTACAAAGGGATGTTGAATGAATGCCAGAAAACGAACTTTGTACGAAGCCCACTTTTCAATGTTTCCCAAAAATGTGGGTATGTCCTACATGGGCAATTTGATGCCAGAGTGGCCTGGAGTTTGGGGAGAATCAAACTCATTTTTTCTTTTTGATGAAGAGTTGGCGTCAATGAAGGAAGTGTATAGTCGCCTCGCCTCGCGAAATGCCACGTTTGGAATAGTTGAAGCAAATGCTTCATAGTTCCAATATAGTTCGTTCAAGTCGCGCAGTTCTTCTTGCGCTTTGACGGTGGATGCAACCTTGGTTGTGTTATCGATTGAACCCTGTAGTAGGAACTCATAATTTTGTAATTTGTTTTCCAGCTCCGGAGCTAATGCACCAGAGTTGGCACCCGTCGAATTCTGAGAATTTATATCAGAACTAATCTTACCTTCGGAGGTCTTTGAGATGGTGTCACCCACGTTGAGATCCATCTCTTTATTGTTTGTATTATTAATGGGATCAAAGTCGTTTTCCGGTTCTTTAATAATAGCATCAATCTCCTCTTCCGACATTTTATCAATCTCTTTTTCATCCATCCTAGCAGTTAGAAAGGGGTGGACAAATTCAACAATAAACACGCACGCGCGATAATAAGACACAATAAGACGCAAGACTAAGACGCAAGACGCGCAATAATAATAATACACGCACTAATAAGACGCGCAATAGTGATCACAAAGTTGATTAATTCAAAGTGAATCCAGCAAAAGGAGGACCATATGTTCGAATAATAAGAAAAACACTGAATCGTACGAGTAATCTGGGTTTTATTTCTTTACACAATCCGAAATACAACATGCTCCTAGTAAGCCTAAATAAGAAGTGAAGTTAAAGTTAGCTGGCTGAAAAGGTTGAAAAAGGGTTTCCATTGTTCTCGGCATCCGATCTCTCACCCAGGTAGAAGGCAAGAAAATACCTGAAAAGGAAATGTTTATGGAGTTTTCAAACATTGGAGCCACCTCTATCTGTTCGCCGATCCACCCTCTCTTCGAATCTTCTTATTTCGATATCTCAATTTCCAAATTCCCCCGTTTACAAATCTTTAATCTCTGAAATTAATCCAATTTTTAATCGTCAACCAACGAAACATATCCATACTTGCTTAGAAACTTCTCTCACTCGTAATCTCAAAATTTCAACCCTTCCGCCTATCCTGACAACTACCCCCCCATGGCTCTTCTCCATTCCTGATATCAGACTAGACCTTACGGAAGTTCCTAAAGTCAGCAATTCAATTTATCGAAAACATAATAGCAAAACTTATCGACGAATTTGCAGGTTATACCCTTTGTCTCACAGATGGCTCAAAATATCGCCATAGAACATCTTACGCGTTCTCCATTGGTGGCGAAATGGAGGCATACCGCATACGAAATTCAGCGTCGGTATACACAGCTGAATTAAACGGTATCCTTGCCTGTATATATCACAAATTGCGTAACTACTACCGGAACAAAAATACCTTCTTTTGACTGACTCCCTCTCGTCTCTACAAGCCATTGCGGATCCTTTCTCAACTAACCCCTTAATTCAACGTATATTTTTGGCTCTCCACACTACGAAATTAATAAACTCTCATATCACTCTGGCTTGGATTCCTGGACACGTTGATTTCCACCTCACGACTCACTAGATAAAGCAGCCAAACAAGCAACATCTCTTCCTAAAATAACGGACCCTATTGCCGTCAAAAATTACATACAGACCAAACACGAGTTTGGTGCATAAGACTAATGTGTATGAGAGAGAAAGACGATTCGTCGTATTTTTACTTGTGTGGAATGGGAGTGTGTATCTAGGTATATTTAGGTCCTTAGGTAAACACGTGATTTATAAATGTTGATCATGCCTTGGCCTACATTGTACGTAATTGGTATCAAACATGCCATTTAATCTGATTATCTGATACAATTTTAATAGAACTAGGTTCACATCGGCGGTAATTTATCGTTCACGCCTAAACTGTGAAAATAAACAGCAAAAATTCGTTTTCTCTCGTCAGCCAAAAATTTCTTCATCACATGTACACCTTGGGACCGCTATCTGGCGCATCATCACACTGTCTTCATGATTCATGAGTTTTAGTTGTCAAGATCTGGTATTTGCTACCCAATTCAATCGAGCTGTCTTATGAGATTCGAATTGATTACGATTCGCTTTGCTAGCCGAGAGCGGGCATTATGACAGTTTTTCGCGGAGTCGTTACAAGTGAGTTGAAGAAAACTTTTGTCTACTGGTAACTCAGAGTTTTCATTCCCTTCCGTGCTTGGCGAGTGAGAAGATGTTCCAAGGACAATTTTGTCAACTTTGTTATGGGTGATTATAGAATTGGTAGTGCATTTTTTGTTTTTATTTTACGCACTAATCGCATTTGTATATTGGAGTGGAAACGTGCACTGGAGAGACGAATTTCTATGCCTAACGGAGAGAATGGGATAAGAAGAGTAGCTCAAAGATTGAGAGTATTATAGAGTTTTTCACTTGATTTATCTGTACACAGAAATGGTTAGTTATACTCGCGAATTCTTTTTTCAGCGCACTTACTGCTGTTCCTAGTTAGTTTATCATTTCCTCAACCTGAGCTGAAGAAATTCATCCGTCCTTCGTATATAGAAAAAGCCGAAGTACCTTTTGCCTCGAAATACATTTATGCAGACAAGACGAAACAGGCTCTAGAACTGTTAGATGGTGATGATGTTGGGGAAACTTACTTTTTCGTGCGCCCCAGACGGTTTGGAAAAAGTACATTTCTCAGGACGCTACAGAGGATTTTTGATGGAAGTAAACATATTTTCGAGGGCACTCACATCTACCAATCGGATTACAATTGGGTTCCATATCCGATCCTGTATTTAGATCTCGGTGATACGAAAGAAAAATATTGTCACAATGTCATGATATCGAATCGTACGCGACTCGTGGAGGCGATGCAACTTCAGTTAGAGAATTTTATCAAAATCTACAAACTTCCATACAACCTGAACAAATCCAATGATGTAGTGAGTGAATTCGTGAATATTTTGCTGAACGTCAGAGAGCAGAGTGGAAATTCAACCGTAGTTTTGGTAGATGAGTATGATTTACCCGTGCTGAGTAATATGAAGGATTGTCTGGCAGCAGCGATGATTAATAAAAATCACTTAGAAGACCTTCTCCAACGACTCAAAACGTGGTCGGGAAATATCAAATTTGCATTCGTCACAGGGGTTAGCAGAGCTGTATTTCGGATGTTTATCTCGCCGCCTGATCTGACGGATATTACTGACGATCCAAAGTTCCATGAAATTGCAGGTATCACTGACTCTGACCTAAACACTGTTTATGCCGATCATGTTGCTAACATTGCGGAAAGACGGAAGGAGAGTAACGTCACTGGAATATTAAAACACTGGTACGACGGTTACCAGTTCGCAGATGGGATTGATTCTCGTTTGTACAGCCCACTATCGGTGCATGGCTATTTTCGAAGTGGAGGTGTCGCGAAACCATATTATGATGATAAAGGATACGCTGAATTCATATTTGATCAGATGGTGAAAAGACCAGATGATTTTTCAAACTTGAACCTGAATGTCCCTGTCAGCAGTAATCTTAAAGGTGGGAAGAGTCTAGACACTACAAGACCAGCAGTTCTGTTATATGACGCAGGCTACTTAACCATTCAAAACATCAAAGATGGACAGTACTATCTTGGTTTCCCCAATAAAGAAATGGAAAGAGCTTTTTATACAGATATCGCAGATGCAGCCATGGAATCTGAGAATGGAACAGGTATCGAAGTCGAACAAATCCGCACAGCTCTGGGGAAACCAATCCCGAATTTCAGAGTCTTCATAAATGCTATTAATAGTGGAATAGCAAAACTTGGCATGAGAGCTCCTTTCGAAGAATGGTATGATTGGCAGACTATGCTTTTCATGAGATATGCGGGAATAGACGCGGAAAGACAAAGTGACATTCCAATTGTCCCTAGTGCCTCGAATGATTACAAAAACACCAAAAAAGTGGATGTTACTGGGTACAATGACGACACCTTTTTCTTGTTTGAAGTCAAATTTGAAAGGCACGGATGCTCTGAGGCATGGAATGATGCGAAGCAAAGTATACAAGCACATTTAGATAGAAATAAGAAAGAAGAAAAGCCCTTGAATATTCTCGCAGCTGGAATTACGTTTACTGCGGATAGAACAAAGAAACCCGTGATGTCCTATAAGGCAAAATTATTTGCACCCAATGGCACGGTTCTTAAAACGTACTTCTCAAATACAAGAATAAAAAGTGACCCAAAGTCCGACGAATCTTTTGTAGCCGAGGAAATGTCAACATAACAATTCGCGGTTTTAGAAATAGCCACCCCCATTAGATAGGTACTCATTTTTGGTATACTCATCAAGTTATTATGTAATCAGGTAATACGAGACTCGTGTAAGGTAACATTAAAAAACGATGTAACTTCACAGCAAACCACATTACATTCAACTTTGTGGCCTTAATGTCAGCGTCAATTGCGATCAATAAAAAAATTTTCTGGCGTAGCCAAATAAATGAAAATCATGTTCCATGTCTTTTATATTTCATCAGTCATCATGAAATATTTCAGTCTAGGCTTCTACTAGGTCAAGTGTTCGTGAGATATTATTCGTTTACCCCTTTACCTATCTATGAGAAATATGAGGTAGCGCGAACTCGCTCCGCTCGTTCGCCCCCTGTCTCGCTGTTGTATTGGAATGGTATGAGACAATTCAAGTCTAGGGGACTTGGAAAAATTTTTCTAATTATTAATTATATTAATTATTTAATTATTTAATATTATTTATTTACTAGCGGTTGGCAGCGCGCCTCCGGCGCGCCTGACCGCCAGCTGTGTGTTGAGTAGATATCAGTGTTTTGTAAATATTTCGATTTTAACGGTAAGAGCTGAGTTGACAGGTAAGGGCTGTATTGCAGCAAAAAACGGACTAATTCATGAACCGTCGCAATGATTAAGGAAATAGATGGACAGTAGGTAAAAAGCCTGCCATATCCCCGAAGCATTACATCAGTCTGTGTAGAGGCATGAGACGAACTCAGTCGTTTCCTATATGAGAAACCGGATGTAATTTTCTTAATTCTTTCTCGAACCCAGTACCTTTTCTTAGGTAGTTTCAAACTCTGACGACGATATTTACCTAATGATTGTATAGTTACTCGTCACAAAAGAAGAGCAAATTTTCAATAAATTATTTTACATAAACGTCTCCTTTCAAAATCGAAAATTGGATACGTAAAACTCGAATAGTCTCTGTAGATTCATCCAGAGCAACCGGTTTAAATGCTCTCTCTCTGTAAACACAATGATCTTAAATACGCATCAGTCAAAATAGGTACCAATAGTTCCAAAATTTCCTCCTAAAAATCTGGAATTGGGCTCATTCGAAAGGAAATTAAAGGGGCAACAATTTTTGTTCTCTTCAATTTTTCATAAAAATGAGTAAAACTCGAGTTATCACCATAACTTAATTTTTATAACTGCGCCGCTCAACGCGTTTGAACGGTAACCTTGGAACAACGCGTTCGATGGCAAGCTACACCACCACGTTTTTTTATATTGAAAAAAGTCATTGTTTTCGCCCTTTTTTGAAATTACTCAGCACCTCTCCGTCAAATTTTTATTTTTATGAGTCTATGTGCTGCTCTGGGATGAGGACAATATATCCTGAAAGTTTGAAAGCGATCGGCCCAGTAGTTCTCGAGTTATAAACGGACAGGAGGACGGACGGACAAACTTTCTGCTTTATATATTAGACTAGCGGTTGGCGTCGCGCCTCCGGCGCGCCTGACCGCTAGCTGTGTGTTGAGTAGATATCTGTGTTTTATAGGTATCTGTATCTTGTAGGTATGTGTGTTTTGTAGGTATCTTGGAATTCAGATGAATTTTTAAAAAAGAAACAGTGGAAAGAGTTTTGCAAAATTTACAACTATTCAGGTCAAAAATAAGAAAATAGACACCAAAAACTGCGACTGTACTTATAAAAATATATCAAAGTTCCGAGTCGCACAAAAATAAAATCACCAAATTAAATTTTTTACACACTAATTCACTTGAGAGCTGACTTAACGCGTGAAGCCTGTATTCATCGCAGCAGAATACAGACAAATCCATTGACATTTTGCCAGTCCCTAAGAAAACACACGGACAACAGGTAAAAAAAAGGGTAATTTCCGCTAGCCCATACGCAGTGCGCACCGTGTCTAGACATTGGTTCTTGTATGAGATACCGGATGTAAAATCCTTTATGTAGGTGTTTTTAAAACTCTGAATAAAATAACTTGCTTAGTATGGAAGTACAGCGAATACTGTAGTCACAAAATTTCCTCCTAAAAATCTGGAACCGGGCTCATTCGAAAGGAAATTACAGGGGCTACAATTTTTGTTCTCTTCAATTTTTCATAAAAATGAGTTATACTCGAGTTATCACAATAATTCAATTCTCGAAACTGCGCCACTCAACGCGCGTAGGTCTAACGTACATGGCAAGCTACACCACCACGTTTTTTTATATTGAAAAAAGTCATTGTTTTCGCCCTTTTTTGAAATTACTCAGCACCTCCCCGTCAAATTTTTGTTTTTATGAGTCTATGTGCTGCTCTGGGATGAGGACAATATATCCTGAAAGTTTGAAAGCGATCGACCCAGTAGTTCTCGAGGTATAAACGGACAGGACGACAGACAGACAGACGACAAACTTTCTGCTTTATATATTAGAAGATTTATTTATTTATTTATTTATTTATTTATTATTAATTCTTCTAGTAGGTCAAGTGTTCGTGAGATATTATTCGTTTACCCCTTTACCTATCTTGGCGTCGTATAAGTCTTGTATGAGAAATATTTTGAGGTAATTGTGGGTGTTCTATATTTTGAGGTATCAACTTTCGTGGGGCGAACGAGCGATCTCGCTGTTGTATTGGAATGGTATGAGAAGATTCAAATCTTCTATGAGAAATATAAGATAGCGCGAACTCGCTGTTGTATTGGAATGGTATGAGACAATTCAAGTCTAGGAGACTTGGAAAAATTTCGACTATCCAGCCATATATGATAGGAAGAGGGACTTGGAAAATTTTCTAATTATTAATTACATTAATTATTTAATTATTTAATCATTTATTTATTTATTTATTTAATATTATTTAATTATTTAATATTATTTATTTATTTATTTATTTATTTATTATTAATTATTACGAGTTCGCCCCCTGTCTCGCTGTTGTATTGGAATGGTATGAGATAATTCAAGTCTAGGGGACTTGGAAAAATTTCGACTATCCAGCCATATATGATAGGAAGAGGGACTTAGAAAATTTTCTAATTCTTAATTATATTAATTATTTAATTATTTAATTATTAAATTATTATTTAATTATTTAATTATTTAATTATTTAATCATTTAATATTATTTATTTATTTATTTATCTATTTATCTATTATTAATTCTTCTACTAGGTCAAGTGTTCGTGAGATATTATTCGTTTACCCCTTGACCTATCTTGGCGTCGTATAAGTCTTGTATGAGAAATATTTTGAGGTAATTGTGGGTGTTATATATTTTGAGGTATCAACTTTCGTGGGGCGAACGAGCGATCTCGATTGTATTGGAATGGTATGAGAAGATTCAAGTCTTCTATGAGAAATATAAGGTAGCGCGAACTCGCTCCGCTCGTTCGCCCCCTGTCTCGCTGTTGTATTGGAATGGTATGAGACAATTCAAGTCTAGGGGACTTGGAAAAATTTCGACTATCCAGCCATATATGATAGGAAGAGGGACTTAGAAAATTTATTTATTTATTTATTTATTTATTTATTTATTATTAATTATTATTGTTACGCGGGGTGTACTCGCGAATTTCTGAATCATCCACGGGGTAGAGATTTTCTAATTATTAATTATATTAATTATTTAATTATTTATTTATTTAATTATTTAATTATTTATTAATTAATTATTTATTATTATTACGTGGGGTGTACTCGCGAATTTCTGAATCATCCACGGGGTAGAGATTTTCTAATTATTAATTATATTAATTATTTAATTATCTATTTATTTAATTATTTAATTATTTATTTATTAATTATTTATTATTATTACGCGGGGTGTACTCGCGAATTTCTGAATCATCCATGGGGTAGAGATTTTCTAATTATTAATTATATTAATTATTTAATTATTTAATTATTTAATTATTCAATTATTTTATTGTTTAATTATTAATTAATTAATTAATTATTTATTATTATTACGCGGGGTGTACTCGCGAATTTCTGAATCACCCACGGGGTAGAGATTTTCTAATTATTAATTATATTAATTATTTAATTATTAATTAATTAATTAATTATTATTATTACGCGGGGTGTACTCGCGAATTTCTGAATCATCTACGGGGTACAGATTTTCTAATTATTAATTATATTAATTATTTAATTATTTAATTATTTAATTATTTATTTATTTATTTATTTATTTATTTATTATTAATTATTATTATCACGCGGGGTGTACTCGCGAATTTCTGAATCACCCACGGGGTAGAGATTTCTTCTGACGTGGGGGGGGAGGGGGTGTACTCGCGAGTTTCAAAATCGGGGTCCGGCGAGAGAAAAGACATGGAACATGTCAACATTTTGATGATCATATTCAGAGTACTTGAGTTGCTCTCATTAAAACTCATCATTAATTTGAAATGATGAATAAGGTATCTAGTTGTTGTTAGCGTAATTACATATTACAATGTTTTCCCTCCCTCTCCTCATTTAATGTATAGTGTACTTACAATGCATTATCTATTATCGGAAGCTATCACTCGTCGTTCAGATTTGTTTTCAATATCATTGATACGGTTCTGATAATTACGACACATTATTAAACAGGAAAAGGTTTATAATTTACAAGTAGTCGTACAAATAATTCACAAAATAAGAAAAGAGTGCGAGCGCTTTCGACTAACGTCATCTACGGGCACATGAACTACTACTTGGATCACGTTTTTAACAGATGTGAAAGAAGACGTTCTTTTGTCCTATCAAGCGAAGTTATTTGCGCCCAACGGGGAGATCCTGCAAACGTACCAGTCAAAACAATACGACTCAGATGGTTCAATACTTCAAGAATACCTTGGTCCAAGGGCTTCAATAGTAGATTATACAACTCGATTATTGACGAGTGCGGATGTTTACAAAACGAGGCGAAGCCGAGTGAAGTAAACGCACGAGTCAATATGTCGCGTACCTCGAGTGCTAGTTGTATAATCTTCTTTTTATAATAAGTGCAGAGAAAGTTAGTCATTATGCAAAAATAATAGAAGTTCATTGTTTTCTCTATTAGTTAAAGCCAAATTGGGTTATCTGTAACAAAAATTCCTTGAGACAGATTGAGTAAATTTTAATGAAGGTCAACTTATCGTGTCGTACAATATTAAATTCAAGTTATTTTTCCTAATGATGGCTATAATATTTGGTTGGAAGTTCTCGGTTCTTGATAACTCGAATTTTATATTACTTTTTGTACCCTTACCCTCCTTCAAAGAGAGTGAATGGTAGATCTTATCAATTGTATTTTCATTCAAAGCGAGGCAAAGGGAGAATACTTGTATTTGACTGCCATCATTGCAAAGTAAATGACGTTTTAACCTCTTTGTTAGTTATTAAATTTATTTAGATATCCAAATTCGTAGTTTGGTTTTCATAATATGGAGAAGAAGACAAATTGAGATCATAGCGAAGTATGCCAAATAACTTTTGGGCAAGGAACAAGTCAATTTTGAGTTGTCAATAAAACATAAACTAGGAACTAGAACGTGGAAACTTAGGCAAATGAAATTAATAGTCTTGTAGATAGATAAACTCTTTGTAATAGTTGAAACAAAAATTAGGAAAAAAAATACGTACATTTGAATACAATAAACAACAAATGAAAAGTAAAATACACTAATTCCATGTATAGGTAGAACAAAACTAAAATTGATACTCCTCACCATTTTATTATTGTTGACCTAGGAATCAAAAAAAAAAATACTAACGTTCGAACACAAATGACAAATGAAATAAAAAGTAAAATACACTTCTTTCAGGTAACAAGTATAACAAAACTAAAACTGATATACCTCACTATTTTCCTTAAAGATACAAAAAACAACAAAAATAAAGATCTGAAACAAAAATGCAAAAACTGAAAAACAATTTATACCTTGGTATAGGTAAAACAAAGAAAGATTGAATGATGATAGGCCTACTTCTCGCTTTTCAGCAAAAATGAACTCAAGGACATGCAAATTAATCAAATTAGGAAACAACGGAACCTAACTCAAAAATAAATAGTTACAAAAATAAATATTTGCTGGGCCTCTCGACTTCACTAGGCCTATTACGTATAATTATCGATTTTTATAGCTGAGCTGAACCTTGACTGAAAAAACAAACAAAATCACCTGAGTGAAAGTGGAGGTAAAATACATTCACATTTTTCAATTCACAAAATATTAATATTTTGAAAAATAAAAATAGGTGTCTATCATCTTCGTCATGGATTAACTCCCAATGTTTCTGAAGACAAGACGGATGATCATCTAACATTGAGTACCTACATAATCTATTGAGGCTTATTTATTATCAAATCAATGTTTTTGTGAGTAAACAAGGTGTAGATATAATAAACCGAGAGCAAAATATAATAATAAAACGTCACAAATGAAAGAAGGTTACAAAAATAATATAAATTGATATACATCTTTTTGGTTACTCACAACTTTTTTCAAGGGATTACTTACTCAATCACTTTTATTGATTATTGTTACAGTGCAGTCTCTAAAATTGAAAACATTACCATTTTTCTGATTATTATGAAGTCTACCTGATGCTGATGGTGGTGAAAATTCTTCAACGATATATTCGTCGATATTGCCATCAATATCGACACAAACTTGACTAGTTGTGAGTTGTTGATTTTCAGAGTTCATTGATGTTAAGGTACCGGTTGCACTATTTGTAACAATAATATTCTGTTTTGACAAGCTAGAATTGGTATGATGAAAAGACTTTTTTAAAGCGTTTAACGGAGCAAATATATCATTATTTTTGTCTTCCTCATCTAAGGATGACTGATGAGAAGCTTTCTTGAGTGTTGACGCTATGGCTTTGCTGGTATTAATCTGCTGCTCAAGAGTGTTGTCAACGTATTCTTCGACAGTGGACGACTTCCAACCGCCTAGTTTTTTGATGGCCAAGACATCAACTTTCGCATTTGCTAGTAATGTAGCAGATGTGCGTCTGTACGAATGACCTTCAAATGAAATTTCAAATCGATTAAATTCAAACATTGTGAGAGTTTTCCCATTTTATTTATAGATCTGCAAGCTTTCCAAAATCTTACCCGTATATAATTCGGGATTTGGTAGTTCCAGGTATTCTGCCGCCAGTCTTGGCATTTTTGCAAACTTATTTTTGCCAATCACTTGTGTAGTACAACGTCCCTTTTGGTAATTTAAAAAGAAACGGTCCGTGGTAACTAGTGCAGGTCGCATAGCTGAATACTTTCTTACCAGGCGCGCGTGATCTTCATGAATGACAAATGAACGGGGATTTTTGTTCTTCGTTTTCGGTACCTGAACAAGTATCAAAGAGCCTTGGTTTTCAATATGTTGAATACGAACATTTGTGAGTTCATCGCCGCTCCGTAATGCTCCATCAATACCGAAGATCATAACGACCTATACAGAACGAATTGGAGTTTGTATTTGAATAGAAATACAGAACAAGATCATTACTTATAATGTACTTGTACAACAGTCGAAAGATATTCATTCTTACTTTTTGATCGAGATAAATCTCATCCGGTGCATCATCAAGAAATTGAGAAATTTGTTCAGCCGTAAAAACTTTTGCTTTCTTCTTAACGTAACCCACGTTTTTCCTCTTGATGAATTTTTTCAATCTCGCGTAATCGGATATTTTAATATCGTTGAAATGATCTAATGTCGCTCTCAACATCGAGTACCGAGACCATAGCGTTGGTGGTGCATATTTTTCAGATAGATTTTTAAAATATGCAATAACCGAAGTTTCGGAGAACGACAACTGTGGAATATTTTTCGATTTTTTCCATTTCTCAAAATCATGGTAAACGTTTTCGTATAACTTCCGCGACTGTTCCGGCAGACCACTATAGTTGATTGCTTCTTGAGCAATCGCTCGAATCTCTTCGGGAGTGCAGCAAATATCATCGATCTCTTCATCTTCATAATTATCGAGAACACTTGAATTCATTTTGATAATGTTCAAATAAATTGAATCGTACGAACAATAATATCATACATCATCATGACCTGGCCGTCATTTTGATTCAATTTGGATTCAATCTTCGATCTTATAATAGTCTAAGACTTTGATTTACTTCTAGCCCTAGGACATAGAAGTATTTACTTCTGACCCGCTTTCGTCACGTGTGTGAGCATCGTTGCAAAACCGTTACCTCATGCCCGGTGAACTCACGCATAATGACGCGCTTTATATGGACGTATTATAAAAAAACAGACTTCATCTTTTCTCGCGACGATCTTTTTGTGGGATCCACAAGGATGGACAACCCCCCCCCCCCGCCCACATCGAAAAAAGCAACAAGCAGGAAGAGCAGGAAGACAATGAAGAGAACATCCCCTTCCACTCTATGATGTATTTGAGTGGTGTAGAAGTCATCAACTTTGTGTAATATGGGCTACCTATATATACAATTAATTTTTAATACCTTACATTTCAATTGTGTAATTATACCACATTATATTAAATATTTTATTCATTAGTTTAGACACTCGCACATAGTAAGATAGGAATCAAAGAAATCGGATACAAAAACTTGAAAATTTAGCAACGCGACATCATGAAACATAGAGATAAAATAGTCTGTTTTTATTTTGAAAATGCGAGGGATTTTTAAAGGAAAACTATGTTGTCCTGTGCTCACTCGACTAGTTTTGAAAAAATTCAATAGACTCGTACATAATGATACACGGAAGTCGACTCGCGAGTGATAAAATTCATCAAATTTCAGTCTCAAACTTCCGACATAAAAATTTTGATGCTTTGAATCTGTGCACACGAAACTGATTGTCGAGGTAATTTGATACACAGAAGCCGACTCGTGTATACCGTTCTGGAAGTAAAGTAATGTTGTAGATTATTTACATTTATTCGCTATTTAAAGGTGAGGACTTACATTCTAGTAACTGTTAATAATAGAAGAGTCGATAAACGACGAACGTCACATAAGGAGGGGAGGGAAACAGCTGTTTGTATCAGTACAACCACACAGCCTCGAAAGCTAACACCCTTATTTTATGCTTCTAACTTTTTTCTGCGATTTTCTTCTCTTGTGTGCCACCCCTGGTGTCTGGGCAGGCTTTCTGGTTTTTGAAAAGACGCCTTGCACCCTGGCCGAGTACATTTGTAAGGGAATGAATCATCATCTTTCCGAACAACATATTCCTTTATCTCTTCAATGAATTTATCTTTAGCATCGTACTTCCGCGCCACAATTCTTTCAATTTTGCCTTCAACAAGGTTTATGCACACACGTATTATTGGAAGGGTCATATTTTTATCTATCGTATCATTCACATATGGTAAATCATAGTTTTCCACTTGCTCCATACAGGCATCCATATCTGGATTATTATACTTGCAATCAAAGATTCCCTTGAATCTCTCATATGATTCCAAATATACATCTATAAATCCAGTCTGTTTATTATCCCGTTTTAGTGTTTCCTTCTCAAGTAATATGACGGGGAATTTGTCACCAAGCATCAACGCATTCCCGAACATTAGTTGAGATTTTCCCTCTTTGTCTTTAATTCCAGAATTCCATACTCTCATTAAATATTTTTTCCGGATGAAGTTGTTATACACCTCTACCAATTCCGGAAACTTCAGATCATTCAAGTACCTCGCAATTCGTTTACCATAATTAACGCAGGATCTGCTCAACTGCATTGCCTCGGCAATTATCTTATGGAATTCTGTTTGTACTTCATTATTTGGTATCTTGAGTGAGTATTTGTTTGTAGATGGATCATGATTAGCGATAGTTAGGAGGCCTATTTGAAATAATAATGATTCGAGAGATGCTTTATGTAGATATGACTTTTCTGGAGTACCTTCATACAGCTCATCATATGTAAACCGTTTCTCCAAATTCAAAAGGTCATCACCTGCGGCAATAGCTTCTTCTAGTAATGTTTGCACTGCTAGTCTTGGGTGATCTTTCTTCACACCCCAAAAACTTTGCCCTTCGAATCTTTTCAATTTAAGATATTGCATTATTGATTCAGGATTGTAGACAGTGATATTAGGCTCTGGGGTAGTACCGCTAAACATATAATCATCATACCAGCATTGAATTTCAGCATTTACTTCATCTAACGTACGTTTATGCTTTATACTAATTTCATTGATGTGATGCCCATAGTATTTTTGTATTTCACTTTCTGTGTAACCACACACTCCATTGTATTCAGGCCACAAGGAAATATCTTCAACATCAAGTTCGCGTGTTAGGCTGATTTGTGATGTCTCATTCACGGTGTCCACCTTCAAGTTATCAATACTTGTACAGCCTGTCATAATGACATACTTCAAGTAACCCCTCTGGAGTAGAGCTCTCAAACTTCGCAGGAATTTCACATAATAATCTAATGAATCACTACCAGCCATGAGTAGTGGCAGATCATACTCGTCCACTAAGAGAGCAATATTACGTATCCCTTTCAACTTGTACATGTTAGTCACGATAAGTAAAAAATATAAAGGGTCGGACGTGTCGACAACTACATCAGGAGGAAATTCAACTCCATATTCTACAACCATTTGTGCAAACAATACATGAAGGGGATTGAAAGATTGACCTTGAACAAATTCAAGTGTTATAACAGTATACTTCGTCGTCCAATCATGGTTCTGTTCAATATATGTGTTCTTGAACAAGTCTCGGCGGCCCAATAGAACATCCCTGATTGTATTTAGGAACAGTGTTTTCCCGAATCGCCGGGGACGAATAAGAAGTCGGAAACATCCTCTCTTTCTCAACATGTGTGCAATGTATCTTGACTTGTCAACATACTTTGCTCCAGCATGAAGGATATCTTCAAGATTTACCATTCTGAGAGATAGATCTTCAAATCCTTAAAAAAAATAAAAAAATAAAATTGAGAAACTAGGGCTACATTCAGGGAGGATGAGCGTTGATAAATCCTGGAAAAGAATCGTTTGATTAAGGTGGGAAAGAAATCAGTAATTTCAAAATATCTACAAGAAAGCTAGCGCATATCTGTAGACAGATATAAAAGGCATAGGAGGATGAGACAGAGGATCCCCTATCTTCAAATTAATTGCAGTGGGTAGCCCAGCAGCAATTGAGTAAATACAATCAAAACTCAACTGATGTAAAATGTCAGAGAAGAGTCTGTAAATGACCGATCAGGAACATAAGCGAACTGTCGGAAATTTAAAGGAGAAAATACAGCTTACTTACTAGAATCCCCTAGATGCCGCTTAACCAACGTTCTACTTTCATTTGCATTGATTTCAGTTTTCATTCTATCGAATTCCTAATAACAGAAAATGTACAAACCTGATTACTTTCCCTTCTAAATCCTTGCTCTCATGTGAAAATCGAACTGGAATGTGTGAAATAGAATATTTCCTGATGACACGAATATTTTCAAACAACTATTCGAAAATCTGATTAGCCCATCACCTGGCTAATTAAATATCAAAATTCGTCCAAAGTCTTACCAATGCATTGCGGTACTTACTAAATCTTTGCTTTTCTCTTTACCCCATCCGAGCCATTGTCCATGAACATCGAAAGCTCCTGCGCGTGCTTCAGGTGATTCTATTGTATGAATATATCGTCTCAATTTTTCCTCGAAGACATTTACACTATTTTCGTTACCTTTGGCATTCTTGCCAGTTGAAAAACCGTAGATTCCACTGGTAAAATAAATTAGGAAGAAAACGAACACCAGCGACATTTTTTTGCTGAAATGGACCAACTTCATCTAGACAGAACGTTTGTTTAGCGTTCAGTTTTGGAATGTTCACAGCTTTTTACAATCCCCTGATTATCAAGTTAGCCATAATGATAACAGTTGAAAGATTAATTGTTTCAACCAATATAGGTCATTAGATTTCATGATAGAAAATCAGTGCATGCTGAGATTCATCGGAGAGAGAAAGACTGGTATTAACGATAAAACGAGATACACGCATGCTTCATACACAGGAGTAGGCCTGTGTGCAAATTGTCCGGGAGCAAGTAAATAAGTTGGTGCGCTAGAATTGTTCAATAAGGAATTACATAGGGTCCAGCACCACGGACCCTGATAAATTGAATAAAAATTGGTTACTGCGTTAGTCAGTGCGCTAGCTTAAGTCATATGATTTAAACTTGAATTTTTTGTATTTTAGGAGTATTTATTTTATTTATTCA
Source organism: Aspidiotus rigidus (assembly GCA_035079385.1). Lineage (NCBI taxonomy): Eukaryota > Metazoa > Arthropoda > Insecta > Hemiptera > Diaspididae > Aspidiotus > Aspidiotus rigidus. The sequence continues at coordinate 2,752,338 of JAVHKY010000059.1, read as the reverse complement.
TTTTAAGTATGGATTTAAAGTGCCGTCTAAGAGCATGATGCCAATAATAGGACGACACTATTAAAATAAAAATAATAATAATAATAATAATAATAATAATAATAATAATAATAATAATAATAATAATAATAATAATAATAATAATAGTAATAATTTAAAAAAAAAAAGACAATATAATATTGATATTAATGCAAGTTGAAAAAAAAGAAAAAAGTATTAATAATAATAATAATAATAATAATAATTAGATGCAACAATAATCCTGCCTCGCTGTACCCCCACCAACCCGTGTACTAACCCTTCATGAACCCCTTCTTCTCTCTTCTTTTATTGTTCAGGTATGAATACTACCTAGCCGCTTTTGTTGTATAATTCTGTAAATGCCCCCATTATTTTCCCTGTAAGGTGTGTTTTACTGTCGAAAAAAATATCTATAGTTGGATCTATGTTTGTTATTGTGTTATAAAGGGTCATGGCATGATTTAAGGGAGAAAGTTGGCAATGTTGTAGTGTCTCAGCTGCAGTCTCTCGGAGCAAGCCCCTAAAGACCGAGCCTACCGCTTTGCCTACTTAAAAATCTACAGGGATGCCACTCTGTCTAAATTAAATAAAAATAAAGGGTGTGGCTAGACAGAGAGAGCCACTTTTTGAGTGATATGAAATCTAGGCCAAAATGGGGAAAAGCCGAAAAGAAAGAATAGTAAGCTCCGCGAACTACACGTGACGCTTTAAGAGGGGGTCACGTCTATTTTCATCCCCCTCCGAGTGGAATTAACGGCATATTCCACCGACGAACAGCTATAAGGGAGACTGGAAAAATAGATTCCTCAGACGGAAGCAAATAGAAGAATGTTCGTAATCAAAAATGAAGGACGCTAGTCAAGGTTAGACAATGCGTGTAATCATATAAACAGGACATATTATAAAAAAGGTAAAAAAAAAATCGATATATAAAATAATTCACACTGAGTCACTAAAAATAGAATTTCTCACGGGTCATCCTATCAGAGATGAGGGGGTACGCACTCAGTCAAAAACAAAGATTTTAAGATAGCCAAAGAAAAAGAAATAACAAATTACATTAAACACTACTCAGTAAAAAAAGGAATTTACATCAAAGAGAAAGAGAAAGTCTCAGCACCAAACGTCATCATACGAGGGGAGGGACATCTCCCAAAACAAAAAAAAAAAACACTCACGCAGTCGCGTGAGTAGTACACGACTTTTCTTTCCACAATGCAAAAAACATTGAGAGAGTCACTCCCTCTCTTTAAATTAAATACCAATGACCTGTCAATCATGTCAAACATTTGTAGAATAAACAATAAAACTCAGTTTATAAATTCTATCACTACGATGTCACATCAACAGATAACAGAGTAAAAATACCTATAATCCAATAAGGAAACCTGAATTTTGTTATAATTTAGGCTAAGAGTCATCTAAAACCTACAAAACGTCTCCAGAAAAACCACTCCCCCTCCCCCTGTCTAAACTGCTACGAGGCTATAACAGTTGTTTCTAATAAAAAAGAGCTCTACAATCATTGTTTTCCATACCTTATTCTTAGCATATTATTAGTCTACTATACTGTATATTAGGATGAGTGGTTCAATTCTTTATCACTTCCGATTCCTGGCACCTCTTAAAGCTATCTCGAGCTGCTATTCCTCTCGTGCACTCATAAATTGCCTTCACGCTATCATATCACCATTTTCTATGCACACTCCACCCCAAAATTCTTCATCTGGGAATCCAGCTACAACGAGATCCCGAAAAACTAAAAAAATCGATGTCGAAACGAAAGAAGCAACCAATCACCCAATAGTCAACCCCTCATTCCTTCCCTCACGCTTCAACCATTCCAAACGTATTAACAAAATACCTCACTTTTCTAGCTAGAAAATTCGGTGAAAATATATAGCACCCAAGCCCTGTTTACTCGTTAGTCTAATCTCAAATCTCACTCAAAAAAGCCAGTCCAAATTGAAAATAATCTTTCCATCTCTTTTGACACCTCAAATCAACTATGAACCACTATTAATTATGTACCCATACATGAAAAAATGACAAATAAATCAATTATTAATTAAGAGTGAAATCACCCAGGTAGTCTCGCATCAGCACACTTGATGAAGATTAAAAAATTGTACTTAATCATTCAAAGTCAAGGTTTTCACTAAAATCAGTCGAATAACAAATTAAGAAAAATAAAACGTGAACCCACATTTTGGTCCTCATCCCAACAAATTCAAGGCAAGAGGAGGTCATTTTAGCTCGGCTGCGAATAGGCCACACTCGTCTTACTCATACTTATCTTCTCACTAATCTCGCTCCTCCATCATGCCCTCACTGTCTCCAAGAAAATTTATCAGTTGATCATTTTTTCTCATGCCCCGTCCTGCAACCCACTCGAACCTCCCTAAATATATCTTCCAATATCAATGCAGCACTAAACAACAACTCCGAAACCATCGACTCAACCCTAACTTATTTACGCACCACTCAATTCTACAACTTCATATAATTCACCAACAAATTCCGTTCGGTCGCCACTCAATTCCACCAATACGTACCTAATTTAACCTAATTCAAGTAATGTTCTAAAATAAGATTGTAACGCCGAGCAAATAACCCTCGTGCACTTTATAATGCTCGTAAAATAATAATAAAAAGAAAAAAAAAAAAAAAAACTATCGAGTATGACTAATGATAATGAAAAATAGCTAGAAAAATGAACAACTCGCCATTGCCACTATCCGTTCAAAAATAAATTTAACAAAACAAATAAAATTTGACAAAACAAAATTCAACGCTCTAGGGGCTGTGGGAAGCGAGATACAAGTGTACTAAATTTGAACGAAAAGGTTTCATCGGAAATAAAATCCAATGAACCCTTGGTAAAGAATGAACAAAGAATGAACCTGTCGAATGATGAAAGGTTCTTCACAATAATACACGTACTGATAACGAAAGTGGTAAACGTATAGGAAAATCCGCTTCTCCTAACGTAAGCAGCTACTCGCAGCTATTCGTAAGAAGCTACTCGTAATAGTGAAAAATTTTTCAACAAAAGTAAAAATTTCTCGAGAACTACTCATCCGATCCTCAAAAAAAATGCAGGTGCACATCTTCAAATATAATACTACAATATGGCCGAGTTACAAAAAAATCCATCGGGTAGTTTCGGAGGAGTTCCGCGGACAAAAAGGTACTCGAAATACTGCAAAATTTCTCAACAAATCGAAAATTTCTCGAGAACTACTCATCCGATTCTCAAAAAAATTGCAGGTGCACATCTTCAGATATACTACTACAATATGGCCAAGTTACAAAAAAATCTATTGGGTAGTTTCGGAGGAGTTCCGCGGACAAAAAAATCTTATATATAAATATATATATATATAAGGAAACCTGAAATTTTTTTTTATGCTAGTTGTGATCTAGGACCCCTAAAACGTCGAGAAAGTTCATTACCCACTCCCCCTGTTGACCTTGCTACGGGTGTAATACCTCACTTTTCTAGTTAGAAAAGTCGGTAAAATTTCATACCTTAAAAGGAAATGTGTTGACACCATCGATATCTTCAAAATAAAATTGCCAGCCGCGTATCTATAGCCGCGGGGCTAAAATAATGGAAAATAAAGAGGTGGGGTCGCTAGGCTAACGAGCGCCCACCGCCAAAAATAAGAATCAAACACATAACAAACATAAAAAGTTGGAGAATTAATTAATAGCCATCAAAGTAAATAAAATGTGAAGCGGGTGTCAACAACATAAAGAAAAGAAAGTATCGGGGGATGATCTCCCCAAATACAATACGGTTGGTGCACGTTCGGAAAATAAATTTTACAGCCGAAAGAGTGTTTCTGTCCACTAATAAGTGTGACGAGGATTAAACAAAAGAAAAATAAATAAATAAATGAGAGTACGTACCAACATTCTAAGAGGTCCGCGCTATGGCCATAACTGGAAACCTTAGGCTGTAAAGAAAAGTGTTACCAAAAAAAAAAATTAAATTTCGCCCTCGACTCCTAGATAGGAGTACCCGTGAGTTGTGAGGGGGGGGGTTGTGCTTACTCGAACATACTTAAGCAAATTACGTAAGAATTAAGAGAGACAAAGAGAAATAAAATGCATAAGAATAAAAGAAAATTAACACAATAAAAAAGACTGGACGGGTGACGAAGATGTTGGCAGAAAGAGCCCCTCGATAGACACGGGGTCTCCATGGCACTTAGATGGTTAGCGCATGGGACGGCAGGCTGGGGGAGACGGCCCCCACTAAAAAAAAATTAGCCGCTCATGGCTGGCGCACTTCACTTCCAATTAAAATAAAATAAAAAATTGTGGTCAAGAGAAGAGTTAAAAAAAAAAATCGACGCAAGGTTTATTAGGCGATATCGACAATCATGACGAAGGGTTGAATGTGAACCAAAGTCAGAGAAAAACACGAAATATAAAAACGAAACGATGGAAGCGAGAACAGGATGAAAAGAAGTACGAACACTCGTTGGCAACCGCTCGAGATACACACTGAGTTACCGGCGAGAAAACTATCCCGGTTCTGAAAACCTTCGAAAACGGTTTCCAACCAGCGAAAAAGAAGTGGTTGACTATTGGTTAGCAGAGTGAGAGGGTAGAAGTTTCGAGAAGGAATCAAAAAAAAAAATAAAATAATGATAAAAATAATACGGCCACGAGGTAGAATAGAAAAACATAAAATTCGATAAAGATTTACTGAAGCTTGGATATTGTCACTGGAACGGACAACAGAACTATTGAAAGAAGAGGTTAGCAGATACAGGAAAAAAAAAATCGCCGTAATATAGGATTGTTGGCGCCAGACACCCTACTTAGGCTGACTGTGATATGGAAAAAGAAGAGGAACACATTATCATTTAGCTTTTAAACCACGCTCGTCCGGAATAAGAACTCTCGCAAAAAAACAATTATTGGAGGACAAAAGGAGTAGACTCGAAAAAGAAGAAAATAAAGACGAGAGGGATAAAGAAAGAATGAGAGAGAAAGTTAGATAGACTACGTTTGGGTTCCAACAAAACTGCATCCAGGTAAGAGAGAGAAGAAAAGATATACGCTGATGTCGATCGCCGTTGCTTACTGGTTTTAGAAAGACGAATAATACGAAAGAAGAGAATTCGCCTGCCAATGGAGGATTCAAAAATTTTGTGACACTACAATGTAGCGTGCGGCATCGGGAGATCTGAAAGAGAGTTTGCGTACGATATCTTCTAGGAGGGGCGTAAAAGTTTATCTTTTCCAGAAGAGAAGGTGAATCCAATCGCGTACAGAGTAGGTCGCGGAGCATCATTACCAGATTGAGGTCTCGTCGAACTTGCAATGTGGTTGTTTCGTAACCCAGGAGCAACTCGGTATAGGGTATTGTTATGTCGAAGTAATGAAAGTCTTTATAGTATAAAAATTTTAGAAACCGCTTTTGCACCCGTTCCAGCATTCCACTCTGCCAAGCAGTTGTTGGATGCCAAATAACATTAGCAAAGTCCAAATGTGGTCTGACAAGGGCGAAGTATAGGACCTTCAGCGTTGTAGAACATCGAAAAAACTTTGATTGTCTCATTATAACCCCCATGTTGCGATTTGCTATTGGCACTCTATTTTGTATGTGCTTATTGTAACGGAGGTCACCTTGAATTTGTACTCCCAAATCCCTTAAATCGTCCACCCTCTTCAGTACCTCGCCTTCAATCGTGTAATTATTATGAATGAGGTTCCTGTTCCGACCCATACTCACTATACTACACTTTTTCACATTTAGGGGGATGTTATTCAATCGACTCCAATTGACTAGAGCATTTAAGTTGTTCTGAAGTAGACATATATCTTCTTCGTCCCTTATATTTCTATACAGTTTCAAATCATCCGCATATAATAAGTAATTGGCACCCTGTAAATCCTTTTCAATGTCCAGTATGTATAATAAAAATAAATATGGGCCCAAATCGGAGCCCTGAGGTACCCCCGAGGAACACTCAAACATGGCTGATTCATATCCTTTGTAGCGTACATATTGCTTCCTACCCCATAAGTACGATTTCAAGAGCTGTAGCATTCTACGAGAGAAACCTATGCCCCTTAATTTCTTTAAAAGTTAATTGTGGTCTACTTTATCGAAAGCCTTTGTGAAATCTGTGTACACTACATCCACCTGAGCTGAGACTCGCTGATCCAGGGTTTCTGCTACATGGTGCGTGAATTCAAGTAAGTTTGTGCAGACGGATTTTTTCCGCATGAATCCATGCTGAGATGGCGGGATGATTGCCTTGGTCTGGTCGTATAATTTATTGAATATAGCCGATTCGAATATTTTCATGGGGGTGGGGATACTAGCGACGGGCCTATGTTTAGTAATATCATTGGTTTCATTTTCTTTAGGGAGTGGGGTCACCTTAGACACTATCCAATAGCGGGGTATAGTAGTTGTATTAATAATTATATTGAAAATGTGTGTTAGTGGTTTCGCCAGGAGGTCTTTGCACGCCTTGTAAACGTAGGCCGGCACTCCATCCGGACCCAACCCCCGTTTCGGTTTCATTTTTCTTATTGCAGCACGTACATCCACCTCCATGAGCCCCTTGATGTCAACATACAGCGAGGTGTTATAGTCACTCATTCCCTCAGTGCTCTCTATATCCTCCATGGGACCACGGTTACCAAAGACAGACGAGAAGTGAGTCGCAAAAGCGGTGGTTATTTCGTTCGGGTGTATAATCGTTTGATTCATGTATTTCATGATAGTAGGGTTATTGTTATTTGTCCTTCTTGAGTTTATATGTTTCCAGAAATATACTGGCTCTGCTTTTATTTTTGATTCGACCTCCTGTACATGACTCCTGTAGGATTCTCTTATTAGCCTCTTACTCGTTTTTCTAAGGTTTCGATAGCGCTCATGAAGCTCTCCTTCATTCGGAGAGTTCCTCTTTTTTAGCTTCGCTCTACAGTTTTCTTTCTGTTTTATGGCCATAATAACCTCTTTCGTAAACCAGGTGGGGTAAATGGAGTACCTTCTCCTGGATTTTCTCTTAGGAACCGTTTCTTCAAGTATCTCATTCAATCTTTCTTGTAGGTAGTTCGCTGCATCTTCACTATCATCTATTTTGTACAGCGGTTCCCAGTCTATACCCTCCATCCCCCGATACAGCGCGAGAAAATCAGCTCTGGTGTAATTCCAAGCTGGGGTTATAACCGTCACACTTGAAGGATCCCTCCTTTCCTTAGTTTTCACCCTGACCGACTTGTAGAGGCCGATATTACAATTTCCAGGGGAGGGTGATACCGATCAACATGAGGAACAAGTGAATCCGCGAGCGTGACCGCTGTCACTGAGACATTACTCAGTACCAAGTCAAGAGTTCTTTTTTGAAAATTTTCTACTGTATTAAAAGATTTTAGACCAGCTAAATAGCTCTCGCGAGTGGAAGATTTCTTCGTAAGAGTTCAGCTTGATTGGTTTGATTAAAAGATACAAAAACATTGAAATTTTCGAACTAACAAGTTACCCAGATTATCTTTAGCATCTCTAATGAACGTGTGCCCGAAAAAGGTAAATGTTTGACTCAGAAACAAAAAAACTCTGAAATTTCATGTCTTGCATGTAGCATTTCGATTATTTTAATAGGAGAAAATTGGAAGAATATAACACGTCCGTCTTTTGCGGACATGTTAGGATTGTCATTTAAAATTATGTAGTTTTCACGTGAGATTTACAATGATAATTCAGGGATGATGATGGTCACCCCTGTTTTGCAAGCTCAATGAACTTCATTGTCTTTTTCATGCTTACTAAAGGTAAGAAAGTTTTTTTCTATAATTATAATATGATGAAAGAGACCAGCCAGGTGTCTGGTCCAGTTGACTTCACGATGACTACTCCTACGCTAAGAGAGACTATTAGGTTTTTTGACACTTTTCTTTATTATCGAAAACCGATTTGACAAAACTCGCGGACTAAGTGCTAATGTACATATACGATAATTTACTATAATAATTTACAATTCGCGACGCGGAAGAGACGTATAATTCGACTTTGATTTCTTGATTGACAACTGACCGCCCCGATGGTACTCCTTATATATCTCGAGAATATGCCCTGGCCAACCATAATTGGTTTAAAAACAGCTAATTATACAGTTGAAAAATTGGACGATTTCTAGGATTTTTTGGAGAGGTTGAAAAATGTAAAAATTGTAATCGGCGCTGGAGAAATGAGTAAATGCACTAGAACGAAAAAAATTTGAATTTCTCGTATTTTAGGAGTAATGGAATGTAGCTCTCACAAAAAGGGATTTATTTATAGTAAAAAAGATAGAAACATGATACAAAATTGATACAAAAACTCTGATATTTTCGAATCAGCTTGCAAAAAAAATAGGGTGAAATGATTCATATTTGGTTCAAAAACAGCCAAATATACGGTCGAAAAATTTAAGAAATTTAATGACTTTTTTGGAGGTTGAAAAATGCGAAAGAAATGAGCAAGTGCGTCAGAAGGAAATTTCTTTTTTTCGGAGTGTTGGAATATAGCTCTCACGAGAGAGATTTATTTATGGTAAAAAGATAGAAAATTGATATAAAATTGATACATCGTTTTATCAGCTACCTCCTGAACGATCAACTAGTTCTTTTCATTCAAAAAAAAAAAAAAAAAAAACATACTTATAATCAAACAGGAGCTACTTTTCGAGTAGGTAACAAAAAAAAATGTAGTATGCAACTCGTGTAAGAAATTTGCGATTAACTCGAGCGTTTTACTTCACTCGGCTACGCCTCCTTTCGTAAACAACGCACTCGTCTATAATCACAAATTTCTTGCACTAGTAGCATAATCTACTAATAACTTTGCTGGTAAATAAATATAGTTCGTAACTTTTGCAAGAAGTTCGAGATTCGCTTGTGCGATTTTTTCGTGACTCGCTTCGCTCGTGTCGCAAAATTTCGCGCTCGGAAATCTCGCACTTCTTGCACTAGTTGCAAAATATACTATTTTAGATCGATATAATACACTGATGAAGGTTACTTGTGAAGGTGAGGGTGCACCTAGCTTCTCTGTCGATAAAAAAATTAATGATTCTATTGAATACGACACAAAAAAAGGCGCTTCGCGCCTTTCCAAGGGGCTTCGCCCCCCTGGACCCCCCCAATCGCTTTCATTTTCAACTAAGTTGAAATCTTAGTGCGTGGAACACGGAAAATTATTAATTGTTTTATTTTTGGATGAATTACTTCCTTTATGAATTTACCTTCATAATTGTTGCGCTCTGAAATCAGTGTCGAATATTAGGAACAAGATTTTGTACTTAACGAGTGATAATTTAATCGCACAAGAGAAATTTTCGCTGCAAAAAGCGAAATTTTAAAGAAAAAAACTGTATGAAATCGCTGCTAACTGAACAATTTGCTATGATATGCAGCATACTTTGAAACTTTCAACATCACTGTCTGGGAATTCTTTTGATAATATTTTCAAACATTCTAATGTTGAAGGTACATTTTTTAAATCTTTCAAGAACCAAAGACGTCACACACATTACAAACAAAGCCAAAAGGTTTCACGGTTGCAGTCTCAGAAAGAGAATGAAACGCGAAAACATAGAGAAAGAAAGGTATATTTCAGCCAGAAACTACCGAACACATTCTCATAATTTCGAACATAGAATAGAACTGAATCTTACTGCAGAATGAAGCTGCAGTCAGTAGCTGGACGTGACTCGTGACCTCGTGAGGCCGAGCCCTCACGACACTGGGGGGGGGGATAATATAAACAGCAAGTTATCAGATTAGCGAAAAGAAACGAAAAAAAAATAAAGTTAATTATAAACAAAAATATGAATAATAAACAATAACAAACAATAAGTTTGATTGAAGTAATGAAGTTCGAAATGTAAATAAGTAATAATTATGAAAACCTAATTAAAATAAACTGAGAACAAATAAGGGTGTTTTTGTTAATTCAAAGGTAAAAATAAAACGAAACGTAAATCAATAAGAATAAAGGTGTTATTGATAATAACATGTACGAAATTTTTGAACTAAAATTTATGAAGTTTCGGTCTCGCTCAGCTCCATGTAATACAGCTTTTGCAGAGGGCGAACGATTTTCGTCCTCGTTCCGAGTTGAACTACCGCCGATCGTACCTGACCATCCTGGCTTCGCTGGAGCTGTATTATTTTTCCCAGGTTCCAGGAATATTTTTTTTTTTTGATCTCGTCTTCAATTAGGACGATATGTCCCACCTTAGGCTCGTGCGGAGTTGTTTGCTTCCTGAATCGATTCGGCTCGAGCCGCTCACGAAGAAAATGCAAATATTCTGAGGCCCATTTATGCCAGAAGCCGGCAAATATTTGCTCACTTTGTTTTAACTGATTTTTCAAATAGGCCGCCGTTGCGGAGTCCGTTGGCAAAGTGTCGGTGTTGAGTGGTGTGTCATTAAACCTTCGTTTCAGAAAATGGTTTGGGGTAAGAGGTACGCCATCAAACTCCTCCGATAGATAAGTTAGCGGACGATTCGATTATTTAATGCGTTGGCTATTTTTTTGAGAATCTTTCGAAATTGCAGCTCCGAGATGTTGATTTCTTCCCGAAATGTGGCGTCGAGAGATGATTTCAATGACTGCATGAGGCGTTCCCAGACACCCGCAGCCCACGGCATATGTGCGGGAAGGAATTGCCACCGAATAGGCCGCACTCTAGATGACTCCATTACCATTTTGGCGAGGACAAACTGCGGAGCGTTGTCTGATACGTAAGTTTTTATTTCGCTTGTGTTCGCCTCTATTCTCGCTAATGCGAGGAGCAATGTAGACGTCTCCATATTATCATGGTCTTCTAATAAGATTGCTCGTGTTACCAGGCAGGTTACGAGCAGGACCCATTTCTTCGAATTCCGCACCCAAAAGTGGCCAGCCACATCCAGGCCCACATGCGTGAAGGGCTCAACCTGGTCATCGAGCCGGTAAGCAGGTAAGTTAGATTCATCCGGCTGTGAATAAGAACGTGCCTTGCTTCGTTTGCAGGGGTTACAAGATTTCAACGCTGCGGACACTTGTTTACGACCTTGGAGGATCCGGTATTTTTTACAAAGTTCTGTTAGTGTTGCGACGACGGATGAATGACTGTTGCTACGATGTGTTTCTAAAACCAATAATTTGACGAAGCGGTTCCCTGTTGCTTTCAGGAGTAAAAGTGGATGTTTTTCGTCGTAAGTGAGATTAGCAAAGTGGAAACGACCTCGTAAACGGATGAAATTTTCGGTGTCAGAAAAGAGTCGAAATTTTTTTATCAAGTCTGTGGATTTTCCTTTCTTGAGATTTTCAGAAATATCGCTGAAGGCGGACCGTTGTGTGTGTCTGATCCATGCAGAGACCGCGAGCTCCACGTCCGATGTGTTGGAGCGGAACATCTTTTTTTGTTTTATGAGTTTGAACGAACGGATGAATCGGAACGCTACCGCAGTTACCCGGACTAGCCTTCTATAATCTAGGTAATTGTTCGCATTTATTTCGAACGGAGTGAAGTATTCTTCTTTATTTTCTGTTAGAAGAACTACTTCGGGTTCGGGTTGTGGAGCGGGAAGTTCGATTTTCTGCGACGGCCAAAAGTCGTGATTTTGAACGAGCCATCTAGGTCCGTTCCACCATATGGTTTCCGTATTTCGAAGGTCGGAGATCGTACATCCCCGACTTGCGACGTCGGCGGGATTTTCATGCGAGGGAACGTAGCGAAAAGAAACGTTGGGTGTGTTTTCTTTTATCTCCGTAACACGATTTTTTACAAATGCGGGAAGAGCTGCATTTGTGTTCAGCCATGATATTACGCATTTACTATCGATCCATTGATAAATGCCCGTGACGTTTTCTTGTTTCAGTGCTTTGACAAGCTGTCGAAGGAGCCGAGAATCTAAAAGAGCTCCCATGAGCTCTAATCGAGGAATTGTGAGGTTATTTTCCGATTTCAATGGTGTTACTCTACTTTTAGCGATGAGATGATGTGCAGGTATTCTTTTCGTAGTTTGAATTCTGAGGTACGCTGATGCTGCATACGCTTTCATACTTGCGTCCGAAAAGACGTGAATTTCTAACGATTGAATTTTTTCTCCAGGGTTCATGAAGGATCGTTTGAATTGAATTGACCACTGGTTCATTTCTTCGTTTGTGAGGATTGTTGTCCAACTGTAGTTTTGCGCGTGAAGCTGCTGCAAAAACATACGGCTAAGAATTGTGATCGGAGCAAAGAATCCGAGCGGATCGTAGATCTTTGCCGATACCTGGAGGACGTCGAGCATCGTGGTTTGTTCTTTTTTGTCCGGCAGTTCGGGTGGGCTCAATCTTATGACGTCGCTTCGTGTGTCCCAGGTGAGTCCCAGAACTGTCGTCACATCGTTTGGGTCCCGGAATTCGTTGGGAATTTTGGCAACCACTGATTTAGCATTGGATTGCCACTGACGAAGTGGCATACTGGCTTCGTCGACTAGATTTGCATCGCATCGGAGTAGAATTTCATCGCCTCTGCTTCATCGGCGAAGCTGGTAATTATATTATCTGCGTATATGTTTTCTCGAATTCTACTTGCTGATTCGTTATTATTGTACCGATTAAGGTGATGTAAGATAGTCGCTGCGAGTATGAATGGGCTACTAATAACCCCAAACGGGATCCGTCGAAATCGGTACGTTACGAATTGAGTTATTTCCTCCTTCGTCGGATCCGTCCATAAAAAACGAGCGTAATCGCGATATTCCGGTAACAGCGTTATTTGATGAAACGCTTTTGCGATGTCCGATAATATCGCGATTAGGTGTAAGCGGAATCGGATGATCATGCCTATGTAATCTTTTAAGAGATTTATGCCTTTGTATAATGATTCATTTAGGCTCCGAGTTCGCCTAGCATTTTTTGCCGAAGCGTTATAGACTACTCGTATCGGGGTACTTTTACCTGGACGTTCTACAAAATGATATGGCAGGTAGTGTGTATGTTCGTGGTAATTATCCGGCGCAACTTCGATGATTCCATTTTGGAGCTGTTCGTTAAATATTCTGCCACAAGCTTCAAGAATTTCAGGGTTTTTTTTTGTACTTTTTTATTAGGCTCGTTAATATGGCCTTAGCTAGCCCGAGGTTTGTAGGTATTGCTAGATATAGTGTACGAAAGGGTAGACCGACTTCGTAACGTTTTTCATCGGGAACGTGACGAATGGTTGCATTAAATTGTTGTAACGCTATTTCTTCCTCTTGTGTTGCAGATTTATTGGGGTCCGTAATACCGATGGAGTCGAGCGACCATAGCGTTGATATGTGTTTTGCTGAAACGTGAAGTGAACTTGCAAAATATGCGCTCGAATTCAGTTCCTCGTGGTTACCAACGATCATACGACCAAACACAGTGTTTATTACATAGAGGTTTTCTGCCAATTCGATTTTAGTTTCCGGAAGAATAAAAGTCCAGAGGAAGTTATTGCCGATAAGTAAGGAAATTTCTTCCTCATTGCCTGCATCCGCAAACCGTTGAGACCCGAGTTCCGGAAAAAGCTTACAAAACTCCTGCGCGTTCCAGGTAATGATCTTATCGGTTATGCGGGGAACGGTGTGCGCAGTTATTTTATACGCTTGTCCTGTTTCAGGGTGGAGAACTTCGAGGTGTACGATGTTCGATTTTACTTCTTCAATTTCGGGACGCATAAAGACAGAGATGGCAAGAGTTGAAGAATCGAACGGGATTAAACGGATTTCGTCGGCGATTCGGTGGAGCAGGAAACATTTATTGCATCCACAGTCGAGAAAAATTCTTACGGTAATTGTCTCACGAGTGATCGGATTTCTGATTCTACTTTTAGCTGTTAGATAACAGCTTGTAGTATTACCAACCATAGCTACCGTTGTAACTTTGTTTTCGTTGTTTTCTGTAGGTGCGGTGGGCATGAATTGCTGTTGCCCGTCAGATGGAGATTTGTCAGTATTAGCTGATTTCTCCTTGATAAATCCGAACTTCGTATGACATAAAGGCTCACTCTATCAAGGGTGCTCTGTGAATATTTCGACATGACGAGTCTCCTTAGCTCATCCGATTCATCTATTTTCATATATTGTTTAAGAGCGCGTAGGAGACTTTCGAGTTCTTCGTAATTTTTACGAGTGGTTGTCAAATCATCGCCAGCCGTTGGCATCTTTCTTATTTTCGCCATCACGGCGTCTCTTTGTCGTTCTTTCACATTGAATGTTTCATCGAGGATTTTAAGTGCTTCCTCGTAGCCTGCGTCTGTAGGCTCGAGGTTACTTATCAGTGTGAGGGGCGATCTCTTAGATGCTCCTCGAGAACTCGGAGACGCGCCTGTTTTGTTTTTCCATCAGCCTCCATGGCTGTATGAAAAGCGGAGATAAATTTCGGATACTCTTCGTAAGCACCGCGAAAAATCGGTATGGTAATCTTAATATTATTCTGGAATTTTTTTGGCACCTGTACCTCCGGTACATCGTTGATGCCGCCTTCGAAGCCTACCTCCTCTAACTCTTGGAGATAAGCTCGAAGTTCGATAAGGATGAGGTCTGTATCTTCGAACAGATCACGGGTTAGGGTTTCAAAGTCAAATTCACTTTCGTTTTCAGTTGGCTGGTACGCACGAAATAGTTCGACGCTTGTGATTAATCGTTCGATTTGGTTTATACTTATCTGTAGTTGCTGTTTAGTCCTGGCTGCACTAGCGAGTACGGTTTGTGCGATTTCGAGTCGCTGTCTGAGTTTGAGAACTTTTTCGTTAAAGACGATTCGAGAATTTGCCATTGACATCATAGAGTTGATAGAAAGTTCTGGATCAACGGAGCGCTATTGTCGCAGAAAGAGACAATGGGTTTGATAGAGGATTACTTCGCGGAAGAAGTAAACCAAAGGGTTATCGAGGGTTTGGATAATTTGACGACGCGGAGAGTGTCAGAGTGGGTCGCAATACTCTGAGTACGTACGAAAGGAACTACGAATTTCGCGAAAGTTGGTTCGTGGACATTGTTCGCGCGCGAATACCACGTTGTCGAATGTAATTTTACGAATAAAAGAGTTTTCAAATTAGCGGATTTTACTTTACTCTGCTACCATTTCACGGTTGCAGTCTCAGAAAGAGAATGAAACGCGAAAACATAGAGAAAGAAAGGTATATTTCAGCCAGAAACTACCGAACACATTCTCATAATTTCGAACATAGAATAGAACTGAATCTTACTGCAGAATGAAGCTGCAGTCAGCAGCTGGACGTGACTCGTGACCTCGTGAGGCCGAGCCCTCACGACAAAAGGATTCTCTAGAAATTTCTTCTCAAAATTTAAATTGGATTTCAAATACAAGGAACTCGAAGATTCATTTTCTTGAGGGCTATTTCTAGCACATGCTGCTCCATCATTTAAGAGTCCTACTGACACATTCTTGTTTGATTCCAATAACTTTTTTCTTAATCGATAACGCTGTTTTTTTATACGATTCAACTCTCTGTTCTTTTCTAAATTTTTTTTACAATTATTACTCACAATTTCTGAGACTATCTTTGGCCGTTTCATTACGTCATTATCATCACCAGGTAGCTCTACCAATACATTCTCGTTTGCTTGCAATAACTTTTTATTCATCCTATATTTCTGAACTCTTTCACGATTCAATTTTCTCTTCTTCTCTAAATTCTCTTCGCAATTATTAATCACAATTTCTGAGACTAATTTTGACCGTTTTGTTGAATTAATATTGTTATCACCAGGTTGCTCTACCGATATATTTTCGTTTAATTGCGATAACTTTCTTTTCATTCGATATTTCTTATTTCTTTCATGTCTCAATTGTCTCTTCTTATCTAAAAGCTCGTCTGTGTTTTTTTTTGACTCTTGTAATTTTATTCTCATTCTGTATTTTCTACATCTCTCTCGATTCAACTTTTTTTTTCTTTCTACATCATCCTTCATATCGAAAAGCTGTGAAGCAGATCTTTCTGGCTTTTTTACCTGATTTAAATCATAATTTTCTTCTTCATCTGTGGAGTTCATTTTTCTGATTAAATTATTGAAAATAAGTAGCCAGCTGAAGAAATTAAGAACGCATCAACAACTGAATGCATCAACAACTGGATCGCTACTAAATCAAATATCAAAAAAGAAATTCTATTTTTACCATCTTAGGGTGCAACTTCAAATAAAACCTAGAGTGGGAGAATGAAAAATATTTTTTTGTACCTGCGAGAAATATGTACACCCTCCCTCTTCATCCCCGTTTTCATTCTTCGCCCCTATGAAAGGCTTTTTTTTTAACACCTTTTGATATCTTAAGAAGGCATCAACAACTGAATCGCTACTAAATCCTTTTACAGAACCTCTTCATCTCTGTTTTAATTCTTCGCTCCCATGAAAGGCGAAAAACTTTTAACAGTGAACCTGTTTTATGGGGGGCTATTTGAGAAATCTGGCGTGCGCCGTGCGCCGTCCAGCGAAAAACTTGGAAAAATTTCGACTCTCGAGCCATGATAGGAGAGGGACTTAGAAAAATTTCGACTCTCGAGCTATAGATGATAGGAGGGGGGACTTGGAAAAAATTCGACTCTCGCGCCATATATGATAGGAGAGGGACTTAAAAAAATTTCGAATCTGAAGCTATATATATGATAGAAGAGGGACTTGGAAAACTTTTGACTCTCGAGCTATATATGATAGGGGACAAATTTTCCCAAGTCTCCCTCCTATCATAAATAGCTCGAGATTTGAGAAAAACTTGGACTTTCAAACTACATTATACTAGGGTTATTTTACGTCTAGGCCTTCTTTATACTAGCTTTATCTAGGTCTAGGCTTCCTTGAATTTTCAATACCAAATCCTATTTGAATCATAAAACAGGTTCCCTGCGTTCCTCGTTTAACTTCGTTAAGGAAACCGTCGTTTTTTTTTTTTTTTAATACCTTTTGATACCTGAGTCACCTTTTGTTTTTTTTTCAATACGTTTTAATACCTGAGCCTAAGAGCATGTCGATTTCAGCGTCGTCTTTTTCGAGCATTACAGAGGACACGATTTTTCGGTTCACACCTAGGCCAAAGACGTGTTCCACGTCAAAATGATATTAAGGAAGTCAATTTTCGATTTTCGTGTACAACTCATAGTAGAGTTGAAAGAATACTTTGAAAAATTTCAACTTTGGGAGAGACAAAGAATATGATCTTTACTTTTCACTTGTAAGAAGTTTTCCCAATTTCATGTTGTGCTTATTTCAGAAAACATTATTTTAACCTGTGGCTGTACGCTTGAAAGGTCATATTACAAATCCCAAATTGGATGATAATCTTCATTTCTTCAGTTTTCTTTCTCCTGGAAAATGAATGACTCTGTTTATAACACGTGATTACACCTACTTTTAGTCACCAATAACCTGTACTGGCTGTTTCTTGCTCAAAAAAACTTTCAATGTGAATTTTCGAGTTTCTATTTTTATTTCTCTTATTTTCTCAACCTGTTACTCCTTTTCTCATCCTCATATTAATTTTTTTCTCTTCTCTCTCTCTCTCCCCACATTCGAGGGCGGTTTCGATCCACGTAATAGGAAGCTGGGGTTTGTCTTCCAGGTGACCACTACTCTCCACGATTGACTTTAACCCTGTCTTGGAAGAAAGGTGTATCATGATGTCCCGCGAACTGGTCGCTGGAAAGTCGCTTCAATTTTTATCTTGGCTTTTTTCGTTGTTGTGGCCGGATCTTAGTGCTCTCGTTCTGCCCGGTTGTGCCTCTATGACCGAACGATTCGACGTGTTTGATGATGTCTTGTGCATGTGGACCGGTCACCGAGATCTCCTTCTGGAGTTTCTTAGGTATCTCAACAGTTTGTATCCTTCCATCAAATTCACGTTGGAAGTAGGCGGTTTATCTATAAATTTTTTGGACCTTACTGTCTCTAATAGAGAAGGTGCCCATGAATTCGCCATATATAGAAAAGATACTTCGACCGATATTACTGTCCACGGTAGATCTTTCTGCCCTGTTGCCCACAAAATTGCCGGTTTTAATAGTTATATCCACCGGTTGACTAGTATTCCATTGGGTCACCTCGCTTTTCAACAGGAGCTTTTGACTATATTTAAAACACTTGGCCAGAGTGAATGAGGTCAGCTTAGATATTGACTTGATGGTCCATAGAAAATTGACTCGGAAAAGCCTTGATTCCACTACCTCCCTCCCCCGCAATCCAGCGTCTGACAGTAGAAAAGGTTGGATCAGGCTCCCCTTTTTAGGAAAATTCTCTTCCCAGTTAGGTCGTGTCCTTCGCCCATTTGGGTTTCGCTCAGTGTATTACAATCTTAACACTGTAAAAAGTCTGTTCGTTAAGCCGAAGGACCCCATGCCACTGATCGAATGAAGTGGGGTTTACAAAATGGAGTGTAATGACTATAATGGAATCTACATAGGTGAGACTGGACGTCAGCTCAAAATTAGAATAGATGAGCATAGGAAGGCGTGGGAAAAGAAGAAATTGGGTGATTCGGCATTTGCAGACCATCTTATCACCACTGGCCATAGTTTCAAAGAGGGATCCGAGTCCCTCCTCCATAGAGAGTCCTCGGTTTTCAAGCGTACCGCGTTAGAACATATTGAAATTATTCGCCATCTGAATAACGACAACCTAAATGTGCTCAACAGGTACATACCTGATGAGGGGTTGATTGAACTAGTTTATGAGTATGATTCACATTGTGATGACTCGCTAGTTCAGTCATGATTTCCTCGGCAGTGTTTGTTGCCGGCCGGTGTTGGTTCAGTTGCTTTCATATCACCCGTTGACAATGGTTCTCTAATCGAAAGCGCTCCGGTGTATTTTGTATTTCTGTGGCTTTAATTAAATTACTCCGTCTTTTTTACTCCTTTGAGTATGTCGTCGTTTGATGTCCTTGGTCGTAATTTGGAGAACCGAATTAATTCTAAAAATTTATTACTCTACTCTAAAAACTGAATATCTCATTTAATAGGAAATTCAAAGAGGAACAACTTTTATTGAAACATGTTTTCATAAAATTTCAATCTTTGGAGATATATGAAAAAACTGATTTTGGGACTCTTCTGAAAGTCTTTGCAAAGGCACTAATTGGTATAGTCTGAACATTGAATACGTTATTTGATAGGAAATTTAACGAGGAACAACTTTTATTTGAAACATTTTTTAATAAAATTCAAATTCCGGGCAATATAGGCGAAAAACTAATTTTTGGGGGGTTCGAACTCCCATTAAAAAAAACTCCATGGAGGAAAACCCGGGATTTTAGTATGTTGTTCAGGACCACATCCTGAACCATTTTCAGCAAAGAAACGTTTGCTCCAGCAAAAATTTTTTTTCCTCTTATTTGCCTACACTAAGAAATAGATAGTTGGGAGGGGTGTCCAGGGGAAGGTGGCGACGCGCAAAGCGGCGAGTTTTTACTTCATCCACTTTCCAATTCTTATCCAATCGCAAACGCTATCCCATAACATTTTCTCAACCCCCCGGTGGCTCATCAAAAGAGCCAACTCGGTTCTCTTCAAAGATCTTACTTCAAATATTTCCTCACTAGGTATCGGTTCAATGGATTTGAAATACAAAATTTATCCGCTCTAAAACAAGCTGGAAAAATGAATGAAACCAAAGTATTCCAAGAAAACGATATTATAATAATGTATAATAATGAGAGTCAATATTGAGACTAGAATTGCGCGATTATGAATATTACGGTATTGGTCCAAATTTTTCTCAATACGCTGCAAAGATACAATTACATTTAGATACAAAAAAACAAAAATTAATAATAATCTTAAGAAAGCACACTACGCCATACTGTAAATAAAAAAGAAGTATAGGAAAACTGAGGGAAAAAACTCTCCAGATTCGAATCAATAGTGATGGTGATCACTCGATCGCAATTAGGACTGCGAGAAAATATTTTTGTGTACAATAATAAATTGGACGAAGTAAAATTACAAATAGGGAACTGATAGATGAAAAATTAGGTTGTACTTTAAAATGAGATTAGTTGACACGCCTCATAATGGAAGGGCATACAAAAGTAAATTCGAAAAACGGTATCAACACAATCATAATGGATCAATGCATATCCTATATGTATTATGACATTGAGTAAATATATATGAAATTTTTCAGTAGCACATGGACTCATCAGTCTCTCACAAGTTTTTTCTAACACTGACAAAATTTGATTTGTGAACACAAGATTCTTAAAATAAGATCATAAAAAAGTTATATAAAGTGGAGGAAGGATATCAAACTTTAATTGACGATCGCGATTGGAATTCAAAAAGTAGGATAGTTACAAACACAGAGGTAACAAGAAAAGCATCAGTATCGACTCATTACTGTAAATACAACAAAATAACAAAAGTGAAACCTTATTACAATTATTAGAAATAAGTAAACACAAATTAAAATTGCGCATCAACAAACAGGAACCAAAAACCTTTCAGAATTAAGGCAGGGAAACATATTCATCTTACGCAACGATTCCATTAATCTTAACGGATTCCTCCAGTTTTCCATTTTCATTCTTGCGAAACGAAGAGACAGAGATACTTTCCTTTTGTATTGATGATTTCTTCTTTTTGAAACAGTGCCAACAGCACCAAGAAAATGTAATAATTAATCCGATAAAGACACCTCCGATAACGAGTATATATTTCCAAATTAGACTTTTCACTTTACATTCCGTGTGAGCGTGTTCCGCATCTTGTTTGAAATCTTCTCTACATTTGTTTTCATCTGTTGAAATAAATAAATCTGTAGATAAAAATATGAAAAGAAGAAGGAAAACTTTTTACGGGTACAATTGATTGATAAATTTTTCCATGCTTGAGCGTTTCTTTGAAAATAGGTTACAATAAGTCTCCATCCCTCATAATTTCTCTCAATTTCTGCAGTAGGTCAAGTTTGATAAAGGTACTTGCAGCCTAAGAGCCCTCTTCAGCACGGGGCGGGCGGTTCCCAGTTCTTTTTTGTTAGGCTTCAGTTCCCAAAGTAGGTTAAAATCTTTAGGTTCATTAGAGCGGCAAGGATATCAGACTTCAAACTTCTCGAAATCCTCAACAAAGGTCAAGAGCAGACCCAGCCCTCTCCTCTGCCCCATACTAAAGCAATTCAAAATAATAGGGCCCGATGAACCAAAAATCATCGTTGATAATAAACTCATATCGACCCTGTAGCTCTGAGATATTCTCTGGACTCTTGTAACTATATTGGCCTTCCAGCCTCAGTGTCTGGCTTCGTCACGCAGTTAAATAAGCTTCAGTTCCAAAGGTCACTTGTGGGCAAGTTCATATTTTTCTCCAATAGTCGACATACTTGAAGATATGTCAGAGAAAAGTATGACGAAACTGTTAGCCGTCCTAAACAGAGCTTATAAATCAGAACAGACACTCGAAGACTTCAAGATCTCCACTTTTGTCCCGATCCCAAAGAAAGCTACAGCGCGTAGATGCTCAGAGTACAGAACCATCACGCTGATGAGTCACACCTTGAAGATACGGCTGACTATCATGAATAAGAGAATAGAGAAGGAGATCGACCAGCACTTGTGCGATACACAATTTGGCTTCGGGACCCAAAGAGGAACTTGGGATGCAGTAGTAATGGTCAAAACAATAGCACAGAGAGCAATAGCGGTAAATCGACACGTGTTTGTATATTTTGTCGACTTTGAAACCATAGAATGGTGCAACTATTAATAAAAAATCGAGTAGACCGGGATGATGTTCAATTCATAGGAAACCTGTATTGGTAGCAGACAGAACCTGTCCAATCAAAAAATGGGTTAGGCAAGGCTGCCCCTTATCACCAAGATTATTTAACCTTCATGCGGAGGAAATATTGCAACACGAAGTATTTGAAAATAGGGCTCATATTCAGGCAATTGAGCGGTTCTGGCTAGTCTTTAAGTATTTCATATTGAAGAAGAAGAGATGAAGTACCGATGTACCAACTTCAGAGCCATCTCGATCACTATTGCTGGCAAATGAAGCGGAAGATGGAACCAGACTTATTTAATGTATTCTTGGACGATTTCAGAAGGACATCTCAGGGGCACTACTGACACGTTTGTGATTCTGAACGAAGCCCTTCGCAGGGTGGATGGGAAACTGACATGTAGACCTCTTCGTGGTGTCTCTTGGGTAACGCTAACATGCTTGCAAACAGTGGGGATGGTAGATCGCACTTTACTGTAGGTAGATCGCAGAGAAGCGGTAGAACGCATACGCTAGTAGCACCGATAAATGTAAAAAGAACGAACAATATCACGTACACAGATGATCGGGTAGTCATTGCCAAAACGCCGAATGATGAAAAAACTGGACAAAGAATGTGGCAAAGTTAGAATGAAAATAAACTCAAATAAAACAAAGACCATACGGATCGGAAAAATGAAAGAAGAAAGTCCGCTTGTAATCAACGTAAATGAAGAACCCTCCAACAGGTGGAGCGATTTAAATACCTTGGCGTTGAAGTGATAGCGGAAGAGACGAAGAAGTAATAAGAGCAAAAATAGGCGCAGCAAGAAATGCGTTCAGTATTACGAAACTGTAAAATAAAAATGACACTACAGCTCGGACTCCTGCATTGCTACGTTTGGTCAATAGTGAAATATGCAGCCGAAACCTGGACAGTCACCAAAGAAACAGCAAAGAAAATAAACGCAGTGTTTTGAAGAAAATTGACAGAATAAAATGGACGGAGAAGATCAACGAAGAAGTACTCCAACTCATAGGTTTATAGAGTAAAATTTTCATGAACAACATCCAAGCTGTCCAGGAAAAATATCTGAAAAACAAAATAGAGAACGACGAACCGTTCAGAATGGCCGCGCAGGGGACGATCACCGGAAAAGCTGGCCGAGGAACAGAGAGAACACATCTGCGTTCAGCGGAACTCCTGAAGGAATTGAGAAGCGAACTAATACCAAGTAAGTTGTAATCAATATGTAAAGTCGATCATCCGCTCGCTTTAAGCAGCTACTTGAAATTGTAATGTGCCAAGTTTCATTGTAATCGCGGAAATATCGATATAGCGACCTCTTTTGTAGGATATGCTACAATAAATGCGATGGTGATTAATAATAGACGAAAGATTTTGAATGCGAAAATCAAAGGTGATTTTTAATGGAAATACGGGCATGCATCGATTATTTACATCTTTTAAATATGGATGAGGAGGTCGAGTAAATAAAGCGCACTTCCCGTGAACCATAATGATGATGATATCATAATCTTCTTGCTTCTTCAAGGTTGCAAATCGACAGTCGTCACATGCTACTATCATTATATTCTCCACTCAGAACGTATCCCTTGAAATTTGAGAGCGCTTCAACTTTAAAAGTGTTCGGACATACGTAGAAGCGACCTACCTTTTCAATGTTACCAATGACCCCGACAAAATTTAATGACTCGAAAAAATGTTGAGCTCTGGTTCTTTATATGAGAACTGGGAGAATTTTTAAGTCCCCAAAGACGAGAAAAATACAAAGGGATCTTTACAGAGGAGGCCCTTCCAAGAATTAGAACCTTCCGATTCATTGTAAAAACATAAGAAAAGTAATTCATGACATGTAAGAAAACAACGAAGATTGTAGAAGGTGTAATGAGTGCTGAGGTCTTCCCCTTTCAATCACATAACTGTACGTACTCTGTACTCAATTGCCAACTATTTCAAAGAACATACTATCCAACCTAGACTAACTTGTATAAGCAACTATTAAAGTAGATTTGTACAATTGAAAAACCCTTTTTCAATATTAGCGCTCTACTTACACCTCACTCACTCATTATGAGTTCCGATAATAGCACACCAGACATGGTTAACGAGGTTTTTAAGTTTCTGAAGACCAAGGTCAAACTAAGAGTGACACATGTGAAGATTTGGTTCAATAACGAATGCTTGAGACGAGGCATTATTCCCAAGTATGCGACTATCAGGCTACCAGGAAACAGCGCAGCAGTGAAACGCACCAAGATGCAAGCCGAAAGATTGAGAGTGAAGAACGAAATTGGGGAACTCTACAAGAAAATCACCAGACTGAATGGTCTACTGTATGATCAATATTTCCATCTGTCCAGGTTACTCCACCCGCAAGAAGTCAGAGAAATGATGTTTGAAAAAGGAGGAGAGGGGAAGAAAGGAGAAGACTATGTGGAAAAACGAGTGGAAGTCCAAACAAAACAGATCAAGAAGAAGCTTGCCGAACTGACCCGGAAGAAAGAAGAAAGAAAGGAAGAGACAGCGAGAGTTGAGCACAAATTTGCTCCCAGAACCGAGAACCTATCAAGCGTCACCTTCACAGAAGAAAGAAGACTGCTGGACAAAGGCATCAAGTACGTGCAGCCAGAGAGGCTCAACCAGTGTAGGCTTGAAAGCATGGCCATTAGCTGCGAACAAGTAATCCAAACCATGGAACACGACGTGAGACCAGAAGCCCGGACTAAAATTGGGAAAGGGCTGTTGGACATCAAAGAGGATATGTGCCAAACCTATGACAGAACGCAAGTAATGCAAAGGAAGTTCACAAATCTACAAAAGAAGATCCGACAGAACAACCTGATTTTGACAAAGGCGGACAAGGGCAGCACGGTAGTGGTAATGGAGAAGGAGGACTACACCCAAAAAGTGGAGTCGTACATCGCAGTTAATGGATACCAAGAGCTGGCAGGAGACCCAACGCGGAAATACCAAGATGACCTGAAAGATGTGTTGAAACGGAACAATGTACCCAGCAATGGAAGGACGCTTGAGACGAACCCGGTTGCACCAAAACTCAAGGGGCTTGTAAAACTCCACAAAGCGAACCGTCCGCTGAGACCCCTGGTCAACAGCATTCAATCACCATGCTACAAGATAACAAAAATCGTAGCCACATTCCTGAAAGAAAACTTTTAGTTTGCACCCAGACAAAGTATCAGAAACAACGGAGAGCTGACTGAGCAACTGGACAAGTTGGAAATCAGGAGTAACGACAAGCTGATATCCTTTGATGTGACTAATATGTTTGGTACCATACCGAAGGAGGAACTTCTCACTCTGCTCAAAAACAACAGATACTATGGGAACCCCGATGGGTCGAAGTACGCCAACATAGTGGAGGAGATCTTGAGCCAGAACTACTGCCGCTTCAATAACAGGTTCTACAGTCAGGAAAGGGGACTTGCGATGGGACCACCGCTGTCACCAATACTGGCGGAGATATTCATGAATGATTTGGAAAACAAGATATTGAAGGGCAGCAAGTTCAGAAACTCGATCAAACACTGGGCCAGATATGTAGATGATATCCTAATTGTGTAGACAGGCACTGATAGACAGGTGGATCTATTCCTTTCAGAAATGAACGCGATGAATGAGAGCATCAAATTCATAGTGGAAAAAGGCAATGAGACCATCAACTATTTGGACCTTACACTCACAATGGAGAACAATAGGGTAGAATACAAAATCTACAGGAAGCCGACGCATACTGACACCATCATCCCAAATGACTCGTACCACCACCCCAGGCACAAGTTAGCGGCAATCCAGAACTACTGCTATCGGGCAATTACTATCCTCAAGAACAACGAAGAGAAGAGGAAAGAGATCGAGATAGTAAAGCAGATCGCAGAAGCCAATGGCTACCGCAGATGTGTGGTGGAGGGAGTCTTTGGGAAAATGGAAACAAAGAAAGGAACCCATGATAGCATAGTGAGAAAGTACTCCGGATCGATACCATATATAGGAAAGTACACAAACATGGTGATAAAGGCGTTCAATGGCTACGATGTGAATGTGGGTATCCAGAATAACCAACCCATGGTGAAGAGAATCAGCAATGACCAGACGGAACAAAAGGACAAGGAAAGCTTGAGCGGAGTGTACAAGCTCAGTTGTGAACAGTGCGAGGGGATCTATATTGGTGAGACTGGGAGAAAGTTTGAGATCAGGAGAAAGGAGCACAAAACGTCGAGGGAGAAAGAAGATGGCAAGTCACTGTTTGGGAAACACTGTAACGAGGAAAACCACAATGGAGAGGGAATATTTGAAGTCATACACGTAGAGAATCGCACAAAGAGAAGAAAACTCTGGAAACGAATGGAGATTGCAAAAGCCAAGAGGAAGAAAGCCTGCCTCTTGAACAATGTAATCACATTTGACAGCGAAAAATTATTCGGCCTGGTGATTGGACGAGAGAAGAAGAACGGAACCAACCAATGAGACGGCAGGAATCCAGGTAGCCAATAGAAACGCAGCATTTAGAACAATAGATTGAACCAATCACAAAGCAGCATGTTTTAGCCAATAAGAACACAATGTCATATTATTATAAGAATAAGTTTCTAAGAAGTGAACCAATCACAACACAGCATTGTTATAGCCAATAAGATCACAGTGTTATACTATAAAAACTCTTGGTTAAGGCCTTCTTCTCCAGTTGCGACACAACTGATGATGGGATAACACCCGAAAGTACTCTTGTATAAGCAACTATTAAAGTAGATTTGTACAATTGAAAAACCCTTTTTCTAGACTAACTAGTCGTATGAACATCATCTTCGGCTAATTTTTCATATTCTGTAGATACAGAGAGTAAAAAGCTTACCAACGCGAGGTACTTCGGGACACGTTAGATTACGTATACTAAACTCCTTTTCAGACGCCCATTCCTGAACTGCTACACATTGACAAACCGATTCCTCTTGCTGCTGTATCATGTTTCCGGTAAAATCTAAAACTTTTAAATTACATAGAGGTGCAACATCCTCTAGTCCCAAGTGGTTCATGTTGTTCTTGCTCACATCGAGTTTGGTCAAGGTCTTCAACTCTGCGACGAATTTTGGTAAACGCTTCAGATTATTATTTCTGAGCGATAACGAAGTTAGCGAATTTAATTCCGCTAAACGAGCGCAGCCATTATTTGAAAATAATACCAAATGCATTTCATTCAGCACGATATTTTCTAAAGACGACGGTAAGGGTGGCAATGTCTTCAGAGAATTTAAACTTATATCGAGGTGTTTAAGATTTTTCAAAACGAGCAATGCATCGTCTTCGATCGTTTCGATATTCAAACCTAGAAGTTTGAGATATTTGATTCTTGGGTAGTTGGTAAAACTTGCGGCTTCCACGTTTGGTATGCGATCAAGGATGATTTCTAGAAGCTAAAATTGAGAAATTCAAAAACAAAACATTAAAGAGGAATTGCAGAAGCTATTAAGCTACCTATATAGTTGAGAAGTTTTCATTAATCTAATTAAACTACATCAAACAAAAGTCGCAGCTATAGCCTATTGTTTCTTACTAGAATATTTGGCTAGGAGGAAAGCTCAAACATAGGAAATCTTGAACAGAGTTACTACAGAAATGAATATTCTCAATTGAGAAGCCATCCTCTCGACAAACTGAACAAAGATGAAGAATTTTGGGTCGGAACAGGGCAAAAGCTGAGAGGACAAAATATATGAATCTACATGGAGAAATAATATATGAGTTCACCTCATCCTTCAAGTTGAAGACGTAATCATTCTCCCCTTTACCGCATATCCTTCAAGTTACAGGAAGCATTCCTTTCTGTTTGGGGACACTCCATTTCTTCTAAATTATTTCAAATATACGCCTCTGTGGCAATTTACGCTCCTTCCACCAGTCCTTTCTTCATGACCGATCCATATCAGTCAGAATAGAAAACCACTACTCTTTCCTCCACTCCATCCACCATGTCGTCACTCAGGGAAAAGTTCGGGGTGTTCCTCTCTTCCTAATTGCCATATTAACGATCTAATAAACTGTACCTCCTCTCTAGATGAATTTTCGCAGATAATTCCAGTATCTCCCTCGGTTCAACAAAACCCAAACAATCAACACACGACGTGGTGAACCTAGCAGATACGCAAGAACTGTTCTCCTCAATCACTGATCCCTCTTTCTCTCTTTCCTATGGCTTGAAATCTTACTGTCGTTCTCTAATAATCTCGTCACAGATAATTCCACGTATAACTTCTAGTGTAGTCGGATTGCGTGTAAAAAAAAAAAAAATTAAAAAATTTTAGGTAGGCAAATTGGAGCAATATTGAAAAAAAAAAAACCATTTTGCTGGAGCAAACGTTTTTTCGCTGAAAATGGTTCAGGATATGGTCCTGAACAACATGGTAAAAAAAATCCCGTGTTTTCCCCCCGGAGCTTCTTTCTTTATGAGGGTTCGAACCCTCTAAAAATTAGTTTTTCACCTATATCGTGCGAAATTCGAATTTTATTAAAAAATTTTTCAAACAAAAGTTGTTCCTCGTTATATTTTCTATCAAATAACGTATTCAAGGTTCAGCCCATACCAATTAGTGCCTTTGCAAAGGCGCTCAAAAGAGTCATGAAATCAGTTTTTTCACGTATCTCACAAAATTGAAATTTTATTAAGAAATGTTTCAAACAAAAGTTGTTCCTCGTTATATTTGCTATAAAATGAGCTATTGGAGGTTCTTTTTTTAAACGACGTTGGTCACTTTTTTCATCAACGGAAGAGATGAATTCACCTTTCTTATTCTTTTCTTATAGTGTTTAACCGTCTACACTATACTTCTCAAATAACATAGTATCATGCTTCAACCATAAGTAGCCTATAGTCGAATTTTTGTTGAAAATAATTTTTTTTTTCTTCCTAGGATTAAAATGTTCACCAATGTGTCTTGGGCAGACTTGTCTCAATGCTGGTGGAGTATTAGAGGCAGTAGACGGCATTGACGACGACTTGCAGGATGTATCAAGTAGGGACAAGGAAGCTGACCGCATGAGTCCAGCTCTGATGACGATTCCTCAGTAATCAAAGTCGAAGAGTATGACGAGACCGAATTATATCAAGTCCCTCCTTCTCGAATATAAGACTACTGTAAGTCGGTAGGCTAACGTACACTGCTTCTATTAGAAAGCGTAGAAAACTGGTAGGCAAGGCATAGGACGGATGGAGGAGCTCAAGTGATGTGCGAAAAACGACCTCCCTCCTCGAGCTATGTTTTCAAATTATGTGTATATATTACATGAAATTAGCCTCATGGAATAAGATCCAATTGAGGAATCTACAGGAAAAATTTATTACTCTACTCTGACAGCTGAATAGTTTAATAGGAAATTCAAAGAGAAACAACTTTTATTTGAAACATTTTTTCATAAAATTTCAATCTTGGGAGATATACTTATAGCAAAACTGATTTTGGGACTCTTTTGAACGCCTTTGCAAAGGCACTAATTGGTATAGGCGGAACATTGAATACGTTATTTGGTAGCCAATTTACCGAGGATAAACTCTTGTTTGAAACATTTTTTTAATAAAATTTCAATTAGACAAGATATAAACAAAAGACTGAATCTTGGGGGGTTGAAACACCTACAAAAAAAAGAACCTTCTGAAGAATTAATTCGGTTCTCCAAATTATGACCAAAGACATCAAACGACGACATACTCAAAAGAGTAAAACAGACGGAGTAATTTAATTAAAGCCACAGAAATACAAAATACACCGGAGCGCTTTCGATTAGAGAACCATTGTCAACGGGTGACATGAAAGCAACTGAACCAACACTGCCGAGGAAATCATGACTGAACTAGCGAGTCATCACAATGTGAATCATACTCATAAACTAGTTCAATCAACCCCTCATCAGGTA
Organism: Aspidiotus rigidus; assembly: GCA_035079385.1. Lineage (NCBI taxonomy): Eukaryota > Metazoa > Arthropoda > Insecta > Hemiptera > Diaspididae > Aspidiotus > Aspidiotus rigidus. The sequence continues at coordinate 2,722,645 of JAVHKY010000059.1, read as the reverse complement.
TGTACCTGTTGAGCACATTTAGGTTGTCGTTATTCAGATGGCGAATAATTTCAATATGTTCTAACGCGGTACGCTTGAAAACCGAGGACTCTCTATGGAGGAGGGACTCGGATCCCTCTTTGAAACTATGGCCAGTGGTGATACATAAGATGGTCCGCAAATGCCGAATCACCCAATTTCTTCTTTTCCCAGGGATTCCTATGCTCATCTATTCTAATTTTGAGCTGACGTCCAGTCTCACCTACGTAGATTCCATTATAGTCATTACACTCCATTTTGTAAAGCCCACTTCTTTCGGCCAGTGGCATGGGGTCCTTCGGCTTAACGAACAGACTTTTTACAGTGTTAATATTGTATTACACTGGGCGAAACCCAAATGGGCGGAGGACACGACCTAACTGGGAAGAGAATTTTCCTAAAAAGGGGAGCCTGATCCAACGTTTTCTACTGTCAGACGCTGGATTGCGGGGGAGGGAGGTAGTGGAATCAAGGCTTTTCCGAGTCAATTTTCTATGGACCATCAAGTCAATATCTAAGCTGACCTCATTCACTCTGGCCAAGTGCTTTAAAAAATTTCCTGGCATAGCCAAATAAATGAAAATCATGTTCCATGTCTTTTACCGACTTTTCGTAGAAAAGCGAGTATTACACCCGTCACAGTTGTGGCAGAAAGGGGGGGAAATGAACTTTCTCGACGTTTTAGAGGTCATAGATCATCGCTACGTCATTAAAAAAATTTCAGGTTTCCTTATATATATATATGGATCAAAATTTGTCCGGACTTCTCCTCCGAGACTACTGGATGGATTTTCTTGAAACCTAGTCAAGTTGTAGTGTTATATCTGAAGTTGTGCACCTGCATTTTTTTTGACGATCGGATCAGTAGTTCTCCAGATATACCCAATTTTAAAAAAAATTCCCCACTCCTATAACTCTGATATGGTTTGTTCAATTTTTTTCAAATGTTGATATATTGTAATTTACATGTCTAAAAATGTAATTGTGAACTTTTGGTGTTGATACGATGTCTGGTTCGTGAGAAATCTCAAATTGAAGCGTGAACTAATTTGATGAAATTTGCAAATATTCGAGCTACTAATATTATTTTTGTAGTACTAAACTTCAGGTAGTCGCTTTCGTCATCAAAAGCGAAGGGTAACCTTTGATTACGTAGATTGTCAGTGTAGTTGTAGCTAGTTTTATTCATTTTTTGGGTTACCTGTTCACACACGTAAGGATACGCTCTTTATGAATGAATTTTAAAGATGTGTTCGTTCGTGTTGAATCAGTCATGAATGAATGTTGTGTTAGTATAGTATTAGTGCAACAATCCTTTGCGTACAATTTTGAAATTTTTTTGAGTGATGAAATGGTTTTATATGTGTGAAAGATTTGCTCGTTTGTGTTGAGTTTCTCATGAATGAATGTTATGTGTGAGTCTACAACAACCAACATTAAAAGATGTTTGAGAATCAGAGATGATCAAGAATGAATTAGAGTGGCAAGAGATGTTGAGGATGTGTGTATCTTATTGAGAAAACGATTCATTGAATAAATTGGAGTACTAGAGTTAAAGTTTAAGCAAAAAACTTGATTGTAGATACAGATGAAAAGTCGTGTATTGCTTACGCGGCTGCGTAAGCATTTTCATTTTATCAGTCATCTTGAAATATTTCAGTCTAGGCTTCTACTAGGTCAAGTGTTCGTGAGTTATTATTCGTTTACCCCTTTACCTATCTTGGCGTCGTATAAGTCTTCTATGAGAAATATGAGGTAGCGCGAACTCGCTGTTGTATTGGTATGTGACAATACAAGTCTAGGGGACTTGGAAAAATTTCGACTATCCAGCCTTTATTTATTTAATTATTTAATTATTCAATTATTTAATTATTTAATTATTTATTTATTTAATTATTTAATTATTTAATTATTTAATTATTTAATTATTTAATTATTATATTATTTAATATTATTTATTTATTTATTTATTTATTTATTTATTTATTATCAATTCTTGTACTAGGTCAAGTGTTCGTGAGATATTATTCGTTTACCCCTTTACTTATCTTGGCGTCGTATAAGTCTTGTATGAGAAATATTTTGAGGTAATTGTGGGTGTTCTATATTTTGAGGTATCAACTTTCGTGGGGCGAACGAGCGATCTCGCTGTTGTATTGGAATAGTATGAGAAAATTCAAGTCTTCTATGAGAAATACGAGGTAGCGCGAACTCGCTGTTTTATTAGAATGGTATGAGACAATTCAAGTCTAGAGGACTTGGAAAAATTTCGACTATCCAGCCATATATGATAGGAAGGGGGACTTAGAAAATTTTCTAATTATAAATTATATTAATTATTTAATTATTTATTTATTTAATTATTTAATTATATTAATTATTCAATTATTTATTTATTTAATTATTTAATTATATTAACTATTCAATTATTTAATTATTAATTATTTATTTATTATTATTACGCGGGGTATAGTCGCGAATTTCTGAATCACCCAAGGGGTAGAGATTTTCTAATTATTAATTATATTATTTATTTAATCATTTATTTATTTAATTATATTAATTATTCAATTATTTAATTATTCATTATTTATTTATTATTATTACGCGGGGTGTACTCACGAATTTCTGAATCACCCAAGGGGTCGAGATTTTCTAATTATTAATTATTTAATTATTTATTTATTTAATTATTTAATTATATTAATTATTCAATTATTTAATTATCAATTATTTATTTATTATTATTACGCGGGGTGTACTCGCGAATTTCTGAATCACCCAAGGGGTAGAGATTTTCTAATTATTAATTATATTAATTATATTAATTATTTTAATCATTTAATTATTTAATTATTAATGAATTAATTATTTATTATTATTACGCGGGGTGTACTCGCGAATTTCTGAATCACCCACGGGGTAGAGATTTTCTAATTATTAATTATATTAATTATTTAATTATTTATTTATTTATTTATTTAATTATTTATTTATATTAATTAATTAATGAATTAATTATTTATTATTATTACGCGGGGTGTACTCGCGAATTTCTGAATCACCCACGGGGTAGAGATTTTCTAATTATTAATTATATTAATTATTTAATTATATATTTATTTAATTATTTAATTATTTAATTATATTAATTATTCAATTATTTAATTATTAATTATTTATTTATTATTATTACGCGGGGTGTACTCGCGAATTTCTAAATCACCCACGGGGTAGAGATTTCTCTTGACGGGGGGGGGGGGGGACTCGCGAGTTTCAAAATCGGGGTCCGGCGAGAGAAAAGACATGGAACATGTCAATTTATTTAATTATTCAATTATTTAATTATTTATTTATTTAATTATTAATTAATTAATTAATTATTTATTATTATTACGCGGGGTGTACTCGGGAATTTCTGAATCACCCACGGGGTAGAGATTTTCTAATTATTAATTATATTAATTATTTATTTATTTATTTATTAATTATTAATTATTCTTATTACGCGGGGTGTACTCGCGAATTTCTGAATCACCCACGGGGGTAGAGATTTCTCTTGACGGGGGGGAGGGGGGGTGTACTCGCGAGTTTCAAAATCGGGGTCCGGCGACAGAAAAGACATGGAACATGTCAATATAGTCAAAAGCTCCTGTTGAAAAGCGAGGTGACCCAATGGAATACTAGTCAACCGGTGGATATAACTATTAAAACGGGCAATTTTGTGGGCAACAGGGCAGAAAGATCTACCGTGGACAGTAATATAGGTCGAGGTATCTTTTCTATATATAGCGGATTCATGGACACCTTCTCTATTTGAGATAGTAAGGTCCAAAAAATTTATAGATAAACCGCCTACTTCTAAAGTGAATTTGATGGAAGGATACAAACTGTTAAGATACCTAAGGAACTCCAAAAGGAGATCTCGGTGACCGGTCCACAGGCACAAGATATCATCACCATCATACCTGTGCCAATAATGTATATGACTCAAAAGCCCCTGGACAGAAAAAAAAAAAAAAAATCGAGCTCAAATTTAGACATGAAAACCTCCGAAATAAGGGAACCCAGAGGAGAGCCAATAGGGATACCTACCTCCTCTGGAAATTCGAAAAATTTCCCTTCAAATTAGCAAAAATTGGGAGACCAACAAATATTGAGTAAATTGAAAAGTTCTGCCAGTTCCTCGTGACAAATATTAGATTGGACCAAGAGATCTCCCATATGCTGCATGGCAGTAGCCTTAGGGATACTCGGAAATAAGCCGACTACGTCAAAAGAGCATAGGGTAGAATCAGGCGGAAGAATGTCATCTTTGAGCTCATCAGCCAGAGAGACCGAATTCTTCACAGAGTAGGATGACTCAAATTCTACTCTAGATTTAAACCAACGGTCCAAAAATTTTGCCAAGAAGTACGTGGGAGAAGACACAAAGGAAACGACCGGCCGCATCAGAGTGTCCTTCTTATGAACCTTATGCAGCCCGTACAATAAGAGCGGCACAGGGTTGGGCTCAAGGAGAAATCTTTTAAGCGAAGGGGTTTTGATAATAAATTCGCTATTGTTTATAACTCGTCCAACTTCTTTAACGTGATTTGGAAAGTTAAAATCCGCATTTATCCTGGCACCACACTGGTCGAGAACGTCATAGACCTTGGAGACATAGGAGGACTTCTCCATAACTACAATGGCATTCCCTTTATCAGCCTTAGTAATGGTTAAGCCCTCTTCCCTGATCTTCCTCTTAATCCTCTTAATCACCTCCAAAGCAAGATCATTTATCCGAGGGAGGGAGGGGGGGGGGGGTATGACGAACAAGAGCAGCACAAGCTTTCTGAGTATTGACCCCAGGCCCAATTTTTATTTCGAGGTCCGCAACGACATTGGCCAAAGTGTCAGCATTATTAGGAGGGGGTAACCCGAATTTTAAGCCCTTTTCCAAGAGATTCAACCACTCTCAAACTCAACATGACTACAATTTACAACCCGCGGTAAAAATTTTCAGTCCGTTCGTTAAGCTGAAGGACCCCATCCCACTGGTCGAAAGAAGTGGGGTTTACAAAATGGAGTGTAATGACTGTAATGGAATCTACATAGGTGAGACTGGACGTCAGCTCAAAATTAGAATAGACGAGCATAGGAATCCCTGGGAAAAGAAGAAATTGGGTGATTCGGCATTTGCGGACCATCTTATGTATCACCACTGGCCATAGTTTCAAAGAGGGATCCGAGTCCCTCCTCCATAGAGAGTCCTCGGTTTTCAAGCGTACCGCGTTAGAACATATTGAAATTATTCGCCATCTGAATAACGACAACCTAAATGTGCTCAACAGGTACATACCTGATGAGGGGTTGATTGAACTAGTTTATGAGTATGATTCACATTGTGATGACTCGCTAGTTCAGTCATGATTTCCTCGGCAGTGTTGGTTCAGTTGCTTTCATGTCACCCGTTGACAATGGTTCTCTAATCGAAAGCGCTCGGTGTATTTTGAATTTCTGTGGCTTTAATTAAATTACTCCGTCTGTTTTACTCTTTTGAGATGTCGTCGTTTGTTGAAAACTTCTGAAGGCTGAATAGCTCATTTTATAGCAAAAACGAGGAACATTTTTTATTTGAAACGTTTTTTCATAAAATTTCAATTTTGGGAGATACATATATTTTGGAAAAACTGACTTTGGGACTCTTTTGAACGCCTTTTCAAAGGCACTAATTGGTATAGGCGGAACATTGAATACGTTATTTGGTAGGAAATTTAACGAGGAACAACTTTTATTTGAAACATCTTTTAATAAAATCTGAATTTCGCTCGATATAGGCGAAAAACCAATTTTTGGAGGGTTTGAACCCCCAAAATGCGGTACTTTTAGTATGTTGTTCAGGGCCACATCCTGAAAAATTTTCACCAAAGAAACGTTTGCTCCAGCAAAATGTTTTTATTTGTTTTCTTATTTGCCTACACTATTTAGAATAGCAGAGAATCCTCGAGCTCCGCTGCTCCCTGAAAAACGGTCAGTCTAAAATTATACACGTTTTTGAAATCCCAAAATAGTAGCACCTTCTTTTAGGTGGAAAGAACATTCTTTCTTTAAGGTAAACATGGAATTGTAAACTGAGCCTACAAGAATATTCCAAGAAGTGAAATAGGTCATATCTTTAAGTTTTTCTCATTACCTAGCATGGAAAAAATCCGTCAAGTTCAAGGAACCTAACCTAAATTAAGTTGATGACGTCAACATACTCGACGTGGATGTTTTCTATGAAATTAAACTCAACCTAACTCACGTTGACGACGGACGTATCCTGAAGATACCCCCCGTGTATGCAACATAACCTTATCAGAGTTAGGTTGATGACGTCACGATTTGGTGACGTCATCAAACGCGGGTGCTAACGTTCTTCGAGAAACTGTCCTTCCCAAAAAATAGCACACAGCGGGTTTCCCGCTGGAAAAAAAGGGAGAAAACCTGTACATATTTATAATTCTGGTAACATTATGAATAATAACAACGTCCTCAATGATGATGACAATATACGTACATTTATCTGTGTCGGTAAGTCTTGCGGTATTTTGTACAATTCAGCACGAGTACAAGAAACGCCAAAAATTTTTTCACCGTTTTCAGAATATTGATCCTTCTTACAATTAGGGGGCAATGCCATAATTCTCAATGAAAAAATGCAGATCAATAAGAAACCTAGAAAAGAAAAAGAAAATATTCTTCATTAAAAGTATGGTTTTGGTTACTCGGCGGTACAGCATCTCAAAATAAAAAGTTATTCCGCGGCACAGAAATAAAATTATAACTTCGAAGTACATGAAGTCTAATTTGGAATAATATACTCGTTATATGAAGGTATCTTGATCGGATTAGCTATTATTTTCTTCCTTGGTGCTGTTGACACTGTCTCAAACGGAAGAAAATATCATCAATGCGAAACAGAAATGTCTTTGTGTCTTCGTTTTGCAAGAAAAAGAAAATGGAGAAGTAGAGAAATCGGTTAAAAGTTAATGGAATTGCTGCACAAGATGAATATGTTTCTCTATATTCATTCCAAAAGGTTTTTGGTTCCTGTTTGTTGATGCACAATTCAAAATTACGCTTATCTGTAATTGAGGAGTTATCTGTCAAAAGGGCACCCTCAAAGGGGTGCCCTTTTTGCGGATATCCACATTTTTGAATTCTCTGAACTATTTCCTATCAATATACAAAATTTTGAAAAAATGAAAAATTACATGTACGCTTATGGTCACTCAACCATATCTCCATAAAAAGGGCACCCGAGGTACACATCTTTATGAAATTGTCCCAGATTCATTTGTCGACCAATTTTAAAAATAATTAGGGATCTGTAAAGATGAAAAGACACCAAATATTTTTTGTCATTACAGATTTTTTGATAAAATGAATGTGGAATGAGTAATCTGAACATGAAACTTCAAAGACCTATTTTGAAAATCAACTACTGCTCACGGGTGCCCTTTTGACAGATAACTCTTCAATTGTAAGGTTTCAATTTAGTTATTTTTTGGGTATTCCGTTAGGCTAATGATGCGATACTCATACTTTTCTTATTACCTCTGTGTTCATAACTTTCCCATTCTTTAAATTTTCATTGACCGATTGAATTTCAGCATCATTCCTCCACTTTTCAGGGACATCATTACCATTTTTTATGATCGTAGATATTTTTAAGATTTTTGTGTTCGGAAATCAAATTTTGTCAGTCGACAGAGCTTTAACATCTCGAGAAACCTTGAGAAACTACTGACTCCATGCGCAGCTGAAAATTTTGCAAATATTTACTATTTAGAGTCATATATGTGCACATGGGATACATTGATCCATTATATTTGTAATTTGTGTTATTACTGTCTCTTGAATTTACTTTTGTATGCCCTTCCATGATGATCGAGGTGAATAGGCACAACCTAATATGCAATATACTGCCAAATAACTTTCTGTTTGGAGATACTGAACTGCCAAATAACCATTTTGTAAAAATATAAATAATCCTTATCCGTTCGGTATACAGTTAAGGAAGTAAATATGCTTGCGGAGGAGGGATCAACTTTAAAAATTATTATTTATCTATAATATCTTAGTCTTGAAGAGCATGATTGGTTGGTTGGTCCTATATGAGAGACATTCAACGATTTTTGACCTCAACACTTTTTTATACCGTCCTACAATTTGTCAAAGGATTGACTTCTTCAACCTAGAGAACGTTTTCCAGTTTGTTAAGACAGGGTGTCTAGAAAAATTGAAAAGTAAAAATGAAGCAATTTTGCAGGACTTTATAGTCAGCCTAAATTGATATTGAAAATTTCAAATATAATTTTTATAACATAAAATACCACCTTAAGATAAAAATGAAGAATTTGCAAACAATTTTTCCAGAATTAATTTCAGTACTTTTCAGGACTTTTAGGACCTATTTTCAAAATCCATGACTTAAAGGATTTTTCAGCACCTTTAGCGAGTTTTCCTCTTATACTAAATCAAACAAGAATTACGACTTGGAAAAACAAAAAAAAGAAAAAGACCTTGAAATATTTGAAATTGATGGAGGAAAGCGAGCAAGACTTACAATAAAATGGTGTTTTAAAATAGTGTAAAAACGCGTTACTTACCAAGAGTAAGAGTTTTCATCTCGAGATACAGGAAAGACCTGAAAAAAGACAGAAAACAAAATATTACAAATTATAATCAACAATTTTTGTTATTCAATGAAAAATATGTCACAGGTAAACGTAAATTAACATGGTATCACGTATCATAAAAGGCATTAATGAATTTTCAATACAAAAAAAAAGAAAAGAAAGAAGAGAGATAGGAAAAAGGGTGAGAGCGGTTTAGATTGACTGCATAAGTTAGAATGGAATAGATAATCAACCAATTTACTCTGTCATTCATGAGAGGAATTTTAGAGCAGATCAAAAACAAAAAGGAAGTTGTTTTCTTACCGGGAAAATGAATGACTCATAGAATTGATTACTTGCAAAAAAAAATCAACAAGGTAACAAACGGTGCGTGGATCTTAGGTATTACGCAAATTTCTAATACTTCTTCATGAGGATCTATCTCCTATCTATCTTCTATCTAATATACTAAAAAGCTAAATGACCCTTTGCCTCTCATTCCTGATTTGCCCGATACAATTTAGCTAAAAAATAGCTAACGCGTGTATTCTATTACTATATATATGAATTGCCTAGCAAATTATAAGAAAAAATATTCGTGAACTTCTAATGACGTCACAGCGACTGAAGGTTAACAGGCAAAATAGAAAATAGAAAATTAATAATTATTGGTTATTTAAGTGCAACGATTCATTATCACAAACGTGTTTATCACCAACGTGCGTGTAAAAGTTCTCCATTTTATAATACTAAAAACTGTGCCCTTTTCCTCACCGCGATTCATATCTAATTTACCCGATACAATTTAGCTAAAAAATAGCTAAAACCGAATATTATACGTGCATTCTATTACTGTATATAGATATAAGAGTAAAATGAATTACCTAGCAAATTTGAAGGAAGAAAAAAAAAGAAACAATTCAATTCTACATCGAGCATCGAATTTATCTATCTGCGTAAAATGAATTGCCTAGCAAAATAAAAGGTAACAACGATTCAACCTTGATTACCTCGCCTTTTTAAACAACCTCACCTCAGGTTAGATGTCCAAAGTCTCGATAAAAGGTGGCTAACTTTCTTGGACGTGAGATAAGAAAAATGAATTCGACAAAAAGTTTTAATGATGTCACAATGTCCATATAATTATAATGATAATATAAGTATCTAATGAAGGAGAGCCAACAGGTAAAATAGAAAATAGTAGTCATAAAAATATGAGAATCCCTTATCAGTGTCAACTTTTTGAATAAAAATCACTTCAATTAGATTATAAGAAGTAAAAGAAGAAAAGCGATTAAAATATTTGTAAAATGGTATTATGGTTGTATTCTGAAAATAAGAATAACTGGAGTAGAGTGAGAAACAAACAAAAAGAACGTGAAAATAGGGAAGATGATTGGAAGAAGAGGTAGCAATCGAGTCAGATGGTGGTACTCAAATTTTAAGGCAGGAGAAAGCAAATGGATATGTATAAGTTGGAGTAATTGAGTACCATAGGTAGTTGCAGGAGTTGGAAACTGTGTTGGGAATGATTACATGGGTCAGAGGATGAGACTGAGATTATATTGTGGGAAGTACGTTGATTTTGGAGAGTAGGACAGGAAAAAAGATGATAGATCGTCAGATTATCTGCATAATAAGATTTACATGAAGGTAGAGCATGGAAACCCAGGAGGAGATGAGAATGTTCAAGTTGAGAGTGACCAATTCTGTATCGAGCGAAAATAACCTCTTTATGGTGGGAATTTCTGTTCAATGAAGACTGAGGATAGGTTAACTTTTAATGATTCCAAGTTTGTTGCAGGGTTGTTTTTTTATGTGAGTGATACAAGAATTAAGCTAGGATTAAGAAATAATGAAAGTTTTTATGGTCGTAAGTACGTAGATACAAGGTGGGGTCCTTAATTTTGGGTGAAAGGGTGCAGTTCTTAGGCGCGCAATCAGTTTGATCATATTGAGGGCAACCGATGTGAACTGAGAATCAAATAAAAGATACGTTTTGTACAGATGAGCGTAGAAAAGTGTGAGCTCAAACCTAATCAGAATTCCAACTCTAGATACATCATGTGAGAAATTGAGAGGGATGTAATCAGGAAAAGTAGGGGGTACGATTCTAAGAAACGGGCACAACGAAAGTTGAAAAAGAATATTACCATAAATAATATCAACAAGTATAAAGAGTTTTGGAAAACCCTGAGGAATGGAATAAAAGTAACGCATAAAACATACCTCAGTTCCCTAGAGGAAGGCTTCAGACGAATTTACCCGATACAATTAAGCTAAAAAAAAGCTAAAGCCTAATATTATAACGGTAACGACCTTCTCTTACTTTGCATTTCATACCTCATTTTATCCGATACAATTTAGCACTTCGCAAATTGAATGATAATTAATTTGGCAAAAAGTTCTAATGACGTCAAAATGTCCACATAATGATGGAAAGTATCTAATGAAGGAGAGCTAATAGGCAAAATAGAAAATAATAGTCACCAAAATATGATGATCCATTATCAATATCAACTTTTTGAATCAAAAATCACTTCCATTGTAAGAAGTAGAAGAAGAAAAGCGACTGAAATATTTGGAAAATGGAACTGATTAACAAAGATAGTTGCGAGAGTTGGAAACTGTGTTGGAAATGATTACACAGGTCAGAGGATAATTGAGAAAATACTTTTTAGGAAGTATGTTTATTTTGAAGAGTAGGACAGGGAAAAAGGTGATAGATTCTCAAGCTTCCAATCAGATTTCTAGGATTCAACCAAAAGAAGTTCAATTGAAGGCTGTAATAGAAAACAATCACATGTTTAATAAAGTTGAATAAGGAATTCCCAAATCCTCTCCTATGGGACAGATTGGTTTTGATATTGAGAATTGAATTCAAAATTGGAGGGGTTCCAAAAAGAGGAATTAGATTTGATAAAATTTTGAAAATTAAGCCAACTATAGCAGGAGGGACTTGGAAAAATTGAGACATTTGAGCTCTATTATGATAGATAAGGGATAGGAAAAATTTTCAATATCAAAGGAGTCAGATTTGAAAAGATTTTTAATATTGGGAATTAAGCTATATAAGACAGGAGAGGAACTTAGAAAAAATTGAACCATCAGAGGAGTTGAAATTGAAAACGCATTTTGTACATCGACCTATGCAATTATGACAAGTGGATAACTTTAAAAACTTTCAACTTCCAAGCTATATTTTTTAAGAGAGGAACATGAAAGAATTTCAACTTCCAAGATATATATGACAGGAAAAGGACTTGGAAAAATATCAACCATTGTTCTAGGTAAATGATGGCGAGACACCAAAATTTTCAAAAATCCCTCCCCCTATGGAATAGGTTTCCTATTGAACCTCGATTTATGTGAGGTAGTTGACATCATAAAAAACTGGAGATGCTCTTAACATCATCAGGATTTAACAGAAGAATCCCTAGAGAATAGTGAATTACAAAAATCAGGACTCGACGTCAAGAACAACTGTTAGTTGGAGGTGGGTGGACTCGAAGGAATAAATTAAGGGCCTTGAGAAATTTTGTTCTAATTAAGGTAAATGAAGGAAGGGATTTTCAAAGTCTCAACTAAATCAACTCGAAAATAGGAGGAGTTACATTATTTGCATGTAAAAAAGTGAGGTCAAAGAAATAATCATCGCTGAAAATTGGAACAACTGTAGTAACAAATTATACTGTCAACATATAATACACACAAGATTTCAAAAAAAATCTTATGTAGAAAAAAAGTGAAAGAGAAAAAGGGAAATGAATGAACTAATCTTAGAATCGAAACGTTTTTCTTCCATTAATTTGTAGATTAGAGGATGACACGTAGAATCAATTATCACCATATGGATAATTGGAGGAGATGGATGCAGAGGACTGAAAAAGAAGAATAGGAAGAGAGGGAAAACTGGAAGAGTGTGATACTGAGGCAAAGAACAATTTTGAAGACTCAGGAAACAATAAAGAAAGAAAGAAAGAAAGAAAAAAAAAAAAAAAAAAAGTTGTATGGAAGAACAAGTAGAGAATGAAAGAGTGCAAAATTGAATGAAATTAAGAAAGAAGAAAAGCTTGAAAAGAAAACTAAGCAGATTGAATTGAACTATGAGATGAAAAGATACAAAGAAAATTGTGTATCCAACTAAGAAATTCCAAATAATCTTAAACCCCAGAGTTACTCCCTTTGTTTCATGTATCTACCTTACCCAAAACCCCAAATAACAGAATTAAAAGTAGCCATGAGAACTTTGTGTTTGCATAAAAATTTTGAATACAGGTCCAAAAAAAAGTTATCTGGAGAATTTCTACTTTTTTTTTTTTTCAATATCCAAAGTAGAAATATCTAGATAATTTACCGAGATTTTTAGAAATAATTCCTGTTTATATAGCGCTCTCGAATAAGATAAAAATGAAAAAACAAAAAACTAAGAGGCGCGCCGTAGGCGCGCTGGACTTGCTAGTCTATCTTCTATCTTCTATAATACTAAAAACGGTACCCTTTTCCTCACCGCGATCATACCTAATTTACCCGATACAATTTAGCTAAAAAATAGCTAAAAACGAATATTATACGTGCATTCTATTACTGTAGTGTATACCTATATAAACTATAGATATAAGAGTAAAATGAATTACCTAGCAAATTTGAAGGAAGAAAAAAAAAAAAAACAATTCAATTCTACATCGAGCATCGAATTTATCTATCTGCGTAAAATGAATTGCCTAGCAAAATAAAAGGTAACAACGATTCAACCTTACATCGATTACCTCGCCTCTTTCAACAACCTCACCTCAGGTTAGATGTCCAAAGTCTCGATAAAAGGTAGCTAACTTTCTTGGACGTGAGACAAGAAAAATAAATTTGACAAAAAGTTTTAATGATGTCACAATGTCCACATAATTGTAATGATAATAAGTATCTAATGAAGGAGAGCCAACAGGTAAAATAGAAAATAGTAGTCATAAAAATATGAGAATCCCTTATCAGTGTCAACTTTTTGAATAAAAATCACTTCAATTAGATTGTAAGAAGTAAAAGAAGAAAAGCGATTAAAATATTTGTAAAATGGTATTATGGTTGTATTCTGAAAATAAGAATAACTGGAGTGGAGTGAGAAACAAACAAAAAGAACGTGAGGATAGGGAAGATGATTGGAAGAAGAGGTAGCAATCGAGTCAGATGGTGGTACTCAAATTTTAAGGCAGGAGAAAGCAAATGGATATGTATAAGTTGGAGTAATTGAGTACCATAGGTAGTTGCAGGAGTTGGAAACCGTGTTGGGAATGATTACATGGGTCAGAGGATGAGACTGAGATTATATTGTGGGAAGTACGTTGATTTTGGAGGGTAGGACAGGAAAAAAGATGATAGATCGTCAGATTATCTGCATAATAAGATTTACATGAAGGTAGAGCATGGAAACCCAGGAGGAGATGAGAATGTTCAAGTTGAGAGTGACCCACTCATTATCGAGCAAAAATAACCTCTTTATGGTGGGAATTTCTGTTCGCTGAAGACTGAGGATAGGTTGACTTTTAATGATTCCAAGTTTGTTGCAGGGTTGTTTTTTTATGTGAGTGATACAAGAATTAAGCTAGGATTAAGAAATAATGAAAGTATTTATGGTCGTAAGTACATACTTACAAGGTGGGGTCCTTAATTGTGGGTGAAAGGGTGCAGTTTTTAGGCGCGCAATCAGTTTGATCATGTTGAGGGCAACCGTTGTGAACTGAGAATCAAATAAAAGATATGTTTTGTACAGATGAGCGTAGAAAAGTGTGAGCTTAAACCTAATCAGAATTCCAACTCTAGACACATCATGTGAGAAATTGAGAGGGATGTATTCAGGAAAAGTAGGGGGTACGATTCTAAGAAAAGGGCACAACGAAAGTTGAAAAAGAATATTAACATAAATAATATCAACAAGTATAAAGAGTTTTGGAAAACCCTAAAGAATGGAATAAAAGTAGCGCATAAAACATACCTCAGTTCCCTAGAGGAAGGCTTCAGACGAAATCCTAATTTACCCGATACAATTAAGCTAAAAAATAGCTAAAGCCTAATATTATAACGGTAACGACCTTCTCTTACTTTGCATTTCATACCTCATTTTATCCGATACAATTTAGCACTTCGCAAATTGAATGATAATTAATTTGGCAAAAAGTTCTAATGACGTCAAAATGTCCACATAATGATGGAAAGTATCTAATGAAGGAGAGCTAATAGGCAAAATAGAAAATAGTAGTCACCAAAATATGATGAGCCCTTATCAATATCAACTTTTTGAATCAAAAATCACTTCCATTGTAAGAAGTAGAAGAAGAAAAGCAACTGAAATATTTGGAAAATGGAACTGACTAACACAGATAGTTGCAAGAGTTGAAAACTGTGTTGGAAATGATTACACAGGTCAGAATTGAATTCAAAATTGGAGGGGTTCCAAGAGGAGGAATTAGATTTGATAAAATTTTGAAAATTAAGCCAACTATAGCAGGAGGGACTCGGAAAAATTGAGACATTTGAGCTCTATTATGCTATAAGGGATAGGAAAAATTTTCAATATCAAAGGAGTCAGATTTGAAAAGATTTTTAATATTGGGAATTGAGCTATATATGACAGGAGAGGAACTGTGAAAAAATTGAACCATCAGAGGAGTTGAAATTGAAAACGCATTTTGTACATCAACCTATGCAATTATGAAAAGTGGATAATTTTTAAAAATTTCATCTTCCAAGCTATATTTTTTAAGAGAGGAACATGGAAGAATTTCAACTTCCAAGATATATATGACAGGAAAAGGACTTGGAAAAATATCAACCATCGTTCTAGGTAAATGATGGCGAGACACCAAAATTTTCAAAAATCCCTCCCCCTATGGAATAGGTTTCCTATTGAACCTCGATTTAGGTGAGGTAGTTGACATCATAAAAAACTGGAGATGCTCTTAACATCATCAGGATTTAACAGAAGAATCCCTAGAGAATAGTGAATTACAAAAATCAGGACTCGACGTCAAGAACAACTGTTAGTTGGAGGTGGGTGGACTCGAAGGAATAAATTAAGGGCCTTGAGAAATTTTTTCTAATTAAGGTAAATGAAGGAAGGGATTTTCAAAGTCTCAACTAAATCAACTCGAAAATAGGAGGAGTTACATTATTTGCATGTAAAAAAGTGAGGTCAAAGAAATAATCATCGCTGAAAATTGGAACAACTGTAGTAACAAATTATACTGTCAACATATAATACACACAAGATTTCAAAAAAAATCTTATGTAGAAAAAAAGTGAAAGAGAAAAAGGGAAATGAATGAACTAATCTTAGAATCGAAACGTTTTTCTTCCATTAATTTGTAGATTAGAGGATGACACGTAGAATCAATTATCACCATATGGATAATTGGAGGAGATGGATGCAGAGGACTGAAAAAGAAGAATAGGAAGAGAGGGAAAACTGGAAGAGTGTGATACTGAGGCAAAGAACAATTTTGAAGACTCAGGAAACAATAAAGAAAGAAAGAAAGAAAGAAAAAAAAAAAAAAAAAAGTTGTATGGAAGACCAAGTAGAGAATGAAAGAGTGCAAAATTGAATGAAATTAAGAAAGAAGAAAAGCTTGAAAAGAAAACTAAGCAGATTGAATTGAACTATGAGATGAAAAGATAGGTACAAAGAAAATAGTGTATCTAACTAAGAAATTCCAAATAATCTTAAACCCCAGAGTTACTCCCTTTGTTTCATGTATCTACCTTACCCGAAACCCTAAATAACAGAATTAAAAGTAGCCATGAGAACTATGTGTTTGCATAAAAATGTTGAATACATCCAAAGAATACTCGCCATCATCCACGCCATAACACAAGCCTCATCATCCGTCACACTAGTCTGGGTCCCAGCACACATAGGCTTATCACGAAGTGACGAAGTAGACCAAGCGGCCAAGGATTCAACAAAGCTCGGCCGAATATCACTCTCATGGAAAATTCCTTCATCAGACATCAAAAATCACCATCGCACCTATATACTCACAAAATGGTCTCAGTTTTGGTCCAACCAAACCAACAACAAACTCCTCCCCATCAAAGATAATCCTTTAGAGAATATCTCAACAAGATCATCCAGAAAAGAAACATCCATTCTTTCACGACTCAGAATAGGCCACACACGTCTCACCCACTCACATCTTTTTTCAAATTCCGAACCGCCTGAATGCCACATATGCCACTTAGACACAATGGACGTAAATCATATTTTCACATGTACTGAACTAACGTCCCTACGAAACACATACAATATTCCCCACTCCAGAATACAAGCACTAACAAATGACACCTCACTCACTCACCAACTGATACAATACTTAACTGACTCCGAAATTTTCCTCCTCATTTGACAAACTGAACAAAACCTGTAACACCTATACTTTTCATTACAATTTATTATTAAAACATTCTTTCTTTTTTCCTTTTCATGGCTATAATAGGTATAGGTATTTATGATATACCTACATCTAAAATAAGATTTACTTTTCCCTTTTTCATTTTTCGTTCATCTTACCATATTCACATAAGTTGTCTAATTAACTGATAATGTTATACATCAAGCAAATAGCCCATTAGTGTTGCTTCAATGCTTGTTAAATAAAGAAAAAAAAAAAAAAAAAAAAAAAAAGGTCCAAAAAAAAGTTATCTGGAGAATTTCTACTTTTTTTTTTTTTTCAATATCCAAAGTAGAAATATCACCGAGATTTTTAAAAATTATTCCTGTTTATATGATTTCTATAGAAATTTTCTTCACGAATAATTTATCGACAATTTCTTACTTCTGTTTTGTTGTAAGTGATAGGCGATATAAAAAAATATTTGAAAATTTAGAGATAACTTGAATATCAAAAAATGCATAAGATTAAATGGAAAAAATATGTATAGGTATTCGAATTCTTTTTTTTTTTTTTTTTTTTTTTTTTATCATTTTTACAAACACTAGAGCTGCACGAGGGCTATTGGCTCGTCGTTACAAAAGTTATGAAAGTAATATTATAAATAACACATAAGAAAGGGAGGTTTTAAGGAAGTTGGTAGGGTAAGGAAAAGTGAGGAAGGATAAGAGGATGGAATATAATGTCGAGTGTAACTGCGTCAGGTAATTGTGTGTAAAAGTTTACAATGTGTGCATGTAGAAGGTTGTAGAGGTATAGTTGATGTATGTGTTCAGATGTGAGCGTAAAAGTCAGTTTGTCTTAGGTAATGTAGGGTATTTGAAATGATGTCCTGGTAGTTTTTGAGTGCTTGGGTGAGTGAAGAGGGGGTATCCGAAGAAGAGCGAAGGGGTAAAAGTCTGGGGCATGAAAAAAAGTGTTCCACTGTTAATTTGTCTTTTTGACAGTGGGGACATGAGGGAGGGGTTAGGATGTAGGGACTGATGAGGTGGGTGTGAGTAATTTTTGTGTGACCAATTCTGAGACGAGAGAGAATTACTTCTTCTCTTCTTGTGTTTTGAATGGAGGATACCCAAGGAACCGGTTTTTTTTTGATACTGAGAAGTTTATTATTTGTTTGATTTTCCCAAAGAGTGTTCCATGATTGCGTGATGAGAGAACGATAGTAATTTTTGTAATCTAGGGTTGGTAGGGGTGAATTATCAGTTATTTGACTGAGGGAGGTAGCTTGTTTAGCGGCTTGATCAACTGCGTCGTGGTCGGGAAATTGGTGTGTCCAGGGATCCATATGAAGATAATTTGAGTGTTGATTGTTTCCAAAGTGTGTAGTGTGAGAAAGATGCGTTGGATTATAGGGTTAGAGTTGTATGCGTCTGTAAGGGAGTGGAGTGAAGAAAGTGAGTCAGTGAGAATAATGAATTTACCGTTTGGGGGTAGTTGAGAGAGGTGGGAAAGGCAGGAAAAAATGGCCATCAGTTCGGCTGTAAAAATAGAGGCTATATTTCGGATGCGATGAGAAGATATTTCCCCGTCGATGGAGCATGCGTAAGCTGCTTTAGTAGATGTTTTCGACCCATCGGTGAGGCAAAGTGAATGGTCAGGGTAATCTTGAAGTAGTTGAAACATGAGAAACGTCTAAAAATAAAAATACGTGACAATAAGAAAGGGGCGCCGTGATGGAGAAAGTAAAGAGAAGAAAAAAAAAGATTGTTTAGAAGAAAGAGAGCGTAAAACTGGAAAATTGAAAGAAATAGAAAAGTTGATACCAGATTTAGATGAAAAGAGGAAATATTTGAAGAGGAAAGTGGAGAGATTAAATGACGAATGGAAAATGTATTAAGCTTAGGCCTACTTTTATATTTTTGGAAAGATATATAAATATTACGTGATGTACGAGATATCATTATTTATAAATTAATAAAAAGAAAAGAAGAAATTCAATGAGAAAGATTAGTAATTTCAACTCGAAACATTCAGTGAAAAGAGAGAACATAGGCGCGCCGTCTTGCTAGTCAATAATATACTAATACCCCCCCCTTTTCCTCAACGCGATTCATACCTAATTTACCCGATACAATTTAGCTAAAAAATAGCTAAAACCGAACATTATACGTGCATTCTATTACTGTATGTTCGAAGTCCCCTTCCCGAATGAGGAAATTTATCCAAGCTACGGCAAACGACGGCTTTTCCTGGCCGGGGGCAGAAGATTCCCGAAGATGTGTACGCTTAATAAATGTGAGAGATGGCGTTTTCCTCACTAAGAAGAACCCCTGATTTCCAACTGAAGATTCAATCTGAGGGATTTAGGACCACGGACCATAGCAACTGAAATCGTTTTCTTGATAATTTTTGTGCATCCGAGTAACGAAACAACAGTTTAATACCTGTCACTCTAAAATCTGGATAGAGGATCTTCTATCTTGTGTACACGTTGATCAGAAAGGTGGAACATCAAAATCGTCAAACATCATTTTTCCGCAAAAACACGACTTTCTAAACTATTCAACCTTTCGAGAATTGAAACAAACGCACATTTTCATCGCGAAAGAAGCACTCCGAATCAATACACAACACATTATAATTTTCCTTCTTTGAGAATTTCATTGAGATCGCATTCTCCGTAGGTAATAGCTAGCATACCAGTTCGAGACCCAGCTGAGGCTCCGATATCGACTTGAATCTTATTCACAAAATAACGTCAGCATTATAATTGGCGTGAAACTATTCAGGCTTTTATTTGTGATAAGAAACAGAAAAATATTATCGAGCAATGTGCCAGCCAAATGTGTGCACACTGTTCACCAAAAACTCGTAAAATTTCTCCTCAAGTCATCTGCGCAGGTTCCTAAAGAAAATATTTGTGATCCAGCTGCGCCGATCACACACAATAACTTCAAAAGAATCCTTATCGGAAAGAATGAATCACCGTCTCGCTGATCTTACGCGCATTTCACCACGAAACAAAATGAAAATTTTTCGTCTTTTCACAATTAATTACTAGCCAGCGTAATTATAAACGCTGATGCGTATATGGAAAAAAAAGTGTTTGCCTTGACGAAATTGGATATACCGGACTACACCGTTAGAATATTGTTTCATTGTTTTCTGAAAACACGAACAGACTTTCGAGTAGGTAACGACAATCGGTAATGACAGTAAAAATTTCTCGGACTACTAACGGAATGGCGAATTTAGGCTAATGCCCAGCTTAGAAGAATATTAATTAGAAGCACATCCAAATAATACGCGCGCTTGGTAAAGCTCGACACTTTAAACATGTGGTCGGTGTGACTAAGTCTGAGAATAAGGAACGTGATAAGTCAGACAGAAATATGCGCAATAATAAAAAGATTACTTACCACATTGAATGGAAATTTATTATAACTTATGCACGCTTGGCATTGTAGTTATTATCATACCCTCATACTAACTGACAATATGCGTCTCGTCCTCAAATACTACGTCATCATCTACAAAACATAGGCCGTGCACGAAACAAATGACGAACGACGAAGTGATAAGATACGGCATGAATTCTAGATTATTGCATGCGCGTGTTTCAAGATGAGACTGGAAAGATTTTGGATAAGGATATCAAGAATTTTTCGTCCCCTGATCCATACAGTTTGAATACCTTGACACCAAAAACGCATTTTCGGACGAAGTTTCAAATTGGAAGAATTTGATTTGGAACTTGAAGAAGCTAACTGAGAAATAAGATGTACGACGACGCCTCGAGAAAATTTTTCTTTATCTCGAAGAAACAATAGTCAGCCCGAGTAAAAAAATTCCATCAATTCTTTAATTTTGATTCGAAACTTCTGTCGCGTCGTTCGTTCAGAACTTGACACGCAGTCGGTTTAGCACTGGTGAAAAGACCCTAACTCAAATTTTATCCATCAGACCTTTCCACCTTAATTCGATGTCAACTTTAGCTCAAATGAAATAAAAATTATGGAGACCTTCAATTGAGCCCGTCTTTCTAAGAAGGGCGTAATTCGGAAAAACGCGTTTGAAAGTTTAGGAAGGCATTGAAATGCCGAAAAGAAAGTCAGATCGGGATGGGACTTTCATCAGTACCTAGCGACATACCTCCCCTTCCATCTTCCCTACCGTTGCAACCGCTCGTGTTCGATAGAAGAGCGCTACATCAATTCGCGCACAAGTCCAATTACGCCGTTCTTCCAGAGACTTGCCCTTTTTTGAAAAACTGGTTTCTATGTCAATGGTAATTCCCATAAGAGATACGCCCTTCTTGAAAAGACCTTTTTTTCTCGAGAATTTTGGTGTAAGTCGATTCACGCCCTTCTTGGAAGGAAGGGCTCAATTTATATGGGAAAAATGTCGATAATCAGAATTTGAGCGAAAATGGGGGCACGTAATTCGGCTGGCTCGGAGCTTGAGAAAGGCTAATTTGAAATCCCTCTATTAATGACCAATGAGTTTTCAGACAGTAAGTCCCAGCGACGAAACTCTAGCAACCTGAAATCAAATTCGTCATGCTTTATGTAAAATTCGAAAGCTTGTAAGGAGAACTTGATTGACCTGAATTTCAAATAAGTACCTCATAGACTAGACGGACAATAAAATACCAATAAATTCTTTTCTCGACTACGGATAGCCTTCCTTAGCTTCGATATCGTACATCTCTGAAAGCCTCTATTTGATAGAGGATATGTTCTGCGATGCGTTTATTGTTTTTGAAATATATTTTTCGTCCGACGTTTTCCTGACCTTCATTCTATTATCAGGAACTTGAAGAAAATTTGCTCCATGGGAGGATGGGGAAATTTTTCCTCTTTAAGTGTGTGAACTAAGAGGAAGCTCAAATAATTTCATTCCAGGAATGAGAGATGAAAAATTTCTACTTTCCAGCTGCACATGAGATGATGAAGCCTCTCTCCCTTCGAAATTTACATAAAAGGAAGGGGAATTCAATTTTCAAAATAATTTTCCTAGCCGAAAACTTGTTCAACAAATATTCCACAAAAATCATTAACGTCCCCCCTGTCGAAATCCTCGATTATTTACATCATCGATTATTCGACTTAGCCTAAATAGGCTAAACCATTTCTTTTCTCGACCTCCTTTCCATTAAAAATAAACGGCGTCTTATTACAACGATTACTAAGCAATTTATCAGCTACGATATCCTGCCGATATTTCGATCTGTCAAAAACCATAAAAATTCACATAGTAGATTTCGTCGTGCATCTATACCATATTTATTTATACCTATTAGTGATTTATCAAATTCTATTCTTCAAAGTCCAAATCTACAAGTACCGGTTTATAAATGATGGAACCACCAGAAGAGATAGTTATAAGCCTTGAAGAGGCAATCGCTGAAGTAAGTGCTTAATTCTTATTTTGATCTACCGACTCCGAAAGACTTCTACGGGATCATTGTCGTGTACCTCTAAATTTACATCCTTCAAATACGACTCAGACAACTTCGTCTTCGTTGAGGACAGCTTTGGTCAAGTCGAGATTGAACCTACCTATTATTAGAAAGCAACCTCCACTAAGCGCCTCTGACTCTCTTTTAGTAACCATCTTTAGATTACGTTAAAATTTCTCTGAATTAGTATTTACTCTACCAGACGTAGACTGACGGACTGCTTTCGTTTTCTGTCCGTTAGGAACTTCAAGATAAACGTCAACCCGTTCGAGAACCACGCGTAATTTTAACAAAATTCATTTCGTTGTACAGATTTAGATTTATAATTAATTACGTGAATTAAATTAATATTTGTTAACCTAAAACCGATTTTCTTTCTTAAACTCCCTCAAAACTTGTTGTGATTTCCCTGCTAAGTCAAGTCTTCAAATCTCGTACGATCCACGGCATACCACGAGGTACAAATCACAACACCCCCCCCCCCCACCCACTCCTTCAGAATTTCTAGATCGGCTTCTGTCCCTTCAATAAATTCTTTGGCTTTACCTTCGATTCCAAATACTCCTGGACTTCCCACTTAAAAACAAAATACCTGACCTCACCGAATATCTACCCTTCACTCGCAAAACCCTACTATAGCTATACAATTCCCGATCCGTTCTCAACTAAACTCGGCCTCTCTAAAACCTTTAGGTGCAATACAGCCTGCTGCCTTACGTTTAGCTCTGGGTGCTTTGCAAACCAACTCTCTCAGCCTATGCGCTGAAGCTAGTGTTCCTCTTCTAAGATTTTGCACAACTTTCTTACGTGTAAGGCTCAATTTCCTCAACTCAAAATCTTCTTCCCTACCTCTTGCACCCAAAACTCACTAGTTCTTTGATCAGAATCTCAACCTCAAATTTAAGGCCCCCCTCCCTACCTACTCATTCACACCTACCTGGACATCCCTAACGGCTCCAGCGGTAGATTTACGGGGAACGAGGAACTCAGCGACACCACCCCCCCCCCCCCAAAAAAAAAAAATAGAATAAATAATCAAGAGGAGAAAAGTAAATTCAGGGAAAAGCAAGAGAGCTTTCTTTTTTGACATGTTCCATGTCTTTTCTCTCGCCGGACCCCGATTTTGAAACTCACGAGTACCCCCCCCCCCCCCCGTCAAGAGAAATCTCTACCCCGTGGGTGATTCAGAAATTCGCGAGTACATACACCCCGCGTAATGATAATAAATAATTATATTAATTAATCAATAAATAATTAAATAATTGAATAATTAAATAATTAATTACCGTGCGTCCGTGCAAGCGTGCGTCCGTGCACATCTCTACCCCGCAGGTGATTCAGAAATTCGCGAGTACGCCCAGCGTAATAATAATAATTAATAATAAATGAATAAATAAATAAATAAATAAATAAATAAATAAATAATTAAATAATAATAAATAAATGATTAAATAATTAATATAATTAAATAATTGAATAATTAAATAAATAAATAATTAAATAATTAATATAATTAATAATTAGAAAATTTTCCAAGTCCCTCTTCCTATCATATATGGCTGAATAGTCGAAATTTTTCTTGACATGTTCCATGTCTTTTCTCTCGCCGGACCCCGATTTTGAAACTCACGAGTACCCCCCCCCCCCCACCCCCCGTCAAGAGAAATCTCTACCCCGTGGGTGATTCAGAAATTCGCGAGTACATACACCCCGCGTAATGATAATAAATAATTATATTAATTAATCAATAAATAATTAAATAATTGAATAATTAAATAATTAATTACCGTGCGTCCGTGCAAGCGTGCGTCCGTGCACATCTCTACCCCGCAGGTGATTCAGAAATTCGCGAGTACGCCCAGCGTAATAATAATAATTAATAATAAATAAATAAATAAATAAATAAATAAATAAATAAATAAATAAATAAATAAATAAATAATTAAATAATAATAAATAAATGATTAAATAATTAATATAATTAAATAATTATTATAATTAATAATTAGAAAATTTTCCAAGTCCCTCTTCCTATCATATATGGCTGGATAGTCGAAATTTTTCTTGACATGTTCCATGTCTTTTCTCTCGCCGGACCCCGATTTTGAAACTCACGAGTACTCCCCCCCCCCCCCGTCAAGAGAAATCTCTACCCCGTGGGTGATTCAGAAATTCGCGAGTACATACACCCCGCGTAATGATAATAAATAATTATATTAATTAATCAATAAATAATTAAATAATTGAATAATTAAATAATTAATTACCGTGCGTCCGTGCAAGCGTGCGTCCGTGCACATCTCTACCCCGCAGGTGATTCAGAAATTCGCGAGTACACCCCGCGTAATAATAATAAATAATTAATTAATCAATAATTAAATGATTAATATAATTAATAATTAGAAAATTTCTACCCCGTGGGTGATTCAGAAATTCGCGAGTACACCCCGCGTAATAATAATAAATAATTAATCAATTAATTAATTAATAATTAAATAATTAAATAAATAAATAATTAAATAATTAATATAATTAATAATTAGAAAATTTTCTAAGTCCCTCTTCCTATCATACGAGTATATGGCTGGATAGTCGAAATTTTTCCAAGTCCCCTAGACTTGAATTGTCTCATACCATTCCAATACAACAGCGAGACAGGGGGCGAACGAGCGGAGCGAGTTCGCGCTACTTCATATTTCTCATAGAAAACTTGAATTTTCTCATACCATTCCAATACAACAGCGAGATCGCTCGTTCGCCCCACGAAAGTTGATACCTCAAAATATAGAACACCCACAATTACCTCAAAATATTTCTCATACAAGACTTATACGACGCCAAGATAGGTAAAGGGGTAAACGAGTAATATCTCACGAACACTTGACCTAGTAGAAGAATTAATAATAAATAAATAAATAAATAAATAAATAATATTAAATAATTAAATAAATAAAGGCTGGACAGTCGAAATTTTTCCAAGTCCCCTAGACTTGAATTGTCTCATACCATTCCAATACAACAGCGAGTTCGCGCTACCTCATATTCTCATAGAAGACTTATACGACGCCAAGATAGGGGTAAACGAATAATATCTCACGAACACTTGACCTAGTAGAAGCCTAGAATGAAATATTTCAAGATGACTGATAAAATATAAAAGACATGGAACATGATTTTCATTTATTTGGCTATGCCAGAAAATTTTTTTCCAAGTTTCCCCTCCAAAATCATCTTTGAATCCGCCCCTGCGCCTTATTTGCCTCGACCTGGTGGCTAACATCAAAATTGTCCAGCATAATCTACATTTGACACATCATAACCATTATTGCTAATAATTTCCTTTCCCACAACCTGTACCTACTTTACAAATAGATCTGAATCGGGTTCCAAAACTGGCTACGTCTTGTCTATTGATGGAGAAGTCTCGTCCACTCGACCTCCATTTATTCTGCTAAACCTCCGCATTATACTGCTTCCTTATTCACCTCTCTCTTCTTCCCCTCCCCATAAATGCCTCCTCCTTTCCTTTCCCGGACCATACAAACTTCCACTCTTCCAACTTTATTGTTCAGTCCATTCTCCTGTACACCTACCTTTAATTGCCTTCCGGAACACGACCCAATGGACCCGGTCCATTTTTGGCACATTCAAAAAACAACCAGTCATATTTTCGAACGTAAACAAAATTCATTGATGAAAATAAGAGTATTCTTAACCTCATTAAGAAATCATGAAAAATTGAGAGATAGAGATCTCAATTTCTTACATCCGCAAAAAATTTCAGAAATTACCTCTTAATGTCGATGAAAATGATATTTGAAGCTGAATGTGCTAAAAATGGCACACGATACATCACGATCTTTTTCTATAAACTATCATAAAAGTTGAGAAAGGTCTGTATCGGTCTATGTGTAGTTTTTGTCATAAATAGGTGAGAGAGACTGCATGTTTTTTTATCCACTTTTTTCTCTCTCTTTCTTGGATTAGGTAGCAATGATAAACTATTAACCTCTCTACAATGTAAGAAAAGAATAATAGTAGGAGAGAAAGGTCATAGTTCTATCTTCAAAAATCGAATATCAGAAATTTTTCTTTTCAGGTACAGAATTATCACTCTATTTTACGTCCTCATGTTCCTGGATAAGATTGATTTCTCTGCGTAGATCGTTTGTTATTCAATTTTCTTTTCAATTTGCGAGCAAGTGAAGAGGGCTTCTCATAATGATTTAACACACCTCTTTAAAAGTAATCAATACAGCGCAATCCCTTCCTTAAAATTTACCTTCCTCTTTTTCGAATTCCGGTACCGTATTGTGTCTCACAACCTTTCTTACTTACCTATGTATTCTAAAAGAAGGTTCAGTTAGGGACCGCCTCCGGGGGGGCACACTGGCGGTGACACAATTGTGTCTTGGAACTGGTGTGTCTTCAAGTCTTACCACTGCCTTGCCGTGGCGAGGGGGCTTACGGCTGGGAGAGTTAGCTCCTGCTAATTGACAGTACGCGTAGTCACTGTCACTCTCCAAATCAGTCAACTAAAAGTGGTGTACGCGAATTTCCCCCTCGAAGGATGTCAATCAGGGTCCTCCCTGCAGAAATGTGGGAAGAAAGGAGTAACTGACTCATCCTTAAGTCTAGCTGCCACCATACTTGTATGGTGAGGAGAATCACTCCTCCGGGAATGACAAAGCAGCATGGCTCGCGCAGACTTCACCCTGCGTATGGCACCCTCACTTTTTAGCGCAACTGATCACCTTTACACCTTTGCTTACCATCTCGTCGCTATTCGTTACTGCTGACTACTCAAGCAGACCAGGCCGGGCTCAGAGGCGGGGTAAGCTCAGGGAATTTGGTCATCCTCTTCCAAGAACGAACAAAAACCCCGAGTAGGAGCAGACAGTAAGTCTGTCAGATCCTCCAGGATGGTTGCGGGTAGCTCTTTCAGGAGAAATGCAACAGGAACAGCTTTTCATTACAAACAATCTGCGTGTAATGAAAAATCAGACTGCCGCATCAACCCTGCACTTGCACATCCTCCCATCCTGTTGTCAGCGGGGCTTCACAAGACGCTCCTTCCTCTCTTCACAAGCTTACCATCTTCGTATTTCATGGTTGCCGACTTAAGGCAAATAGGAGAACTCAGACAATTCCGCCTTCCACACACCAAGGAAGTATGAAAACCTGAGTGCGAACAAATGTCAAGTCCGTCAGATCTTCCAGAATGATTGCTGGTATCTTTTGCGAGTGCAAATGTAGCATGAAAAATTATTTCCTTGTCTTAAGAAGAAAGCGGGAAATAATCAGAATTGCTCCAGCTGACTCTTGCACTTGAACGTTATCCCATACTGTTATCAGCCGGACTTCGACAAATGTTCTCTCCCTTTAAACATTAAACTGTCCACTCGTGTATTTCACGGTTGTCTACTTAAGACAGGGTAGCTGCCCCTACAGCAGGGGGTCCTTTTTCTGGAACGAATTGCGGAGTAAAATATATCTCCAAAATCGTTACTGATATTCTTTGACCCATCTTCTCTGTTTTCTAGCATGATTCCCTTGCATGCGCACTAAGCCACTACCTCGCGGCGCCGGTTAATAGCACTTGTGCCACATGCGAGTTTTCACGGTCCTTGTCCCGTTCCCCCGGGTCGCACTGACGGGGACACAATCGTGTCTTGGAACTGGTGCGTCACCAAGTCTTACCACTGCCTTGCCATGGCGAGGGGGCTTACGACTGGGAGAGTTAGCTCTTGCTAATTGACAGTACGCGGTGGAAGCTGAAAAGCGGAAAGGCAACTAGTCACTGTCACTCTCCAATCAGTCAACTAAAAGTGGTACAGGCGAATCTCCCCCCTCGAAGGATGTCAATCAGGGTCCTCCCCACTACTATGTGGGAAGCAAGGAGTAACTGACACATCCTTAAGTCCAGCTGCTACCATACTTGTATGGTGAGGGGAGTCACTCCCTCGGGAATGACAAAGCAGCGGGCTCGCACCCTCATATTTTAGCATCACTGATCACCACTCTATTCTATCACTCTTCTCTTTTCGATTAGGTTAAGGCACACCTTTCCTATCTCTTCTATCTTCATAACTGTCGACTTAAGACAGGGTAGCTGCACCTACAGCAGGGGGTACTGTTTCGGAATTCCTACCGATTTCTTTGACCCATATTCTCTGTTTTCATCCATGCTCTCTTGAATGCGTAATCCACTCCTCGCAGTACATCTAGCAACTGCCTGAGCCTCATGGCCACTGAAGGTTATTGCAGGCCTTCACGTCCAACGGATGGGTTGGGTTACGTACTGCCCTGCCTTGCACTTCCCGATGGGGGCATGAGACGCAGCCTTCACGTCCTGGTTTGCCAGTTGCACACACACGCGAGTCTCCTTTGAACCTAGCCTAACAACACATCTAACACATCTGACTAACGTTAGAACTTCTAACCACCACCCCCCCCCCCCCCTCCACTACAACTGTTCTAGGACAAGTGGAGGGGACTTCGGACATCGTTCCAACCAAACCACACCTCTTCTCTGAAGATGAACGCTGAAATGAGACGGGAAAACCCTGTACAGGTAATCCCAGACCATCGAAGCAACCCATCTCTACTACCCATCAGCCGAAGCAGAGAGGCCTCCGGAATACCATACCTATTCCCACTAACCCACTCCTTCACTCATCTATCAGCTGAAGAAGATCCTAACAAACAATCTGTCCTTTCAAGACAGATGCAGAAATGCAATAGGGAAACCCATCTGCAGTTGACCATTGACCATGGAAGCAAACCCCTCTTCTTCCTCTACCTCCCACTCCAGGGATGAGTAGACGGACTGGGAACATCATTCCCAACTTAGTAATAATAGTAGTATTATTATTAGTGTTATTATTATTACTATATCTACTTTTAGGCCTCTTACCCTTATCCTCTTAGTTTATCTTTGCATTTGTCAGCCAAAAGCTGACGATCTCCAAACTACACCTTCTTCACCCTCGAAGAAGTCGCCAAAGCGCAAAGGGATCCGCCCTGACCGCGGAAGCGTACCCCCTCTCTACTCCCTTTTCAAGGGACTTAGTCAAGTAGAGAGCCTCGGAACACAGTTTTCACTACACTCCCTGACGGCAGGAAATGCCAAAGCGCGATGGGGGAAACCCGTCCAGTGCATAAGTCTACTTGACAAGAGTAAAGTGAATTACCTAGCAAATTTGAAGGAAGAAAAAAAAAGAAACAATTCAATTCTACATCGAGCATCGAATTTATCTACCTGCGTAAAATGAATTGCCTAGCAAAATAAAAGGTAACAACGATTCAACCTTACATCGATTACCTCACCTCTTTCAACAACCTCACCTCAGGTTAGATGTCCAAAGTCTCGATAAAAGGTAGCTAACTTTCTTGGACGTGAGACAAGAAAAATGAATTCGACAAAAAGTTTTAATGATGTCACAATGTCCATATAATTATAATGATAATAAGTATCTAATGAAGGAGAGCCAACAGGTAAAATAGAAAATAGTAGTCATAAAAATATAAGAATCCCTTATCAGAGTCAACTTTTTGAATAAAAATCACTTCAATTAGATTGTAAGAAGTAAAAGAAGAAAAGCGATTAAAATATTTGTAAAATGGTATTATGGTTGTATTCTGAAAATAAGAATAACTGGAGTGGAGTGAGAAACAAACGAAAAGAACGTGAGGATAGGGAAGATGATTGGAAGAAGAGGTAGCAATCGAGTCAGATGGTGGTACTCAAATTTTAAGGCAGGAGAAAGAAAATGGATATGTATAAGTTGGAGTAATTGAGTACCATAGGTAATTGCGGGAGTTGGAAACCGTGTTGGGAATGATTACATGGGACAGAGGATGAAACTGAGATTATATTGTGGGAAGTATGTTGATTTTGGAGAGTAGGACAGGAAAAAAGATGATAGATCGTCAGATTATCTGCATAATAAGATTTCTATGAAGGTGGAGCATGGAAACCCAGAAGGAGATGAGAATGTTCAAGTTGAGAGTGAACAATTCTATATTGAGCAAAAATAACCTCTTTATTGTGGGAATTTCTGTTCGCTGAAGACCGAGGATAGGTTGACTTTTAATGATTCCAAGTTTGTTGCAGGGTTGTTTTTTTATGTGAGTGATACAAGAATTAAGCTAGGATTAAGAAATAATGAAAGTATTTATGGTTGTAAGTACGTAGTTACAAGGTGGGGTCCTTAATTTTGGGTGAAAGGGTGCTGTTTTTAGGCGCGCAATCAGTTTGATCATATTGAGGGCAACCAATGTAAACTGAGAATCAAATAAAAGATATGTTTTGTACAGATGAGCGTAGAAAAGTGTGAGCTTAAACCTAATCAGAATTCCAACTCTAGACACATCATGTGAGAAATTGAGAGGGATGTATTCAGGAAAAGTAGGGGGTACGATTCTAAGAAAAGGGCACAACGAAAGTTGAAAAAGAATATTACCATAAATAATATCAACAAGTATAAAGAGTTTTGGAAAACCCTGAAGAATGGAATGAAAGTAGCGCATAAAACATATCTCAGTTCCCTACAGGAAGGCTTCAGACGAAATCCATCACATACCTAATTTACCCGATACAATTAAGCTAAAAAATAGCTAAAGCCTAATATTATAACGGTAACGACCTTCTCTTTGCACTTCATACCTCATTTTATCCGATACAATTTAGCACTTCGCAAATTGAATGATAATTAATTTGCCAAAAAGTTCTAATGACGTCAAAATGTCCACATAATGATGGAAAGTATCTAATGAAGGAGAGCTAATAGGCAAAATAGAAAATAGTAGTCACCAAAATATGATGATCCATTATCAATATCAACTTTTTGAATCAAAAATCACTTCCATTGTAAGAAGTAGAAGAAGAAAAGCGACTGAAATATTTGGAAAATGGAACTGATTAACAAAGATAGTTGCGAGAGTTGGAAACTGTGTTGGAAATGATTACACAGGTCAGAGGATAATTGAGAAAATACTTTTTAGGAAGTATGTTTATTTTGAAGAGTAGGACAGGGAAAAAGGTGATAGATTCTCAAGCTTCCAATCAGATTTCTAGGATTCAACCAAAAGAAGTTCAATTGAAGGCTGTAATAGAAAACAATCACATGTTTAATAAAGTTGAATAAGGAATTCCCAAATCCTCTCCTATGGGACAGATTGGTTTTGATATTGAGAATTGAATTCAAAATTGGAGGGGTTCCAAAAAGAGGAATTAGATTTGATAAAATTTTGAAAATTAAGCCAACTATAGCAGGAAGGACTCGGAAAAATTGAGACATTTGAGCTCTATTATGATAGATAAGGGATAGGAAAAATTTTCAATATCAAAGGAGTCAGATTTGAAAAGATTTTTAATATTGGGAATTGAGCTATATATAACAGGAGAGGAACTGTGAAAAAATTGAACCATCAGAGGAGTTGAAATTGAAAACGCATTTTGTACATCAACCTATGCAATTATGACAAGTGGATAATTTTTAAAAATTTCAACTTCCAAGCTATATTTTTTAAGAGAGGAACATGGAAGAATTTCAACTTCCAAGATATATATGACAGGAAAAGGACTTGAAAAAATATCAACCATTGTTCTAGGTAAATGATGGCGAGACACCAAAATTTTCAAAAATCCCTTCCCCTATGGAATAGGTTTCCTATTGAACCTCGATTTAGGTGAGGTAGTTGACATCATAAAAAACTGGAGATGCTCTTAACATCATCAGGATTTAACAGAAGAATCCCTAGAGAATAGTGAATTACAAAAATCAGGACTCGACGTCAAGAACAACTGTTAGTTGGAGGTGGGTGGACTCGAAGGAATAAATTGAGGGCCTTGAGAAATTTTGTTCTAATTAAGGTAAATGAAGGAAGGGATTTTCAAAGTCTCAACTAAATCAACTCGAAAATGGGAAGAGTTACATTATTTGCATGTAAAAAAGTGAGGTTAAAGAAATAATCATCGCTGAAAATTGGAACGACTGTAGTAACAAATTATACTGTCAACATATAATCACACAAGATTTCAAAAACAATCTTATGT
The DNA here is from genome assembly GCA_035079385.1 of Aspidiotus rigidus. Taxonomy (NCBI): domain Eukaryota; kingdom Metazoa; phylum Arthropoda; class Insecta; order Hemiptera; family Diaspididae; genus Aspidiotus; species Aspidiotus rigidus. Next base: position 2,690,080 of record JAVHKY010000059.1, on the reverse strand, counting down.
AGAAAAAAAGTGAAAGAGAAAAAGGGAAATAAATGAACTAATCTTAGAATCGAAACGTTTTTCTTCCATTAATTTGTAGATTAGAGGATGACACGTAGAATCAATTATCACCATATGGATAATTGGAGGAGATGGATGCAGAGGACTGAAAAAGAAGAATAGGAAGAGAGGGAAAACTGGAAGAGTGTGATACTGAGGCAGAGAACAATTTGGAAGACTCAGGAAACAATAAAGAAAGAAAGAAAAAAAAAAAGGTTGTATGGAAGAACAAGTAAAGAATGAAAGAGTGCAAAATTGAATGAAATTAAGAAAGAAGAAAAGCTTGAAAAGAAGTATTGAACTATGAGATGAAAAGATACAAAGAAAATTGTGTATCCAACTAAGAAATTCCAAATAATCTTAAACCCCAGAGTTACTCCCTTTGTTTCATGTATCTACCTTACCCAAAACCCTAAATAACAGAATTAAAAGTAGCCATGAGAACTTTGTGTTTGCATAAAAATTTTGAATACAGGTCCAAAAAAAAGTTGTCTGGAGAATTTCTACTTTTTTTTTTTTCAATATCCAAAGTAGAAATATCTAGATAATTTACCGAGATTTTTAAAAATTATTCCTGTTTATATAGCGCTCTCGAATAAGATAAAAATGAAAAAACAAAAAACTAAGAGGCGCGCCGGACTTGCTAGTAATTAATTAAGAATGAAGTCAGCAAGGTAGTCTCGTATCGGCACACTTGATGAGATTAAAAAATTGTACTTAATCATTCAAATTCAAGGTTTTCACTATCGAGTATGACTAATAATAATGAAAAATAAAATGAACAACTCGCCATTGTCACTATCCGTTCAAAAACAAATTTAACAGAACAAATAAAATTTAAGAAAACAAAATTCAAGGCTCTAGGGGCTGTGGGAAGCGAGATACAAGTGTACTAAATTTAAATAAAATATCATGGAAAATAAAATTCAATGAACTCTTATCCGTAGGTAAGAATGAAACAAGAATGAACCTGTTGAATGACAAATAAAAAGGTTTATACGCGAAAAAGACGAATACTCCGAATGGAGAGTAAACCTTGCAAGCCGCAGAAAATAAGTACAAAACGACGAGCGCTTTCGGTTAATAAACTATCTTCAAGCCTGAAATGAAAGCAACTGACGAACGAAGGAGAAGAACAATAAGATTGGCTAAACGAGAAATCACGGTGTGAATCATAGACCAGTTCGATCAGGCCATCCTCCGGAATGAACGAGTTGAGTACAGTGATACCGTCGGTGTTGCGATGACGCATTATCTCTATATACTCGAGGGCGATGCGCTTTCGGTACGAATTCTCCTTATGGAGGAGCTTTTCGGATCCCTCACGGAAGCTGTGGCCACTGTTTATCAAATGATCAGCGAAAGCTGATTCCCCTAAGCGTTCCTTCTCCCAAGACTTCAGGTGCTCAGCTACTCTAACTTTCATTTGGCGGCTGGTCTCACCAATATAAAAGCCTCCACAATCCCCACATTCCAACTTATAAACACCACTCCTCTCATCAATGGACGTATAGGGACCTTCAGTCTCACAAACAACCCCTTAACTGTTGTAGGGTTGTAGAACGCGGGTCTGAAGCCAAACGGGCGGAGGGCCCGACCCAATTGGAAAGAGAACTTCCCCAGAAAAGGGAGACTGATCCAAGGCAACCGGCGATCACGGATCATGTCTCGGGAGAGCGAGGTGGTGGAATCAAGAATGCTCCTTGTAACTTTCCTCCGAACCATCACGTCAACGTCGACATTGACCCCATTCACTCTAGCCAGGTGTTTTATTGTGATTAACTCTTTCTTGAAGGCAGACTGACTCAAAGGAATACGAGTCAGTCTGTGAACTAGGCTTTGAAAAGCAGCCATCTTGTGAGCAACAGGACCGAACGAACCACCGTGGACTAAAACATCGGTCGTAGTATCTTTCCTGTAAATTCCAAACTCATGAATACCGTCTACAATAGAGATCGATAAATCCAAAAAGTTGATGGAAAATACCCCTATTTCCAACGTAAATTTGATGGAAGGGTACATAGGACAAACCCTTGAAACAAGACTCAATAAATATAAACGCTCGCAAAAAATTTACCCTCGACCTGAACCCTACTACATTTGGGATAATCACACAATTATTTTGAACCACAAGTTCAGAAGTTGAAACAAACAAGAAATAGCACGTTTGTTTGAATGTCACTACAATTCAAAAATAAAATTCCTTGGAAAAACTAATGTTAGACATTCTAATGAATGGAACATCTATAACTCTCAAGAGAATCACCTTTAGCGCGATAAAATGAGCTGGAACTACTTTTCAGCTTGTGAAATCCTGACATTTATGTTTTACACTCAACAACTGTAACGTCCTATGTGCCATTTCACGCACAAATCCCAAATATTAAAACTTTTCAAAATCCATTACATCAAGGGTTAAAATCTTAATATCGCTCTCTAATTGTTTCATCATAGTAACCATTTGGTCCTCTCAACCCAACATTTTTTCATCATAAATTCCGCTTTCCCAATTCGTCCTCGGTATTTCGTCATGCAATTCTGTTATTTATTAATCATAGAGTGCACGTCATACAAACCAGTATTATTCATCTATGTGTTACGTACACATGCACGGAAAACGCACTTTTGCAGATCTTGCACATTGTGTCACTCGCTAACGTTCGATCTGCAAAGTTCACTCCATTTCAAGTCTTGACGTGCAATATACTATTGCAAAACATGCACAACAATAGGCTCTAAAGACTCTTATCAAACGAGGTCAAAAACTAACCGAAATTTTATACACATACGTAAGGAAAAAGAAAAAGAAAAAATATCAAAAATAACCGATATCACAAATTTCCTCAAATTTTACCCCCAGGGCGAAAATTCATGAATTTCTACAGAGTTAGAAAGGCCATATCGGAAATTCAACGTCAATTTCAAATGTAAACCTACAGTTCGAGAGACGATAGATCATTCCAAGTTCTCGAATGATTTTGAAAATTCATCACATATGTTTCTGAATCTCTTTCTACGACCTACTGACACGGAAAATTACCTCAAATATCAATTGTCAGATCAACAATGGATTCGAATCTTAAAATTCTTGGAAATATCTCTCGCTTAATCTACCTATCGTCTGATCTTCAAAATTTTAATAAAAGATACTTAAAGATGAAGAACGATCAAGAATATTTTATAAAGCTTTTAGTGTCCAAAAAGAGTAATCATTTTCATCTACTCCACCAAAAATTATTCTAAACGACTTAAACTCACATAGTTGAAAATTATTTCAAGGCTTGAAAAAACCATCTCGAGCCATAGCATTTTTATTTGAGGGAAATGACTAAAACAGCTCTCTGAAAATGATCCAGTCGAGGCAGAAATACAGAAAAATTATTGATAGGCCTACGACGTCTCTACAGAGGTGGTGCAGAAATGTACTTCGGAAATATGGCAGCAATTCAAAAAGAAATTTCCCGTTGACTCGTAAGTAGATTTTTCCAACAATTTTCAAACTTACATCGTCGTTACATCAGAAAGTTCAAGTCCTACATAGTAGGTAACTCATGCAATATAAACCTAAATTTAGTATCATAATACATATTGTAAATTTCTTATCAGCAATAAAAATGGTAGGTAATAAAATTTTTCAACTCACATTTCATCCGTCGGTAAGGCTATGTAAAATGAGTCATATAAAATTCGTACAATTTACACCATAAAAATGACGATAGTCTACGAAACGATTCTGAACCCCGAGCTAAGAGACGTACTCGTGTTATACAAGGATTTTTTTCACGCAATGAATGTGATATGATAAATGTATTCTTCACTTCTTAAACGTAAACAGAATGTTTGAACCCGATACTTCTTGTCGAACTTTTAAAATCACACCTGCTATTATTCGACCAACGTACAAATTCGATGACAGATTCAAGACTAACCATCTCGGTACAAGAAAAATTTATCACTAATTCACAGCTATTCACAAGTACCATGTAGTTCATATTTTATCTTGTCGTTTCATATACAAAATCACGCGCATCACGTGCACGTAGTTTTTCTTCATTATCAGTATTTTTTATCAGTTTCCGGTTTCGACCATAGACACATGAATCTTAAATATAGACTAAGAACTCAGTATGTAAGGTAATGAGGTAATGTAATGAAGCATCAAGTGAGATATTTTTTCTTCTCACTTTTCTGAGAAATACTTCAAATATAAGTACTTTTAAATAGGAGGAATTATTGCACCATTTGATACGATTTTTTTTTTTTCTCATATCACCAGAGATAGAATACAATAGATATACGTCAATCAATATGCAGAGCAAATCTGGTCGAGATAATGGAAGACTGAAGTAAAATCATACAACCTTCTCTAACAACTTGTCATGAAGCAGCGTCAAAATAGAAAGTAAAGTCTTCGAAATATTTAAGGAATTTAATTCGTATCCTTGTACTCAGGAGGGGTGCACCTTCACAAAATTTTCTATGTTTGCGTCAAGATAACACTGGCCCTACAAGAAAAATTTTGAGCTATAGAGCGCTTTTATAGAAGGCGACGAAGAAAGACTTGAAACAATATTGACTTTAGACGTACGTACATTTTTTTCATTGGAGGAGACTCGGTCTACGAAGAGAAGGAGCTGAAAGTAGGGGCAAAAAATTGGAAAAATTAGAATTCAATAGCTACGTATAGCCGAACTTATGAGACATTGTAATCACTGAACTTCAAAAATATCACGAAGAGGATGGCTGGATTATTTTAAGAGAGAACACACAGAGGGTCGAGTTTCTTTTTTCATTTTTTCCTCCTTTTGGAATACCACACACGCGGAAATGAAAATATCGATGGGAATGACCTGTTGTAACCCCGCTCGTTAGTAGAGGTACATAATCTCACTGCAATATCATAGACTGATAACCACATTCATTCTTTCATGGTATTTAAATTTCTTGAATAGAAAGCGAAAAAATCGCACACGCGAGTTATTAGTAGAATATTGTTCCATGGCAATGTTATCTGGTGTGGAATTTATAACCTCAGGAAAAAAAAAAAAAAAAAAATTGCAATGGCACGGGTGAATAAATTAGGAAGAAGAGTTTTGATAGAGAAACTGTAGAGAAAAAGTATAAAATTTCCTTGATTTGTAAGGTATTTTACTGCATAGAGGACAGAAGGATTCACATCATATTTAAAACCACATTTACAACTCTATGTAAGGTATTAGCAATTTAGATACAAATATTTTGCCCCACCTTGTTCGCCCAATACCATCCTCTTCAACTTATACAGGCTTGTCCACCTATTTTCTTTCAATTTTTTACTCGAAATTTCTCGCCCTGGCTTCAGCCCAACGTAGACTACGACTTCATAACTCGAAAATACGAATGATCACCAAGTAAAAATTCTCATTAATGAGATCAAAAATTACCCACTCAACAGAAAATTCCGACCTCGATGCCTTTATATAACGCCGAAAATATAAAATATGTCATGAGTAAAAAGGACGACTACAGCCACTTTTTCACAATATTAGTCAAAATCCAGGTAAGGAGTTGCCCATCTCGAAGCAATTCTTTTGACCAATTTTAATTTACCATGTTAACTACGACAAATCAATTATCTTCGTAAATCAATTCGAGAGCGTTTAAACTCGTCCCGTGACTTTGGAAAAACCGGACGAGTTGATTTTACTTGCTTAACCCCCTATGGTCAAGAACACTATATTCACCTTCTAGATATCGCCACTATAGCGTTGCCACTGGATTCCGAAACGGCGAATTTAAATTACTCTCCCTTGGTACAGAATAATTTACCAGTTGATTTCATGGAGGCTTTACTCGAATATTATAGGCCTAGTTCACGATTGAACAACGAACGATCCCGAATTCACGGCAACTTTTTTTTCGATCGAAATATTATACACTCATTAGTAGCAGGACTTTCAACCGCCTTTACGAAGGTTCTTTCCAAAATATCAGAAAAAGCAGCAGCGTAAGCAACACACGACCTTTCGCCTCTCCTTGAAATCAAACATTTTATTCGAATTTCGCACCTTGGTATGTATGTTTGGCTTTCTAACATATTCTCGGTAAATAAGGATTCCGCTCACAAATTTGGTTTCATCTTCAAATCAGAATATTCTGTCCAAATACAAAATCGATATTTGTTACCATTGAATGTATGCGGAAAGCGTCTTTTGCTACTGTTTAATAATAAGTAAACTACCCTATATGAGTAGGCATATAAACAGATAGAAAAGGGCAAAAGATGGCAGTTATCTATTATTTACACAACTCTTTGCTTCATAAAGCATAAACAATTACTGAAGGGCAGATAGCTTCTGTAAATCACCTCAAATGGGTTTACACTTCAATGCGAGATTCCACACGAACTATGTTCTATCAGCAACAAACTTTCGGATTTGCATTCAATATTCGAAATAAATACGGCAAATCCTATCGGAGTTACACACGAGTAAAGATATCAAAAACTACTCATCTGATCGATCTCCGCACAATTTCAGATTTGAAACGTCGAGAACATTCACCACCCCTGACCCCTGTTATCACTTTGACGGATATGATCCGTTTTCTACGTGAAAAGGACAGAAATTGCTTTGTTTCGAAATTATTACCAATACTTCAGTTGAGGCAGAGATAAATTTAAATTTATACGACTCACACGACCGAGGTTTTTTCGCGTCATTAAACTTCGAAAAGCCTCCTTACCGTACACTGTATATATAAACTTCGCATGAGTGATGAAATGGTTACTATCAATTTCCCGGGATTTTTCTTCTTCTGTCAGCTTTATTCTCGATCGTCTACCACGGAAAAAGCAAAATGGTTTGGCAAAACAACTACGTGACACTGCTGACTCTCGAATGCATGGACTCAGCATAAAATTCGATTTCCGAACGCATTCTGATTACTCGTTTCAATAGAAAAAAATGACACCACAGCACGAATTCAAACTGAAAGAAAGTTATAAAACTGCTGAAGCGATGGAAAAATCACTCGAACAAGAAAAACACAACTTACAACGACCGTCAAGAAAGTCGGCATTGATGGAAATAATCAAGAGAGCAAATACATTTATAACTGACGAGCGATCGCAAATGATGATTCGAACCCACTCGACTCGAGTACGTCTTACTTAATATTTTAAATCCACTCAAGGAAAGACGTTGAAGAATAACTGCGTGAGACGTCGTAGCGGTACACAGCGGGCCGCGAGAAAAAATGTAAATCCTGTAATATGATAGATAAACCGTCAAATTCATATGCAGATATTACGAGTCCACGTTTATAAGACTGAAATGAAAATCAAATTCAACCGTATTTGTCACCAATAACACTTACCGGCAAAAATGTCAGAAACTATCGCCGAAAATCAGTTAGCAGTGTCACACAGTCATAGCGGCCGATCAAGCATCAACTGGCAGTCGACGCGTCGAAGGTCAACCAGACTCCAGACAGAGTCAGACTCTCATTCTGAGAATCTGAAGTGTGTGTAGGGCTGTAGGCTTCTCTTTTTCAATTATTACAAGTATCAGAGAACCCCGCGCCGCTGGACGCTTGTATTGCAAGAGGAAAAGGAAGTAAGGTACTATATTGATTGAATACACGTACGACTTCCCTTTCCTCTTGGAATACAAATGTCGATCAGCGCAGACAATTTATGTTGGGGGTGTGTTCGTTGATGTTGATCACAAATCACAATATTACATTATGTTGATCGTCTGTTGTTTGTTTGCGTTTTCCCTCTATTCAATTAAATCCTTGCCAGAAAGCTTCCTTCTTGGAAGAGCGTCTGATGAGTGATGAATAATGAGTGATGACAACAGCCGACAACCAACAGTTTGATAAATTAGACTCTAGAGAGAGAGAGACAGTGTGAGAAGGTTTGATGGTAAACGAAGCCGCCAACAATCCTTGAAATTGACGTGGATGTCTAATGTGAGCGGCAAGCGCGCTATAAATACCCTGCACAACTCCGCGCTGCAAGAAATCAGATACAAGAATATTTATCCTAATACATATTATTATTATATATATTTTCTTCTGTTCAGTAGAATGAACTATAATCAACTAAGGATTAATAAGGAGGCACTTCAGCTGCAGCTCCCTGAGTCCCTAACAGGCGGCAGCATTCTTTGGGCCGGCCATCCAATGCGTTACAAATTACAATCGGTGCATGGCAATTTTCTTATTTGTACACAGTGAGTAATCTCAAAATGACTTGGAACGAAGCAATTTAGAAGAAAAATGAAGGGAACAAAATTTGTAGAGCGTAAAATTTTCTACAAATCATCTCCTTTGGTAAAAATTGATTTGGATCGATTTAAGAAAACACAGAAATACGATCTGCACAATTAGATCTTTTGCACTCGTTCGGAAAAAACAATTCTCTAGACTGTTTTGAAGTCGCGCATGAAGCGCTTCACGTGTTCCCGTGTACGTGTGTGTCACGTCAACATCATCCATGCTAGAAATCACGAACATGGTCACACTGATTTCATACCGACTTGGCAACAGTGCACCGTTAGAACTGTTTTTTTTCACACCTCCCTGTTTCCGTCGACCGTCCTTCATATTTTTTCCACAGCTTGCCTCGATACGAAATAAACTAACTAACGTAGTAGGCAATGGTTGAAAATCCTAATAAAAACGGTTGGGTGAGGACCAGAATCATGTGTGAAGTGTTAAGAACTAAATAATAAATTTCTGTAATCGTACGTTTCGAGTAAGTTACAACTGATCGACTGGTTGTAACCGTTTTTTTCCTTTTCTGTAAATAACCGTGAATGTTCGCTACGTCGTCGACCATGTTTAGTACATTCGTTAATTCGTTCACTTCCTTTCCGTTATGTAATCATTGAAGTTACCATTTCAATTATAAATTATGGATCCAAAGGCACCCTCAGAAGACACATTATTACGAAGAAATGACAATGAGACGTCGAATTCTGAGTTGAATTCATCACAAGAAATTGACCGTTTGAAAACGTTGGCCGACTGTGATACTAAACCAGTAGATTGTAAAAATGATAATATTACTTTAAGTACACCTACCAAGAGCGTGAGCGAACCCATCGAAAATATCGAAGAAGATACAAAAGAGTCGAGAGAATCGGAAAATGTTCTTGACGGTAAACTTTCACCAATTTAGATCTTAACCTACTTACAATTTCGCAAGCGTTTACATTGTGTTATGACTTTATTTTCAGAGCTAGAAAGAAATACTAGTGATGAAGAAGCTCCGTCTTCCATAACCGTGATAGAGAAATCTGCGCGAGAAGCGTGGTTGGATAAAATCGGAATCCGTGGGAACACAGCTCCCAAATTTCCGCACTATTCTGTTTTAAAGGATCGGGTGAAATCTTATAAGTCGTGGACTAGTCAAAACCAACAGCCTAGTGTGCTAAGTGAAGCGGGATTTTTCTATATGGGTATGGTCGTCATTTCTTAGAAAATCTATGGCCACAATTTTCGATGTTTTAATGATTCATCTTTCGTTATAGGAGTCGAGGATCGCACGGCGTGTTTCCATTGTGGTGGTGGTCTAAGAGAATGGAAAAGTACCGACGATCCGTGGGTCGAGCACGCCCATTGGTTTCCCAAATGTAATTTCGTTCTAAATGTCAAGGGAAAGGAATTCATCGATTCAGCGTGGTGCAGTAAATTGAACATCGCCACACCGAAGGTGAATTTATGATGCCTGTATTTATCATTATTTTTAGTAATCCAATTTATTTACGAATCGTGATACAGAGGGGCGTGGTATCCGTTCCATTAATGCGTTTCGCTCAGACCCTGGGCCCTGAGAATGATTTTTCAAATCGAATTACAGTACGCGCATCAATACCTATAAATTCATGGAATCCTTATTTGTTTTTGAATATTTTAGGAAATGAAAAACGCTGCCGACGCGCTAAAAGATCTAATTGATGTTATTAGTTCGAAGTGAGTACCTATATTCGTGAAAAACGGCTGGGGCATTGAAATTGCACGTTGGAAATGGGTTGGGCATGGACGCATGACTTTTTATTATTTGTTCTAACAAAATGGAGCCTGCTATTCCGTATTCCCTCTTTACTACTAACTTATTCTGTCTGTTTATCGGTCGCGCGATAATTGGTAATTTTTTCTGCCCGTTCGCTGAAAAAACGATTATTATATTTTCAGGAAGAGGAATCGATGTCAGAAAGAAAAAATTAGTTCACCTAAATGTACAGATTCGAAAACGATCGTACCAGAACAAGAATCACTATTTTCATGTCGAATATGTTGGGAAGCAGAAAGAGACACAGTATTTTTACCATGTCACCACACAGTTTCATGTGAAAAGTGCGCCTTACAACTCAAACGCTGTATTGTTTGCCGAGTGTCGATTGAAGATACGATTCGTGCTATTCATGCGTAGACTCATTGAGTAAAATACACGTTTAAGGTAAATAGAATTTTGTTCGGTCTAATATACAGCTTTGTAGAAACGGGTTATATTGTTGGACATTGAATCATGGAGAAGCTCTTAATAAGTGCTTGTAGTCTTAGTTAACCTTAATGGTATTTTGTAGTTTGGATTTGATATCTCGCGTTTATACCAGTTGATCTCGATGCGTAGACTTTGGAACAGTAATTCTTATCGATGTGCATGTATTGAGCTCATTCTTGTTTATTGTTTCAGGATGTGAGTTCGCACATTCCCGGGTATCAGTATTAATCGAGATCGGGGTCATTATTTACGATATTAATCCGAAAATATTTTTATTCCTTTTTTTTTTCCTCGTATTTTTCAAAACTAATCCGCCGAAATATTTAGAACGTTTTCTGATGTTACAGAAATATTACGATTTTTTGTTTTTTTTTTTTCCTTAATAACAAAATTTTGGTAAACGTTCGTTTTCACTGATTGACGAACTGAATTTTTTTCGAATATGGTATTCTATTATTTTTTCTTTCGTTTGTACCTTGAGTAATTCTTTGTACATTTTCAACAATGTTTATACTTATATAGAATATCGTTGTAAATAAAAAGCGTAAGTTTAATACTTTTAATCTGTTTTTCAGTTTTCTCAAACTGGTACGAGAATACTTATGGTAAGTTTTCGAGATGCTGATACACAAAACTAGCGGACTTGAGAAACAATGATTGAGATTCTGGTTACGACGATGGTCATATTTCGCATTCTGTTGTTTCGGAGTTAGTTTTTTTTTTTTTTTTTTTTTCGTTCCGCAATCGCGTCACGAATTTTCCCGATACTTTTCATTCGCCTTCGAGTTTATTATCCTGAGTCTGGATCGTCGATAATTTACGGAGAGGTTCGCTGTGGTCTCATATCGCGCGTGCAGTAAGTAACTCTCGATGTGCTCTCACGAAGCTAAGAAGATTTCGATGGCGAATTACTCGTAGTCTTCGTTGATTTTGATGTCGAGAATGATAGCGGAGGTAACAATTTTGCACGACCAACACTTAGAGAATTCAGTATAAGTTTGAAATCGAAATCTTTGGAGCACCGAATAGTCAGCATCAGTATACCCTGAGTGGTTGCGAGTGTAACCATCAGATACTGACCAAGAAGTCGAGTCTCGCGAAACCAAAGTAATGGAAACGTTATGCACCATACCATGTTGAAAACTTGTGCCAACGCGAGGACGTGTTTGACCTACAATCGTATGAATAACGGTCAAACTAGTTATATCAATTGATGATCGTAATCGGGGTATACATTTTATTAACTTTTTTATCGCGTAGAAGTTTCAAACTTTCTTTACAAATAAATTTTGCCATCATCCAGACGAACAACAGCAAATTAGAGCTCAAGATGATCGAACATGGCAAAACGTACAATGCAAATTCGTATTCCCTGTTGAAACTGAGTTGGTACTTATCGGCTAGATAATTGGTCTTCGATACTCCAGCTGTCGTGGTAAGTAACGGAAATCTTTAAATACATACATATATCGTAAAGAATAGATTTTAAGCATGAATTTTGTAATCCTGGTCTTAAGAATTTTTGTTATTATTATTATATTCTTAAGAAGATTATTATAGATGAGACGCACCCCACAAAACGATGAAAAAAATCCGGTAAAAATAGAAACCTGTCAAGTTGAGGACATCATTGAACAGTATTCGCTACATTTTCAATCGATCGCAGGCTGCCCACATTAAGAAGATGGTCACCGAGAAGTGCGTGAGAAAATTAATTACTCGACAGTTGATATGATCTCCGAACCCGTCCGATAAATGGGTCAGAAGTAAGGCCGCGCAACTGTGTAGGAAGATTTTTCAAGCGACCTTTCAATGCCTCGTCGTTCGTGTTGGCGACAACGTGCTTTCTACAGAGATACGAGTATGAGCCCATGCTAATGAATAGGCACGCTATTGTTACGAACGAGCCTACTATACTGGGTATGGTCAGAATCATTTCTTGGTTGTTTGATGTTGGTTCTACGATGTGAGGTTCGAGCACGTTTTGAGGGTCTAGTAAAACTGTGAATTGTGTCAGGTGCGTTGAAACGGTCCGGAGTTTAACATCGTTGCCACCACTTTCAACTGCATTGATAGACAGGTGACGAAATGCTTTTGGAATTGTCCGTCACAAGTTCGTCATTCCTCCACGCTTCATCTGGAATAATGTAGTATAAATTCATAATCCTGATGTTCGAAATTTAAAATAAAGAATGTCACTTATTTACCTACGGTAGAATTCCGAAAAAAAATCAAGCGAACCTTTTTTTCGCGGGTAGGCGCATTTGAATGTGGATCCGTTGCCATAACGTGAGGATTGAACTTAATTTCTACAATGGGTGTTTCTTGACGAATAATTTGAGTGTACGATGGTTGAGCATTTATTTCGACGATGGGTGCGGAAGTGTATTCGAAACTTCACAGAAGTTGGAAGAACTCACGTTCAGACTAAACTCGACTCGGATTTCTGAGTTTGTGAGTAGATTATTTGCAATTGCTGGATACACTTACTAGTATATTCTGGAAAGAAAAAAGAAAACCGTTTGAATTATTTGTAGTTTAGAAGATCAAAAAAAGAAATGATATCGTAAGGCTTTACTGGTTTGTTATTTTTGACTAGCTTCTAACTAATCCGATCATTTTCTGATGAAAAAGTTGTTATGTTGACGACAATAAATTAAAATGAAAATTATATTCCTCCTTCTATTGTACAAAAAATTCCAGCCAATGACTTCTTCTCACTTGCTACAGCCTCCTTCGTCTGAGTAAAGTGGTCTGATCCAAGCGATCGCGCGTAAATTTGGCTATCAATCGTGGCAACTTGAAAATAATCACAGTGAGATGAATTCGTACGGATATGGGATAATTTCTAATGAACTTATGCGTATACGGGATCATTTCTGCGCGATATCGACTGCCCAACCAAAATCTCCAATTTTACTTAAATACATTTATGTAGGTACTTTTTATGTTCTTGTATAGAAAAATGGTACACGAAATATCTGAAAGTTCAGCATGAAAAATGGCGGTTTCTAGACACAAAGTTGATGGGAAGAAGTATAACCCGCATTGTAGTAAGGAACGAAAGTATTCTTTATGAAAATGCGGAGAACCCAGAAATTGGTTGTTATTGTTTCTGAAGTATAAGAATCTCAAATCCTCAATTATATTTCTTTCCTTTGCATGAAAAGATCAAGGTTAAAATCACCAAAAGAAAAAATCATCCCACGTTTTGAATCCGACGGTGCTTCTCGGTCAAAGCAAATTTTCACAGTTGAATTTAACATTAATTTATTAATATTTTCCTAATATTCGCCAATGAATCTTCTTTTGAGTTTGAGGATTTTACCCACCTAGAGTGCGTAGGGAGACTTCTGACGCCAGAAATCTTCAAATAATAAAAAGGCTATTGGTCTAACCGTTGACGTTGTAGAAAACGCTGTTGTCAACTCGCCATTCTCATCTGGTTGTGAAATTACCTGACTCGTTGTACCGTTTGTATTGATATTTGTTGGATACGGCGGCTCAGTTGAAAGTGGTGACATCAATGTTGAATTCCGGACCGTTTCAACGCAAGTTCAATAAGACTACCCTCAATTCACGTTATGGCAATGGATCCATATTCAAATGCGTCTCCTGGCAAAACAAAGGTTCGCTTGATTTTTTTCGAAATTCTATTGTAAATAAGTGAGATTTTTTATTCCAAGTTTCGAACATCAGGATTATGAATTTATACTACATTATTCCAGATGAAGCGTGGAGGAATGACGAACTTGTGATGGACAATTCCAAAAGCATTTCGTTACCTGTCTATCAACGCAGTTCGAAATGGTGACAATAATGTTAAACTCCGGACCGTTTCAATGCACCTGACACAATTCACAGTTTTACTAGACCCACAAAACGTACTGGAACCTCACATCGTAGAACTGACACCAAACAACCACGAAATGATTCTGACCATACTCAGTATATAGTAAGCTCGTTTGTATAACAATAGCGTGCCTGTTCATTACCATGGGCTCATACTCGTATCTCTGTAGAAAGCACTTTATCGTCAACACGAACTACGAGCCTCTGAATTCGGTCCAATTATAATTGGGTGGATCATGAATAACTGTAATTTTAACAAAAGCTTAAGTGCAACCTCTATTGCAGATGCTTGCAGAAAAGAAGTAAAACATACTTACTTGAAGATAAGTTTGACCAATGATGAAACGATGATTCGACCGTGAAAATATGCACGAAACAAACGAATACGTTGGTGTGAACATTGGGTATCATTTTTCTTCGAGGAAAGATGTCGGAAATCTTGAGAATTGGGTTCTGAAACTTTTCAATGGCAGTGGAATTTGACGTTTCAAATACAGAACGAATCTAATACGTTGGTTATTCTGAACTTGTGTTTTTTTTTTCTTCTCTTGAGTTAAAGAATAAGGATTTTAAGGAGTTCGAAATGTACTCGTCGAAGATAATATTGCATGAGAAGTTTAGCCGCGGAAGGAAAAATAGTAATCACTATGTGAACAAGAAAAAAATATATTACCTAGGTACATAAATTCAATTCGATATTTCGATGCTTCCTCATCATCTCCGGGAACAGAACTGAATATACATGATAGAATCTCTAAAATACTAAACGCAAAACGGGGGCGATTATGAACTATAAGTCATCGGTCCCATGTGATATCGCCCAATACACATAGATAAACCGCACTTGTCATCTCCGTATAGTAGTCACTATGAGAAATATGGCGAATCTGGAAAGTAGGAAACGAAAAAATGAGTCGAGAGATGGAATAAGTTATCGGTTTCATGTAATAATCGTCGAATACCTACGCTTTAGATAAGCCGCACTTGTCATCTCCGTACGGCAAAGAGAGAATACCTCAGGAAACGGATGGAAGAGATTAAAATTATTACAATTTCCATTATAAAGACGTCATTTATTATTGATAAAGTGGTATTTCTCATCGCAATTATTTTGAGGAGAATATGATATTTGGAGATTTTTGTTCATTCTATTGATGATTTTACATATTATTTCCTTAAATTTGTCCCATTACGAAATCGTCACGTTTAATTCTTGGGAACTGTAATTCGAAGCGTAAACTAAAAATTAAGTTGAGAAGTCATGAATTTTTAGTATAATTTTTTTTTTTTTCAAAAAGTTTCCTTCTAGATATTCAACTATTAGGGTCATCATTCGAGAACATACATTAAAGTATGGGTTTTATATCAGGTCTACATTTTTGATGACCCCAATAGTTGAATATTTAGAAGGAAATTTTTTGAAAAAAAAAAAAAATTATACTAAAAATTCATGACTTTTTAACTTAACTTTTAGTTTATGTTTTTCTTTCAAGAAACTAGTGTTATCTGTCACATCTAGATTTTTGGGCGATAGCCTGGTGTAGAAAAAGAGAATTAACGAATAAATTAATTTTTCATAATTTCTGCGTTCTTATAAATTTTCTTAATGCTTTCGGTTTTGTAAATCCGAATGATAGCTTCGAAATCAAGATACAGCATCGTTGTCGTCTTGTGTCTTCCTGGAAGATTTATTTGTTCTGTGCAGAAGAAAATAAATTGGAGTGGAGCTCGAACTTGACCCATAACGACTGTGTGAAGTCGTGAGGTGGAAATCCGTAAGAGTCCTGGAATTCTCGAGAAAAACCTAAAAAATCATGAAAAAAACGCTAGGAATTTCGAACTTTGGCCTTCATTATAATAGGCCTAATATACTATAGTAGGCCTATAATTAGTAGCCTAGAAAATGTCAAAACTTAGCCTTAATTATACTAAGCCTAATATACCATTTAAGGCCTATAATAACTAGCTCAAACAATTTCAGATTTTAGCCTTCATTATATACTGGGTTTAATATACTATACCAGGCCTGAAAAATTTCAAACTATGGTTTTTCCTCATCGTAAATAAATAGATGAAAAAATTAATAAATTTATTAATTTATTTATTGAATAATAAATGAACAAGTCTGCTGTATATTAGGCCTAGTATAATGAAGGCTTTCGAGATCTCACTCGTTCCGCTTGTTCAGCCTTACTAGGCTTATAATGACTAGCCTGAAAATTTTCGAAATTTAGTCTTCGTTATACTAGGCTTATACTAACTAGCCTGAAACACATTCTATCATTATGTAGCTCAGAGGAAGAAATTTTTTCGTCCTGTTCCTATCATACGTAGCCCGGAGGTAGAAATTTTCCAAAGTCCCACGTTTTGCCTCCCGGCGCCCGACATTTTCCTTCAATCAAAACTCCCATGAAACCGGTTTCCTTGTTAAAATGAAAAAGTGGGTTACTACTGGGTTTTAAATACTACTCACAAGTTCAAGATGATGCTTGTGAATAAATTTGTTCCCAAAATTTGTGAAGTGAAAATATTTTGAAATACATCACTGTCATCTAAATTCTTACAACTCGGATTCGAGTAGATCTAAAAAGAATAAAAATGCACCATTTTCCAATTTCTGTACATGTTATCATCAATTTAATTCAATTGAAATTCAGCTTGAAACGATCAGCAGAATGGGAGCTTTGTTATGTATGTACAAACATACCATTTTCCAATTTCTGTCCATATTATAATCCATTTGAATTCCATTGAAATTCGGCTAGAAGCAATCAGGAGAATGAGAGCTTTGTCGTGTGTGTAGAAAGATACCATTCTCCAATTCTTATCTATATTATTATCCATTTAAAGTCAATTTAAATTGAGCTTGAAACGATCAGCAGAATGGGAGCTTTGTTATATATGTACAAAGATACCATTTTCCAATTTCTGACCAATCCATTTGAATTCCGTTGGAATTCAGCTTGAAGCAATCAGGAGAATGAGAGCTTTGTCATGTGTGTAGAAAGATACCATTCTCCAATTCTTATCTATATTATAATCCTTTTAAATTCAATTGAAATTCAGCTTGAAACGATCAGCAGAAGGGGAGCTTTGTTATATGTGTACAAAGATACCATTTTCCAATTTCTGTCCATAATAAAATCCATTTGAATTCCATTGAAATTCAGCTTTAAGCAATCAGGAGAATGAGAGCTTTGTCATGTGTTTAGAAAGATACCATTCTCCAATTCTTATCTATATTATAATCCATTTAAATTCAATTGAAATACAGCTTGAAACGATTAGCAGAAGGGGAGCTTTGTTATATATGTACAAAGATACCATTTTCCAATTTCTGTCCATAATATAATCCATTTGAATTCCATTAAAATTCAGCTTGAAGCAATCAGGAGAATGAGAGCTTTGTCATGTGTGTAGAAAGATACCATTCTCCAGTTCTTATCTATATTATTATCCATTTAAATTCAATGGAAATTCAGCTTAAAACGATCAGCAGAATGGGAGCTTTGTTATATGTGTACAAAGATACCATTTTCCAATTTCTGTCCATATTATAATCCATTTGAATTCCATTGAAATTAGGCTTGAAGCAATCAGGAGAATGAGAGCTTTGTCATGTGTGTAGGATGATACCATTCTATAATTCTTATCTATATTATTATCTATTTAAATTCAAATGAAATTGAGGTTGAAACAATCAGCAGAATGGGAGCTTTGTTATATATGTACAAAGATACCATTTTCCAATTTCTGTCCATATTATAATCCATTTGAATTCCATTGAAATTAGGCTTGAAGCAATCAGGAGAATGAGAGCTTTGTCATGTGTGTAGGATGATACCATTCTATAATTCTTATCTATATTATTATCTATTTAAATTCAATTGAAATTGAGGTTGAAACAATCAGCAGAATGGAAGCTTTGTTATATATGTACAAAGATACCATTTTCCAATTTCTGTCCATATTATATTCCATTTGAATTCCATTGAAATTCAGCTTGAAGTAATCAGGAGAATAAGAGCTTCGTCATATGTGTAGAAAGATACCATTCTCCAATTCTTATCTATATTATTATCCATTTAAATTCAATGGAAATTCAGCTTAAAACGATCAGCGGAATGGTAGCTTTGTCATATATGTAAATCAGAAGATTAGAGAGAGGATTCAAGAGATGTTTGCTGTTTGATATCGTACAACATTATCATCATTGTACCGTATGTACTATGGTATAGTGCAGATAATATAGATTGCTAAGCATAATAATAATCTTGTGTGTTCTCGAGTCGATGATTCTGCGACTATTGGGTTTCACAGTTTACACGGCCATACTGACTTCAACGGCGTCCCGACGTTGAACTCAAAGTTTTTAATCTTTCTGCGTTCCCAGCTTCTTCAGCAAAATGAAGAGGTAACAAAAACCAAACCGGCGGATATATCATTATGGCGTTGGTATAGTAGCATATACTCGGCTGTTGAGACAATTGGTTCAATTTCACATATTACTTCCGGTCGATTGTACTTTTAGTTGAATTGAGTTTGTTAGGAATTCCTGTACATGGTAAGTACAAGCGGTCGAGCTGATAAAATTCCATATGACGTCGAGGTGTAGTCATGCTGTCGCATTGATCTGCGGAGATTTTGGTTGGTACATGTTATTCACTGGGTCATGACTATGAATTGGAAATGTTAGTGCTGAAACAGAAAACAAAACATAAGAGCACAAAGCCCACTACCTGTAGTTCACACATGGTAGATCTCTTTCGCAATTTGTGGCAAAGGTTCACACAACAGATCTCTTTTCCTGAGATAAGGTGAACCAGAAACATTCAGTCCGGGAGTTCAGACAACATATCTCCTCTTTTAGATAATGTGAACGACAGATCTCTCATTTGAGATAAGGTGAACCAGAAACATTCAGTCCGGGAGTTCACACAACTTACCTCCTCTTTCAGATAAGGTGAACTCAGAAACATTCATGTCAGGGGTTCACACGACACATCTCTCTTTTAAGATAAGGTCAACCAGAAACATTCAGTACATTGATCTCTTTTTTTAGATTGCAGCCTACCCAATTTTATTTATTTTTTTCCCTGTCTACTCATTCCTTATAACATCATGTAAGGGGGCGTCCATAAATTACGTGAGGCAATTTTTGTGATTTTTCAACCCCTCCCCCTTGGTTAGATATTGTGAGATTTGCCTTGACCTCCTCCCTCCCCCCTCTTATCTCGCGTGAGATATTCTGAAATGTGTATTTTTGCTTTAAATATGTTTATCTGAGCCTAATCGCGTTTATCTATTAGAGAGAGCGTAATTTTCTCGATCACATTTTATACCTATTCAAAAAGGACTAGTTTTTTTTTAAATTTAAGCGAGTTTAGCAATATTTTAGAATGTATTTGTGTGAGAAAAAAATTACGTGAGATTTGTCGGCGTCCCCTCTCCCTCACGTGAGTTTTGGTGAGACTTGCCCCAAAAAAAAAAAAAAAAAAAAAAAAAAATTCCTCACGTAATTTATGGACGCCCCCTAAGCGATAAGTTGGTGACAAGCATCACGAACAGTACAGAATTTTATAGATTTAGATAAAAGCGATGCTTGTTGCAAATTCCTAATTTGTATGAGTTGAGTGGAGAATTGGCGATTCCAGCGTTGGTTTGCTTGTTGTAAACGCAGCTGCTATATTTCATCTTGGTATTTGCTCTGTTGATTGTTGATATCCCGTTGATCTTTCGATATACGTGGCTGATACGTGCGACAATTTTGGATGAAACCTCTGCCGGATTTGAAACAAGCGTTGAGCAGTCGGAGTTGTAGGCGACTTTTCCTGATTTGCGGTAATCCGTTTGATCGCAACGGTGGTACGTTGTATTCAATAGCGTATGATTTCTCAGACGCATGCTGGATATCCTTGCAAAGAGAATTCAGGCACTCTTCTTAGCCTCTAATTTGGCATTGTTGAGCTCCCGCATTTCGGTCGCCTAGGTCATCAAACTGCTTTGATCCATTTAGCTTTACCGTTGGTTGATCGGCACCCACTGGTTTTTTTATTCACGCAAGATGTACCATATAGGAGAATTTTTCTCGTCAGATTTGTACACCAAGTGTTTTAGTTTTTATTATCCGTTTTTCGACAGTCCAATTGCGGAGTCTGGTTGGTAACGACAAATTTGTAACCATTCGAACAGAAGCGAGTGACGGCAATTTCTGCTGGACAGTTGAAGGCAAAAATGCTCCCCATTATACCGTGTGATCGCGAGTAAATTTCAACTAGGCCGTTAATTCTGTAAATCTCTGCCTCTTCTGCTGTCTTTCTGAGATCAAATAATCCGTCGGTGGAGTGAGGTGACCATTTCTATGTTGGCGTTCGAATTTCTGTTGTTGGAAATTCAGGTACGCCAGTAGAGTTGTTGGGTCATTCTGCATTGTGTTGGATCTGGACGATTTCCGGCAAACGGTTGAAAAGAGAGATGCCTGGATATCCCGGAGAATGGCGGGTAGATCTTCACCAGAAGGTCAATACGCGGTAGTATGTGGTTGACAATAAAGAATCATTTTGTAGAAACAGATGTAAAGCGTTCAGGTACAAAGGCAGTGCGAATCCCCCTTCTGATGTAAATTAGAAGATGAGAGAGAGGCTTCAAGAGATGTTTACTGTTCTGTATCATACAACATATTCATCATTATACCGTACGGTATAGTACAGATAATATAGATTGCTAAGCATAATAATAATCTTGTGTGTTCGCGAGTCAATGATTCAGCGACTATTATATTGGATTTCACAGTTTAGAAAGATGCCACTTTCCAATTTCTGTCCATATTATAATCCAATTGATTCCATTGAAATTCAGCTTGAAGCTATCAGGAGAATGAGAGCTTTGTCATGTGTGTAGAAAGATACCATTCTCCAATTCTTATCTATATTATTATCCATTTAAATTCAATTGAAATTGAGCTTGAAACGATCAGCAGAATGGGAGCTTTGTTATATATGTACGAAGATACCATTTTCCAATTTCTGTCTAAATTATAATCCATTTGAATTCCATTGAAATTAGGCTTGAAGCAATCAGGAGAATGAGAACTTTGTCATGTGTGTAGAAAGATACCATTCTCCAATTCTTATCTATATTATTATCTATTTAAATTCAATTGAAATTGAGGTTGAAACAATCAGCAGAATGGGAGCTTTGTTATATACATACAAAGATACCATTTTCCAATTTCTGTCTGTCATTGAAATTCAGCTTGAAGCAATCAGGAGAATGAGAGCTTTGTCATGTGTGTAGAAAGATACCATTCTCCAATTCTTATCTATATTATAATCCTTTTAAATTCAATTGAAATTCAGCTCGAAACGATCAGCAGAAGGGGAGCTTTGTTATATGTGTACAAAGATACCATTTTCCAATTTCTGTCAATAATATAATCCATTTGAATTCCATTGAAATTCAGCTTGAAGCAATCAGGAGAATGAGAGCTTTGTCATGTGTGTAGAAAGATACCATTCTCCAATTCTTATCTATATTATTATCCATTTAAATTCAATTGAAATTCAGCTTGAAACGATCAGCAGAAGGGGAGCTTTGTTATATGTGTACAAAGATACCATTTTCCAATTTCTGTCCATAATATAATCCATTTGAATTTCATTGAAATTCAGCTTGAAGCAATCAGGAGAATGAGAGCTGTGTCATGTGTGTAGAAAGATACCATTCTCCAGTTCTTATCTATTTAAATTCAATTGAAATTCAGCTTGTAATGATCAGCAGAATGAGAGCTTTGTTATATATGTACAAAGATACCATTTTCCAATTTCTGTCCATAAAATTCAGCTTGAAGCAATCAGGAGAATGAGAGCTTTGTCATGTGTGTAGAAAGATACCATTCTCCAATTCTTGTCTATATTATTATCTATTCAAATTCAATCGAAATTCAGCTTGAAACGATCAGCAGAATGAGAGCTTTGTTATATATGTAGAAAGATACCATTTTCCAATTTCTGTCCATATCATAATCCATTTGAATTCCAATGAAATCCATCTTGAAGCAATCAGGAGAATGGGAGCTTTGTTATATATGTACAAAGATACCATTTTCCATGTTCTGTTCATAGGTTCATCCATTTGAGTTCAATTGAAATTCAGCTTGAGACGATCAGCGGAATGGGAGCTTTCTTATACATGTAGAAAGATTATTTTCCAAGTTTGGTTCATAGGATCATCCATTTAATTTCATTTGAAATTCAATTTAAAATGATCAGGAGAATGGGAGCTTTTTTATATGTGTTGCTAGATCAAACAAAGTGGCTCAAATTAAAGTATTTCCATCCCGTGAGACTCTTCAAATCTGTTAACACGCACAGAAGAAATAGTCATCACCCGTCTCAAAATCGGCCACACCAGACTCACACACACCCGTCTGATCTCTCATCTTATGCCTCTCTCAGACCGTCATTGCGAATCTGAACTCCTCCTATCCGTTCAATACATCCTCTGCTGCCCCAACATGACCAAACTCTGAAATTCCTTATTCATCCCTCACAACCTCACAACCATACAGAGGCACTGTCAGATTACTTCCCCTCCATCTTCAACTTTTTACAACAAGCCAACTTCCATTCACATATATAATCATGCAATTTCGCCAAGCTCATAGCCCTGAAGGGGTTGGTATCATTTAGGCGCCGACGATTAGGCGCGAAGAACTGAAAAATCAATTAGGCGCCCATTCAAGTAGACGCGAGAACACTTAGGCGCGAATTAATTTTTTTTATTAAAATAAAACAATTTTTAAAAATTCATTGAGCTACAATGTTCATAACGTTCACCGGCAAACGTTATGCGCTATACCTCGTAAATATTCGATAATTGACCTATTTTTGTAATCTAAAATTATTTTCCTCAACCTTCTATCTAATTTGATATATTTAGGTCTCTTAGCCGTCGGTTCAGAGCCGGCTTCGAGTTGATCGTAGTCAACATCTCTCGCTTTTTGCGCTGTGCGCAAGTTATCTATGAAACACCAAATGGATGGATGAGACAAGTTGAGCTCCGCTTGAAAACGTCGATGACCCGCTCCAGCACTATTATTCGTCCGGGGCTGATTGTTTAGTGTTCTATTGTACACATTCCATAAAGTAATTGGAAACTGAGGCGTTTTTCTCCCTCTCCGCTGCCTTCGACCAATGTAGTAATCTTCTACGTACTCTAAGACAGGTTCAAGTGTCGCATCAAGGTATCCTTCGAGCTCTTCAAAAGCTTGGATAACGTCAACTGGGGGAACGAAGGTTAATGCAACAAAAAATACGTCACGGTGTCCAAATGAATGCGGCGTCTGAATGATTTTTGCACCTAATCGTCGGCGCCTATATGACCGTAACCCGCCCTGAAGGAGGCTGCTAGCAGCTTGAAAAGGGGTTTTCCAATTATACAAATCTACTTTATTAGTTGCTTATACAAGAGTACTTTCGGGTTGCGACACAACTGATGATGGAATGACACCCGAAAGTACTCTTGTATAAGCAACTAATAAAGTAGATTTGTACAATTGGAAAACCCCTTTTCAATATCAGTGCTCTACTAACACCTCACTCACTCATTATGAGTTCCGATAATGCTAGCAGCTTGTAAATTAGTAAAAAAAAAAAAAGGAAAGAATTTTGGAGTCTGAAAATTTTTTGTGCTACAATTTCGGTTTACCAGGAACAGATGTTGATATCCTTGTGGTAGGTAACATAAATAAATCTCAAAGAAAATTTAATACAGGCATTGAAATGAATAAAGAACTTGAACGAAGATCAACTATATGCGTTCAATACTATCATTAGTGCAATTGTTGACCAAAAAATAAAGAATTATTGTTCTTGCATGGTCGGGGGGGGGGGGCATTTTTCTAGAAAACTTGAAATCATACTTTAATTGGAGGGTGTTATCGTGTATTGGCAGTTGCGTGGACAGGAATTGCGTCTATTCTAATTCCTGGTGCGATGACCTCGAATCGAGATTTCAAAATTCCCATTCCAACATTTGAAGAATACTTTATTCCGTTTTTTTTTTTCTCACAATTTTAAACACATACACCTTACATAAAACGTGTACAGAAAAAAAAGAAGCCGGAATAAAGTATTCTTCAAATGTTGGAGAAAAAAAATTTTCTCACGAAAAAGCTTTTATCGTTAAGATTCCCATTGACTTGAACATTGTCAGGAAAGGAAAAAGCATTTTTGTACGCTCGTGATGTGATAAAATGGAATGAAGTATCCATGATAATGAGTAAAGCGACAAATATGATAGATGAATTATATTGAAAGACGTTTGCAACATACCAGAAGCTTTTGGGGGAGGTTTTAGGTAAACATTGCCAATTATTAAATTTTCTCAGCTTCAAAAAATTTTCTGGCATAGCCAAATAAATGAAAATCATGTTCCATGTCTTTTATATTTTATCAGTCATCTTGAAATATTTCAGTCTAGGCTTCTACTAGGTCAAGTGTTCGTGAGATATGATTCGTTTACCCCTTTACCTATCTTGGCGTCGTATAAGTCTTCTATGAGAAATATGAGGTAGCGCGAACTCGCTCCGCTCGTTCGCCCCCTGTCTCGCTGTGGTATTGGAATGATATGAGACAATTCAAGTCTAGGGGACTTGGAAAAATTTCGACTATCCAGCCTTTATTTATTTAATTATTCAATTATTTAATTATTTATTATTTATTTATTTATTTATTTATTTATTTATTTATTTATTATTAATTCTTGTACTAGGTCAAGTGTTCGTGAGATATTATTTGTTTACCCTTTACCTATCTTGACGTCGTATAAGTCTTGTATGAGAAATATTTTGAGGTAATTGTGGGTGTTCTATATTTTGAGGTATCAACTTTCGTGGGGCGAACGAGCGATCTCGCTGTTGTATTGGAATGGTATGAGAAAATTCAAGTCTTCTATGAGAAATATGAGGTAGCGCGAACTCGCTCCGCTCGTTCGCCCCCTGTCTCGCTGTTGTATTGGAATGATATGAGACAATTCAAGTCTAGGGGACTTGGAAAAATTTCGACCATCCAGCCTTTATTTATTTAATTATTTAATTATTCAATTATTTAATTATTTATTATTTATTTATTTATTTATTTATTTATTTATTTATTTATTATTAATTCTTGTACTAGGTCAAGTGTTCGTGAGATATTATTTGTTTACCCCTTTACCTATCTTGACGTCGTATAAGTCTTGTATGAGAAATATTTTGAGGTAATTGTGGGTGTTCTATATTTTGAGGTATCAACTTTCGTGGGGCGAACGAGCGATCTCGCTGTTGTATTGGAATGGTATGAGACAATTCAAGTCTAGGGGACTTGGAAAAATTTCGACTATACAGCCTTTATTTATTTAATTATTTAATTATTTATTTATTTAATTGTTTTATTATTTAATTATTTAATATTATTTATTTATTTATTTATTTATTTATTTATCTATTTATTTATTTATCTATCTATTTATTTATTTATTTATTTATTTATTATTAATTCTTCTACTAGGTCGTGTTCGTGAGATATTATTCGTTTACCCCTTTACCTATCTTGGCGTCGTATAAGTCTTCTATGAGAAATATGAGGTAGCGCGAACTCGCTCCGCTCGTTCGCCCCCTGTCTCGCTGTTGTATTGGAATGATATGAGACAATTCAAGTCTAGGGGACTTGGAAAAATTTCGACTATACAGCCTTTATTTATTTAATTATTTATTTATTTAATTGTTTTATTATTTTATTATTTAATTATTTAATATTATTTATTTATTTATTTATCTATTTATTTATTTATTTATCTATTTATTTATTTATTTATTTATTTATTTATTTATTTATTTATTCATTTATTTATTTATTTATTATTAATTCTTCTACTAGGTCGTGTTCGTGAGATATTATTCGTTTACCCCTTTACCTATCTTGGCGTCGTATAAGTCTTGTATGAGAAATATTTTGAGGTAATTGTGGGTGTTCTATATTTTGAGGTATCAACTTTCGTGGGGCGAACGAGCGATCTCGCTGTTGTATTGGAATGGTATGAGAAAATTCAAGTCTTCTATGAGAAATATGAGGTAGCGCGAACTCGCTCCGCTCGTTCGCCCCCTGTCTCGCTGTTGTATTGGAATGATATGAGACAATTCAAGTCTAGGGGTCTTGGAAAAATTTCGACCATCCAGCCTTTATTTATTTAATTATTTAATTATTCAATTATTTAATTATTTATTATTTATTTATTTATTTATTTATTTATTTATTTATTTATTATTAATTCTTGTACTAGGTCAAGTGTTCGTGAGATATTATTTGTTTACCCCTTTACCTATCTTGACGTCGTATAAGTCTTGTATGAGAAATATTTTGAGGTAATTGTGGGTGTTCTATATTTTGAGGTATCAACTTTCGTGGGGCGAACGAGCGATCTCGCTGTTGTATTGGAATGGTATGAGACAATTCAAGTCTAGGGGACTTGGAAAAATTTCGACTATACAGCCTTTATTTATTTAATTATTTAATTATTTATTTATTTAATTGTTTTATTATTTAATTATTTAATATTATTTATTTATTTATTTATTTATTTATTTATCTATTTATTTATTTATCTATTTATTTATTTATTTATTTATTTATTATTAATTCTTCTACTAGGTCGTGTTCGTGAGATATTATTCGTTTACCCCTTTACCTATCTTGGCGTCGTATAAGTCTTCTATGAGAAATATGAGGTAGCGCGAACTCGCTCCGCTCGTTCGCCCCCTGTCTCGCTGTTGTATTGGAATGATATGAGACAATTCAAGTCTAGGGGACTTGGAAAAATTTCGACTATACAGCCTTTATTTATTTAATTATTTAATTATTTATTTATTTAATTGTTTTATTATTTTATTATTTAATTATTTAATATTATTTATTTATTTATTTATCTATTTATTTATTTATTTATCTATTTATTTATTTATTTATTTATTTATTTATTTATTTATTCATTTATTTATTTATTTATTATTAATTCTTCTACTAGGTCGTGTTCGTGAGATATTATTCGTTTACCCCTTTACCTATCTTGGCGTCGTATAAGTCTTGTATGAGAAATATTTTGAGGTAATTGTGGGTGTTCTATATTTTGAGGTATCAACTTTCGTGGGGCGAACGAGCGATCTCGCTGTTGTATTGGAATGGTATGAGACAATTCAAGTCTAGGGGACTTGGAAAAATTTCGACTATCCAGCCATATATGATAGGAAGAGGGACTTAGAAAATTTTCTAATTATTAATTATATTAGGTAATTGTTTAATTATTTTTTAATTTTTTTATTTAATTATTTAATTATTTATTTATTTATTTATTTAATTATTTAATTATTAATTAATTAATTAATTAATTATTTATTTATTATTATTACGCGGGGTGTAATCGCGAATTTCTGAATCACCCAAGGGGTAGAGATTTTCTAATTATTAATTATATTATTAATTATTTAATCATTTATTTATTTAATTATTTAATTATTAATTAATTAATTAATTATTTATTATTATTATGCGGGGTATACTCGCGAATTTCTGAATCTCCCACGGGGTTGAGATTTTCTAATTATTAATTATATTAATTATTTAATTATTTATTTATTTAATTATATTAATTATTTATTTAATTATTTAATTATTAATTAATTAATTATTTATTATTATTACGCGGGGTCTACTCGCGAATTTCTGAATCACCCACGGGGTAGAGATTTCTCTTGACGGGGGGGGGGGGGGGGTGCACTCGCGAGTTTCAAAATCGGAGTCTGCGAGAGAAAAGACATGGAACACGTCAATATCATTGAATCTTCACTTGAGAACGTAAATTTTTGGCCATTGTGTCAAACTTTAGTTCTGGAAAAAAAGTATGCGTGCCAAAGATATAGATCACGGCAACTGGTTGCCGATTATAGGAAATGGCTTAATTTCATCTTTCAAAATCTCGAAAACGTAGTATGGGGATGATATTGTAAGCAATATTAATGGATAAGAAATCAAACCATCCGACGATCTATGCACCGAGCCTTCGCGATGACCATTAATAAAACCCAAGGTCAAAGTTTCAAGAACGTTGGTCTGTACTTCAATAAACCTCTTTTCAGTCACTGTCAATTATATGTAGCGTTATCCGGGTGTACTACAAAAGAAGGGATACGCGTACATAGTAAAAATAGTAATCAGATAACAAATATAGTTCGGCCAGTAATTTTTAAATAACTAATACCTATGAGGTAACCACTAAATTGAAAGTATATATATTGAAAATTTTAGAACAAGTATTACAATAAGTATAATCATTACCCACATTATTTTTTGCCATAAGTGATTATGATTCTTCAAGTCTTGAGGGATCCGTGTTATTCATCTGAGAATTACCTGTAATTATAATGGATAAAAATCTCACAAAACAGGACCATTCCTATTCACATAACTATCCGTCTTCTTCCAATTATTTCTTTCTTGTGTCTGTGAGACAACAACAAGTATAAAGTTTCGTTTGATGGCGGGAAATCCTTCATTCGTACATTCACCAGGTAACTTAAATGATTTTTGTTTTTTACTCTTTTCATTACAGTAGAACAATTATTCCACCAATTTCAATTACCAACAGTTTTATAACCACCTCCGGGGGGCGGGGTTGAGGCGCGAATCCCCTCCT
Source organism: Aspidiotus rigidus (assembly GCA_035079385.1). Taxonomy (NCBI): domain Eukaryota; kingdom Metazoa; phylum Arthropoda; class Insecta; order Hemiptera; family Diaspididae; genus Aspidiotus; species Aspidiotus rigidus. The sequence continues at coordinate 2,660,970 of JAVHKY010000059.1, read as the reverse complement.
AGTACAGAATATGTTGAGCCGCGAAATATCGTCTTAGATAAGGAAGCGCAAGTTTGATAATTTTAATCTGTTTTTCAGTTCTCTCAAACTGGTGCAAGAATACTTATGATAAGTCTTCGAGATGCTGATACAACAAAGACTGAGTTTCTGGCTACCACGAAGGTCACATTTCGCGTTCTGTTGTTTTTTCGTTCTTTCCGCGATCGCAACGCGGGGTTTTCCGTGATACTTTCCATTCACCTTTGAGTTCATCACCCTGATGTGTGGATCGTCGATATTGACGGAGAGGTTTGCTGTGGTCTCAGATCGCGCGTTCCTGTTGTTCAAAGGAGCAAGAAACTCTCGATGTGCTCTGACGAAGCTGATAAGACTTCGATGCCGAATTACTCGTAGTCTTCGTTGAATTTGATGTCAAGAATGATGGCATTATGAAATTCAGTATAAATTTCAATTCGAATTCTTTGGCGGTCCGAAGGGTCACCATTATTATACCCTGAACGCAAAAGAGTATACCCGCCAAATAATGACGAAGAAGTCGAGTTTCAGGAAACCAAGCTAACGGTGTCGATAAGCACCATACCAAATTGAAACCATGGACCAACACGAGGACGTTTTGGACCTATAGAATCGCAGGATTAACGATCAAATGAGTTTTATTAATTGATGATCGTAATCGGGGTATACATTTTACTAACTTTTTTATCGTGTAGAAATTTCAAACGCTGTTTACAAATAAATTTTCCCATCACCCAGACGAATAATAGCAAATTCGAGCCCAACATGATCAACCGTGGCAAAGCGTACAATGCAAATTGGTATTGCTTGTTGAAACTGAGTTGGCACTTATCGGCTGCATAATTGGTCTTAAATACGCCAGTTGCCATGGTAAGAAGCGGAAATCCTTAAATAATTATAGTAAGGAATAGATTTTAAGCATGAATTTTGTAATCATGGTCTCAAGGATTTTTGTTATCATTATAAGAAGATTAGTCTAGACAAGACGCACCCCAGGAAACGATGCAACAAGTCCGGTAAATACAGGGACCTCTCTTGTTGAAGATATCCTTGAACAGCATTCGCCACATGAACAATCCATCGAAGGCTGCCCACATCGCGAAAGTGTTTACCGTATAGTGCGTGAGAAAATTGATTACTCGACAGTTTATATGATTTCCGAACCAGAAATACGTTTGGAGCGACAAATGCATCAGAAGTAATGCCATGCAGCTATGTAGGAAGATTTTTGTCGATATGCTAGTGGATTGCCTTTTCAAACGCTGTTTCAATGCCACGTCGTTTGTTTTGACGACAACGTGCCTTCTAAAGAGATAGCAGTATGAGGCCATGGTAATGAGCACGCAAATTATTGATACGAACGAGCCTCCTAAACGGAGGATAACCAGAATCGTTCTGTGGTTCTCCGGTATAGGTGCCCAAATGAGAGATTGGTAACCGATATCACGATCTGGTAAGACTGAGAATTGGGTGATGAGATGCGTTGAATGACAGATAACGAAATCGGTATCGGAATTGTCTGTTTCCAGTCCGTCGTTCTCCCACGCGCTATCTGCAAAAATAGTGAAAACTCATAATCCTGATGTTCGATATTTGGAATTAAAATGCCGAAAAAAATCCAGCGAATAACCTTTTTCTTGCCAGTAGACGCATTTGAATATGGATCCATAATATGAATTGAGTTCAGTCCTGTTGTATATGGATCCATAAAATGAATTCAGTTCGGTCCTATTGAACTTAATTTCTACAATGGGTTTTTCATCGCGAATAATAATTTGTTTATAAGATTGTTGAGCATTGATTTCGACGATGGGTGCACAAGATTTATTCAAAACTCCACAAAAGCTAGAAGAACTCAGCACGTTCTTGATTACGGGGCTGAAATCGACTTGGATTTTGGTGTCGTTGGGTAGAACATTTGCAATTGCTGGGTATAGACTCACTTGAATATTCTGGAAAGAAAAAAGAAAACCGTTTGAATTATTTGTAGTTTAAAAGATCAACAAATGAAATAATATCGTAAGGCTTTACTGTTTCATTATTTTTGACTAGCTTCCAACTTATCCGATCATTTTCTGATGAAAAAGTTGCTCTGTTGACGACTATAATAGAGTAAAAGAAAAATTATGTTTCTCCTTCAATTGTACAAATAATTCCAGCCAGAGATCCTCATTCTTACTTGCTACAGCCTCTTCTGTCTGAGTAAAGTTATCGGATCCAAGCCATCGCACGTAAATTTGGCTATCAATCTTAGGAACCTGAAAATGATCATCTAAATTACATTGAAGAAAAAAGTGAGAGGAATTTTTATGGATACGGGATCGAAAAATGCCCGACTTTACTCAAATACACTTATGCACTTCGAAAAATGGTTCACAAAATATCAGCATGAAAGCAGATCGAAATTATAGCGGTTTCTGGACACAAAGTTGATGGAGAGAAGGATCACCTCCATTGTAGTGGGGAACGAAAGTCTGCTTCATAAAAATATAGAGAACCAATAAATTGCGGTAATTATCGTTACTGAAGTATAAGAATCACAAATCCTCAATTCTATTTCATTCTTGTGTAGGAAAAGATCAAGGTTGAAATCACCAAAAGAAAAAAAATCATCCTACGTTTTGAATCTGACTGTGACTCTACGATTTGAACGAATTTAACATTATTTTATTCATATTTTACTATGGGCCAATGAATCTTCTTTTGAGATTGAGGTTTCTACCCATCCATAATGCCTAGAAATACTTTTGACGCTGGCAATCTTCAAATTATAAAAAGGCTATTGGTCTAACCGTCATTGACACTGTAGAAAAAGCTGTTGTCGCCGGCTCGCCATACTGATCTGAATGTAAAATCATACTCGCAGTACGGTTTGTATTTGGATACGGAGACGCATTCGAAGTTAAACTTTGGACCGTTTGTCCGCCTTGGAAATCCGAATTATTATTCGAACGACCGTGAATGACTGCAATTTTAACAAAAGCACGATTGCTACCTCGACGGCAGATATTTGCAGAAAAAGAGTTAAATATACCTGAATGTAAGTTTGACCATTGACGAAACGATGACTCGACCGTCAAAATACGCGTGAAACAAACGAAAGCAAAGGTATAAACATTGGTTATCATTTTCCTTGAAAGAAAGATGTCAGAAATGTTGGGAATTGAATTCTTGGATTTTTCAATGGCAGTGGAATTGAACTCGTCGAATACGTTGGTTATTTTAAAACTTCTTTTCTTCTTTTTGTGAACGCTTAAAGAATAAATATAGGTACCGGTATTAAGGAGTTCGAAATATACTCGTTGAAGATATATTGCATGAGACGTTTAACCGCGGAACGAAAAATAGTAATCATTATGATGAGAGATCCGGCGAATCTAAAAAGTACGAAATGAAAAAAAGAGTCGGGATATGAACTGATAGTCATCGGTTCCATGTGATGTCGTCAAATACACATAGATAAGCCACACTCATCATCTTCGTACCGCAACGAGAGGATATTTATCTCATCAAACGGTAGGAGGAGATTGCAATAATTGTAACAATTTAAAAATACATGACTGCCCTCTAAATTCTGCTGAAAAAATTTACGAGTTACGTCTCGAATTCGATTAGATCAAAAATCAATAAAAATGTGAGTAAATACCTATGTTCAAATAGTTTTCAATTTCTCATCAAACTGACTTGGATTTGGATAAGTACATCGAGAAAGATTCTAAAAAAAAGATGTTAGGAAAACAAGAAAATGAGACCAAAAACAGGTATGATAGACGATTTTAATATCGATGTCTTCCGCGAAGGCCGTAGCAGTGGCGGCTTGAGGACAAGGCGGTCTAGCCGTACGTTATGGGCCCCGGGATATTGGGGGCCTCCGAATCGTCAAAATATCAAAAGGGAGCATCTTCTATGTGGGGTTCTCTTGAAAAATTAATCCCCCACAGAACGGGTGGCACGCGTTTCCGGAGATCCATTTCACCAGCCCCCCCTTTTTGAAATTTTCAATTTTTTTTGGCAAAATGAATTGTGCTCGATTTGTGCTGAATCGTGCTGCAAGAATTATGTTTTGTGCTTGTCCCCTTCCAAAGATATATAAAAAAGTCTCAAGGGGGGGGGGCTGATGAAACGATAGCCCCCATTTTTGAAATTTTGAATTTTTGACATGTTCCATGCCTTTTCTCTCGCCGGACCCCGATTTTGAAACTCGCGAGAGTACCCCCCCCCCCCCCCGTCAAAAGAAATCTCTACCCCGTGGGTGATTCAGAAATTCGCGTGTACACCCCGCGTAATGATAATAAATAATTATATTAATTAATTAACTAATTAATTGATAATTAAATAATTAATATAATTAATAATTAGAAAATCTCGTAATAATTAATAATAAATAAATAAATAATATTATATAATTAAATAATTAATATAATTAATAATTAGAAAATTTTCCAAGTCCCTCTTCCTATCATATATGGCTGGATAGTCGAAATTTTTTCAAGTTCCCTAGACTTGAATTGTCTCATACCATTCCAATACAACAGCGAGACAAGGGGCGAACGAGCGGAGCGAGTTCGCGCTACCTCATATCTCTCATAGAAGACTTGAATTTTCTCATACCATTCCAATACAACAGCGAGATCGCTCGTTCGCCCCACGAAAGTTGATACCTCAAAATATAGAACACCCACAATTACCTCAAAATATTTCTCATACAAGACTTATACGACGCCAAGATAGGTAAAGGGGTAAACGAATAATATCTCACGAACACTTGACCTAGTAGAAGAATTAATACTAAATAAATAAATAAATAAATAATATTAAATAATTAAATAAATAAAGGCTGGATCGTCGAAATTTTTCCAAGTCCCCTAGACTTGAATTGTCTCATACCATTCCAATACAACAGCGAGACAGGGGGCGAATGAGCGGAAATTCATTATTTTTACTGCTACAGAGTCATAGTCAATGGCCCCGGAAACGAAGTCCATTTCACCAGCCACCCCTTTTTGAAATTTTCAATTTTTTTGGGGCAAAATGATTTGTGCTGAATTGTGCCGCAAGAACTATGTTTTGTGCTTGTCCCCTTCCGAAGATATACAAAAAAGTCTGAAGGGGGGGGGGCTGGTGAAACGATAGCCCCCTTTTTGAAATTTTGAATTTTTTTTTGGAAAAATGAATTGTGCTCGATTTGTGCTGAATTGTGCTGCAAGAATTATGTTTTGTGTTGTCCCTTTCCGAAGATATACAAAAAAGTTTATGCGGGGGCTGTTAAAATGATAGCCCCCATTTTTGAAATTTTCAATTTTTTTTTGGTAAAATGAATTGTGCTGCGAAAATTATATTTTGTGCTTGCTCCCTTCCGAAGATATACGAAAAAATCTCTAGAGGACTGGTGCGATGCGGTCCCCCTTTTTTGAAATTTGCAATTTTTTCGGTCAAAATGAATTGTGCTCGATTTGTGCTGAAATGTGCCGCAAATTTTATGTTTTGTACTTCCTTCCCCTCCTCCGGAATGGACGTAAGTTTGTCAAACAAAAGACCCCACATTTTGCATTCTTGTCTTGCTAAATGAAATGTGCTCAATTAGTGTTGAAACGCGCAAATTATATGTTTTGTGATTTCCTCTTTCTTTAAATAGGTACTCACAATCTTCCGTGGAGCTACTGCGAAAACGATACCCGCCCCTCACTTTTCCAAATTTTAACTGGGAAACTGTTTGTTCTTTGGGACTTGGAATATTTTCGACTATCAAGCCATTTGTATGTGAAGAACTTGAAGAAATATTGACTTTCAATCTGGTGGAAACTGACCTAACCTAATGAGGTAAGTACAACTCGACGAAAGTGAACAAGAAATTTAGGGTGGGAGATATGCCAACGCCCCTTCACCGTAGTTCTCCGGTTTTCATCCGGAAGAGGGAATGATACCGTCAAGCTCGACTTTCGTCATGAGCTCGTGGTAAGAGAACTATCATGACCCCGTGTTTGACAGAGTCAGGCGGAATGATCCCTGGGTTCAATATAGATCGACTGAGGCCCCGTGTATGATTGAGGCGGGTACTTCCGCAAAAACTCATATTGTTCCTGCCAAGGAGAGAATGATACCGGCGACTTTGGCATGCTCGCGGTAAAAGAGTGACTGAGGCCCCATGGATGATCGAGGCGGGTGCTTCCGCGAAAACTCTTGTTGTTTCTTGCCAAGGAAAGAATGATACCGGCGACTTTGTTTTCCATTACATGCTCGGGGTAAGAGAACGATCAAAGCCCCGTCTTCAATAGAGGCAGGCGGATGCCAGAAAATTCTCGTACGTCCACGCAAGGGAGGGAGTGATACAGTGAAGCTCGTCTTTCGTTACGAGCTCGCGGTGAGAGAACGATCGAAGCCCCTTGTTCGACAGAGGCAGGCGGATGCGAAAAAATTCTCATACATTCACGCGAGGAAGGGAATGATACTGTGAAGCTCGTCTTTTGTTATGAGCTTGCGGTGTGAGATTGAATAGGCCCCATAATAGCACGGGCAAAGTCACAGGAAATCTCGTTGTTTCGCGTAAAAGTGGCAAGGTTACTCTAAAGTCTGCCTTCGGTCATGAGCTTGAAGTGGAAGATCGGGAAGGGCCCCCTGTTCAATAGAGGCGGGTGAATCTGTAAAATTTTGCGTAGAGACACTTTGAGGATTGAACATGGGGCCTTGATCGTTCTCTAACGGAAAGCTTAACGAACGACGGTCTCGGGATATCCTCCTCTGCACTGGCTGACAAAACAGGAATTTTCTTGATATTACCTGCTTAGATAAAACAGGGCTGTTACAGTTCTCTCCTTGCGAGGTCACACTGGGACGCGATCTTCGCGGTATGTTTTTCTCCATTGCCTGAAACAACAAGAATTTGCACGTACTCACCCAATTAGAATTAGATCGAACACAGGGCTCCAACTGATCTCTCACCGCGAGCTCAGGCAGACAACAATCTTCCTGATACCCTTCCCTACTTCGCGTGTCTCAACGGGAAATTTTTCGGGTTTGTCCGCCTCTATTGGACAGGAGGTCCTCACCCGATCTCCCACCGCACAGACTTTAGAGTAACCTTGCCACCTTGGCGTCCTTGGCGTGAAACAACATGATTTTTTGTGAATTTTCCCGTCCTATTACGGGGCCTATTCAATTTTTCACCGAGAGCTCATAACGAAAGACGAGCTTCACGGTATCACTCCCTCCCTCGCGTAGAGGTACGAGAATTTTCTGGCATCCGCCTACCTCCATCGAAGACGGTGCCTCAGTCGATCTTTTACCGCGAACATGTAGTAGAAAACAAAGTCGCCGGTATCATTCTCTCCTTGACAAAGAACAATATGAGTTTTTGCGGAAGTATCCGCCACAATCATACATGGGGCCTCAGTCGATCTATGTTGAACCCAGGGATCATTCGCCTGACTCTGTCAAACACGGGGTCATGATAGTTCTCTTACCACGAGCTCATGACGAAAGTCGAGCTTGACGGAATCATTCCCTCTTCCGGATGAAAACCGGAGAACTACGGTGAAGGGGCGTTCGCATATCTCCCACCCTAAATTTCTTGTTCACTTTCGTCAAGTTCCACTTACCTTATTAGGTTAGGTCAGTTTCCACCACATTGAAAGTCAATATTTCTCCAAGTTCTTCACATACAAATGGCTTGATAGTCTAAAATATTCCAAGTCCCAAAAAACAAACAGTTTCCCAGTTAAAATTTGGAAAAGTGAGGGGCGGGTATCGTTTTCGCAGTAGCTCCACGGAAGATTGTGAGTACCTATTTAAAGAAAGAGGAAATCACAAAACATATAATTTGCGCGTTTCAACACTAATTGAGCACATTTCATTTAGCAAGACAAGAATGCAAAATGTGGGGTCTGTTGTTTGACAAACTTACGTCCATTCCGGAGGAGGGGAAGGAAGTACAAAACATAAAATTTGCGGCACATTTCAGCACAAATCGAGCACAATTCATTTTGACCGAAAAAATTACAAATTTCAAAATGGGAACCGCATCGCACCAGCCCTCTAGAGATTTTTTCGTATACCTTCGGAAGGGAGCAAGCACAAAATATAATTTTTGCAGCACAATTCATTTTACCAAAAAAAAATTGAAAATTTCAAAAATGGGGGGCTATCATTTCAACAGCCCCCGCATAAACTTTTTTGTATATCTTCGGAAGGGGACAAGCACAAAACATAATTCTTGCAGCACCATTCAGCACAAATCGAGCACAATTCATTTTTCCCAAAAAAATTCAAAATTTCAAAAAGGGGGGCTATCGTTTCACCAGCCCCCCCCCCCCCCCACCTTGAGACTTTTTTGTATATCTTCGGAAGGGGACAAGCACAAAACATAGTTCTTGCAGCACAATTCTGCACAAATCGAGCACAATTCATTTTGCCAAAAAAAAATTGAAAATTTCAAAAAAGGGGGGGCTGGTGAAATGGACCTCGTTTCCGGAGCCATTGACTATGACTCTGTAGCTGTAAAAATAATGAATTTATTTTATCGTGTTTACGTAATTATTTTCTTTATGTGCAGGTTGTTATCTGTTCGAAGCATCCACCGACAAAACTGAAAGAAGTTGAGTGTGCAATGACACAACATAGCGGTAACAAGCGGATGATTCGAATGATACGTTTGATAAGTTGGATCTATTTTCTGGTACCGAAAGTGTCTCCTACAAATGGAATAAATTCCAACACTGACGTTCAAACTAAAATTTTTATTCCGTAGATATGGATGAGATGCATACAGGAAATTTTTCACATTTACATTCGATATAAACTGTATAGACATTGCACTGTACACCATCCCAAAAGGTATTTCATCTCATTAACTTCCGTACCCATCAATATAAAAATAGTAAACGATATCTAATCAAAAAAGTAAAAGAACCAATTATACACATAGGTACTGTATAATATTATTCTCTTATTTCTTAAATTAAATGCAGAAAACGATAAGAAAAAAATGGAATTATGTTGACTTAAGCCTATCTCAGGTCAACACCCTCCGATCTACGTTCATTCCTAATAAATTCCCATTTCGATTCTTGGGGTGGGGGTGAGTGGATTCGTTTGTGCCGGATGTACCGCAAGGTTTTTCGGTTGTGGTGGTCTGCTTCCCCGTCAACCTTATGAGGTGTAAACATATGCCAGGCCCTGTCCTATTCAACTTTTGGCCTGAGAACAGGCTGAATTACTAATGCTACGTTTTTGCTGTATTATGCTCTCGAGTTTTTCCATTGTGGACAGCCCTTTCCCCTACAATCCTTTGGGGAGGGGGAGCCAGAGAACATGCGGAACCCAATTTCGATAAGTGGATGGCATCGTTAGTGGTATATTTGTTCTGGTCGCCTTCTTCTGAGGTAAAGTTATAAGCGTGAGAGATCGATTTCGACTCCGTATTCAATGGGGTCAGACAAACTTACTAAAATTTTTGTTGTTTCAGGCGATAAAGCGAATGATACCGAGAAGCTTGTTATCTGTTGTACGCTCGCGGTGAGAAATCGACTTCGGGCCCGCGTATATATTATCTATGGACTCACGGCGAGGGATTCACCACAGCCCCGCGTATAATCGAAGCAAGCGAACGTACGGAAATTATAGTTGTTCCGGACCATGGAGGCAATCCCACCAACAAGTTGGTTACCTGTTGTGGACTCGCGACGAGAGATCGACTATAGCCCCGCTTTGATTATACACGGGGCTGTAGTCGATCTCTTACTGCGTGTACCCTGCGGTTACGGCCTTGTAATGACCGTTATTACTAACGGTTAATATCCGATTTTAACCGAAGTTATTATGGATGTATGACCTAAACCGTTATGGCCGAAATGATAGGAAATGAGTAATTATAATTTTACTTAATTGTATGGAAGAAAATTGTTCTGCCTTAATCGTAACTTAAATGACCGTATTATGAGTTTCGGTTACAAGCCCTAGGAAGTAGGTCCAGCTTTTATTTTTTCTATCTAATCCAGATCTCTAGTTTCTTTAGTACAACTTTATACGGTGTGCCCTAGGGGTCTTCATCCGCAAGGCTGCGGAGCTCATTCTAACGGTCCTTCTTGCTCAGTTTTATTGTAGCCTTTAACCTTATTTGACAAATGCTGTAAAAAAATTTTATTTTGCCAAAATTGGGGCTTAAAGCGGCATGAGGCCGAAGCGACCAGTTTGTTATAATATCTCGTCCAAAATTATAAAATCTTGAACAAACTTTGCTGAATTTTGCTGAAAATAAGCAAAATTCAGCAATTTTGGTAAGAATTGAATAGTATTTTTTAATAAGTATTTTTAGTCCGAACTTGAAAAATTAAAAATTTTGATAAGAAAATTTGCTATTGTTTTATATTGATGAGTTTGATCCCCAAAATTTGTTTATTTTGGTGAAAAATCACGTAATTTCAATAGAAATTGAATAATTCTAGTTGTGAGTTTGTAAAAGCACTAAAAACGCGTGTTTTTCATTTTGACATGTTCCATGTCTTTTCTCTCGCCGGACCCCGATTTTGAAACTCGCGAGTACACCCCCCTCCCCCCCCCCCGTCAAGAGAAATCTCTACCCCGTGGGTGATTCAGAAATTCGCGAGTGCACCCCGCGTAATAATAATAATTAATAATAAATAAATAAATAATTAAATAATTAAATAAATAAATAATTAAATAATTAATATAAATAAATAATTAAATAAATAAATAATTAAATATTTAATATAATTAATAATTAGAAAATCTCTACTTCGTGGGTGATTCAGAAATTCGCGAGTACACCCCGCGTAATAATAATAAATAAGTAATTCAATAATAATTAAATAATTAAATAATAAATAATTAAATAACTAAATAATTAAATAAATAAATAATTAAATAATTAATATAATTAAATAATTAAATAAATAGATAATTAATAATTAAATAAATAAATATTCAAATAATTATTATAATTAATAATTAGAAAATTTTCGAAGTCCCTCTTCCTATCATATATGGCTGGATAGTCGAGATTTTTCCAAGTTCCCTAGACTTGAATTGTCTCATACCATTCCAACACAACAGCGAGACAGGGGGCGAACGAGCGGAGCGAGTTCGCGCTACCTCATATTTCTCATACAAGACTTGAATTTTCTCATACCATTCCAATACAACAGCGAGATCGCTCGTTCGCCCCACGAAAGTTGATACCTCAAAATATAGAACACCCACAATTACCTCAAAATATTTCTCATACAAGACTTATACGACGCCAAGGTAGGTAAAGGGGTAAACGAATAATATTTCACGAACACTTGACCTAGTAGAAGAATTAATAATAAGTAAATAAATGAATAAATAAATGAACAAATAAATGAATAAATAAATAAATGAATAAATAAATAAATAAATAAATAAATAAATAAATAAACAAATAAATAAATAATTAAATAATTAAATAATTAAATAAATAAATAATTAAATAATTAAATAATTAATATAATTAATAATTAGATAATCTCTACTTCGTGGGTGATTCAGAAATTCGCGAGTACACCCCGCGTAATAATAATAAATAAGTAATTCAATAATAATTAAATTAAATAATAAATAATTAAATAACTAAATAATTAAATAAATAAATAATTAAATAATTAATATAATTAAATAATTAAATAATTAAATAAATAGATAATTAATAATTATATAAATAAATATTCGAATAATTATTATAATTAATAATTAGAAAATTTTCGAAGTCCCTCTTCCTATCATATATGGCTGAATAGTCGAGATTTTTCCAAGTTCCCTAGACTTGAATTGTCTCATACCATTCCAACACAACAGCGAGTTCGCGCTACCTCATATTTCTCATAGAAGACTTGAATTTTCTCATACCATTCCAATACAACAGCGAGATCGCTCGTTCGCCCCACGAAAGTTGATACCTCAAAATATAGAACACCCACAATTACCTCAAAATATTTCTCATACAAGACTTATACGACGCCAAGATAGGTAAAGGGGTAAACGAATAATATTTCACGAACACTTGACCTAGTAGAAGAATTAATAATAAGTAAATAAATGAATAAATAAGTGAATAAATAAATGAACAAATAAATGAATGAATAAATAAATGAATAAATAAATAAATAAATAAATAAATAAATAAACAATATTAAATAATTAAATAATTAAATAATTAAATAATTAAATAATTAAATAATTAAATAAATAAATAATTAAATAATCAAATAATTAAATAAATAAATAATTAAATAATTGAATAATTAAATAATTAAATAAATAGAGGCTGGATAGTCGAAATTTTTCCAAGTCCCTAGACTTAAATTGTCACATACCATTCCAATACAACAGCGAGACAGGGGGCGAACGAGCGGAGCGAGTTCGCGCTACTTCATATTTCTCATAGAAGACTTATACGACGCCAAGATAGGTAAAGGGGTAAACGAATAATATCTCACGAACACTTGACCTAGTAGAAGCCTAGACTGATATATTTCAAGATGACTGATAAAATATAAAAGATATGGAACATGATTTTCATTTATTTGGCTATGCCAGAAAATTTTTTATAATTTTTTTTTTTTCTTTCAATGCCAAATAGTGCCAAAATTGTAGGTAACATTAAATTGCTAAAACTCCTCATTTCTAGCGTTGAAAATACGGGCTCTGATTAAAATTTCATTGAAAAATTGTAAATTGTGTTATACAAGTTTGTACAACTTTTCAATAATATTATTGAAAAACAAAAAAATTAGTATCATCAAATCCGTAGTTTTATTCTAAAAAATCATTCAAATTTCTTTTTAAATAATTATGGTCTGGTCATCACAAAGAAATTATAATCTATATTTTTATGAAATGATTTGAATTCAATCTACACCAAAATTGCCTACAATCAATGTTCGGCAAGTTGGCGTCTTCCTCTAATCCACGGAGGTAAATAATTTCATTAATTGTGTCGTAATCCTGTAACATTCATGTTGTAAATCTGTCATTATCGTGTCACAACTTCAACAGATTTCTGATACAATACTAAAGTGAAAACGACATTACATTTTTTTTTTTTTTTTCTCCAATTTCTGTTTTTACCTGACTTTTGTATTCTGTGACCATTCTGCTTTAATTCTGACACAATGATGACAGCAAAATATTTTGAGAATGACAACGGACTAATGGCAGTACTTTTAAATTCTGCCAGAATTCTACCACAACTCTGTCATAATGATGTTGTCTGTCTGACATGATTCTGTCACAATTCTGTCATTTTTGAAAGTGACAGAGAATAAAGTAAGTTTCATTCTGTAAGAATTCTGTTATCTGTCAGATTCCGTCAACTGGGAAGCTTCAAAACATCATATTTGAACCCCTATATCTGCTAAAATACAAACTTTTAGGTGAACTCTGCGGGTCATATGTCAGAATTCAGCAATCAGCCAAATTTTATTAAAAAGAATTCATGATTTATGTTGCTTTGCGTTTTTCCCACTATTTTAAATTGCATGCCCTTTTATTGCGTTCATATTTCTTCTTGATTGCGTTATTAAACTACATTCTTGCGTTCTCCTACTTTGTGTGCCAAATCTTTTTTTCCTTTCGTGCTATTATATTATTTCCAAATTAAATACACGTAGAATTAACGAGAAACTTTATAGTTTGAAAACACCAAAGCTAGGAAAGCATTAATTGAGCCCCGTAACTCGCAAAAACGTGTTTTGAGAAAAACGCATTTCAACATTTCGGAAGGCATTGACACGCCAAAAAAAAGTCAGGTCGGGATGGGACTTTCACCAGTACCCAGAGACATACTCTCCCTTCCATTTTCCCTAAAGTTGCAACCTCTCGTGTTTAATAGAAGAGCGCTATATCGATTCGCGCACAAGTCTAATTACGCTGGTTTGCAGAGACTCTCGCCCTTTTTGAAAAACTGGTTTCTATGTCAATGGTAATTCTCATAAGAGATACGCCCTTCTTAAAGAGAATTTTGAGAATTTCAGTAAACAACAGAGGGGAGGGTAAGGAACACGATTCTGATATCTTTTCAAAAAGGGCGTAAGTCGATTTACGCCCTATTTGGAAAAAAGGGCTTAATTGTTCAGTATAGTTCGTTGCACCATTCATTTTTTTTATTAATTAATTTCTCATGCGAAATATTCTCGGTTGAACTTCTTTACTCTCATTAAATTTGTATTTTTACTTAGTTCAATAATTGAAATCTCGATGTATGAAATTATGTTTTGTTCATTTTTATTTTATCAGTATTTTTATTTCTCGTGTAATATTTTTTCTCTCGTTCATAATTTTTAAATTCTTATCTAGCACTCTTTTTCTCGTGCCGATAAATAGGTCCCTTTAAAAAATATCTAAAATGGTAGGTTTTTAATTTTAAAAATAAAAAACGTATGTTTAATACTTCTAATCTGTTTTCAAGTTTCCTCAAACTGATACAAGGCTACTTATGGTAACTCTTTGAGATGCTCATACACGAAACCAGCGGACGTGAGAAACAATGATTGAGATTCTGGCTAATACCATCATGGTTATATTTCGCGTTCTGTTGTTTCTGAGTTTTTTTTTTTTTTTTTACTTCCCTTCCACGATCGCGCATCGAGTTTTTTGTGATCTTTTTCATTCATCCTCAAGTTTATCATCCTGAGATCGGTGCATCGCAGGTGCCGGTAATTCATGGCAGTGAGAAGACCTGATGTCCTTCCACGAAGCTATGCCTCAGAAGAATGCTGCAATTCAGAAGACTTCGGTGCTGAGTCACCCGTGGTCTTCGTCGAATTTGATTTCAAGAATGATGGCAGAGATAAGCAGTTTGCACGACGTACGCTTATATGAAGTTTCAATTTAAAATCTTTGGCGCATCGAAGAGTCAGCATCAGTATACCTTGTGTGGACACGAGTACAGCCATCAAATACTGACCAAGAAGTCTAGTCTCACGAAACCACAGTAACGGAAAAGTTAAGCACCATACCATGTTGAACACGTTCGCCAACGCGAAGATGTAATTGACCTAGAAACGTACAAATAAGGATCAAACGAGTTTTATTAATAATTGTTGATCGAAATCGGGGTATATAGGGTGGTGCAAAAAGATGTTAACAGCGACTAAATTTGCTGTAGCTCAAGGACGTGCAACTTTGGACGTCTATTAAACGAATCCGTTCCTTAAGGTTACGGCTATCCATCATAAACGAAAAAACGAATACTGTTTACTCTCCCCTTGGAGTATTCGTTTTTTCGTTTATTTTGGACGTCTAGTTCAAAACTACTAAATTTGTATCCCAGTTTTATCTTCGATTTGCGCCTCTACACAACTTTCTACGACTCTTATGAACCAAATTGTGCCAAAAATTGACCAATTTGACAAGATCTCCGAAATAAGAAATAGAAAATTCCCTCACTTCTAAGCTTGATAGGATTATTTAAGTATTTTTAACAAGGAATCTATTTTATGGGGGGTTATTCGAAGAAAAATCACGGACGCCATCCGCCAAAACGTGGGACTTGTAAAAATTTCGACCTCCGAGCTATGTATGATAGGAGAGGGACCAAGTCCAATGTTATTTGCAAAAATGGTTTAGATCTCTCTGCTCTCATGTATAGCTCGAATTGGACTTGGAGAAATTTCGACTCTCAAGCAATAACATTATCATAGGAGAGGAACTTGAAAATACTTCGACCTTCGAGCTATACATGATAGGAGAGGTCTTAGATAGAACAAAATTTTCTGGCATAGCCAAATAAATGAAAATCATGTTCCATGTCTTTTATATTTTATCAGTCATCTTGAAATATTTCAGTCTAGGCTTCTACTAGGTCAAGTGTTCGTGAGATATTATTCGTTTACCCCTTTACCTATCTTGGCGTCGTATAAGTCTTCTATGAGAAATACGAGGTAGCGCGAACTGTTGTATTGGAATGGTATGTGACAATTCAAGTCTAGGGGACTTGGAAAAATTTCGACTATCCAGCCTTTATTTATTTAATTATTTAATTATTCAATTATTTAATTATCTAATTATTTAAATTTATTTATTTATTTATTTATTTATTTATTTAATAAATTATTATTAATTCATGTACTAGGTCAAGTGTTCGTGAGATATTATTCGTTCACCCCTTTACCTATCTTGGCATCGTATAAGTCTTGTATGAGAAATATTTTGAGGTAGTTGTGGGTGTTCTATATTTTGAGGTATCAACTTTCGTGGGGCGAACGAGCGATCTCGCTGTTGTATTGCAATGGTATGAGAAAATTCAAGTCTTTTTTGAGAAATATGAGGTAGCGCGATCTCGCTCCGCTCGTTCGCCCCCTGTCTCGCTGTTGTATTGGAATGGTATGAGACAATTCAAGTCTGGGGGACTTGGAAAAATTTCGACTATTCAGCCTTTAATTATTTAATTATTTAATATTATTTATTTATTTATTTATTTATTTATTTATTTATTTATTTATTTATTTATTTATCTATTTATTTATTTATTTATTTATTTATTTATTTATTAAATTATTATTAATTCTTGTACTAGGTCAAGTGTTCGTGAGATATTATTCGTTTACCCCTTTACCTATCTTGGCGTCGTATAAGTCTTGTATGAGAAATATTTTGAGGTAATTGTGGGTGTTCTATATTTTAAGGTATCAACTTTCGTGGGGCGAACGAGCGATCTCGCTGTTGTATTGGAATGGTATGAGACAATTCAAGTCTAGGGGACTTGGAAAAATTTCGACTATCCAGCCATATATGATAGGAAGAGGGACTTGGAAAATTTTCTAATTATTAATTATATTAATTATTTATTTATTTAATTATTTAATTATTTATTTATTTAATTATTTAATTATTATTGAATTAATTATTTATTATTATTATGCGGGGTGTACTCGCGAATTTCTGAATCACCCACGGGGTAGAGATTTTCTAATTATTAATTATATTAATTATTTAATTATTTATTTATTTAATTTTTTAATTATTTGATAATTAATTAATTAATTAATTATTTATTATTATAACGTGGGGTGTACTCGCGAATTTCTGAATCACCCACGAAGTAGAGATTTTCTAATTATTAATTATATTAATTATTTAATCATTTATTTATTTAATTATTTAATTATTTAATTATTAATTATATTAATTATTTAATCATTTATTTATTTAATTATTTAATTATTTAATTATTAATTAATTAATTATTTATTATTATTACGCGCGGTGTACTCGCGAATTTCTGAATCACCCACGGGGTAGAGATTTTCTAATTATTAATTATATTAATTATTCAATTATTTATTTATTTAATTATTTATTTATTTATTTATTTAATTATTTAATTATTTAATTATTAATTAATTAATTATTTATTATTATTACGCGGGGTGTACTCGCAAATTTCTGAATCACCCACGGGGTAAAGATTTCTCTTGACGGGGGGGTGTGGTACTCGCTTGTTTCAAAATCGGGGTCCGGCGAGAGAAAAGACATGGAACATATCAAAAGTCACGGGTTCTTTACCGGAGTTGGTTCGAGGGACGGCAGGGAACCTGTTTTATGGGGTACGTGGGATCTGAAAAATGTAGATTGTGACGTCACGGATCTGATAATGAAAGAGGAACTTGAAAAAACTGATTTATGACGTCATCAGATTGTGTCGTCACAACACTGACCTAAGACGTCATCACGTTGTGACGTCACACGCTCCGCGCCCAACCTATATATAATAGGAGGGGGACTTGGAGAATTTTCGAGCTACTAGCTTTGTCGGCCGATTGAATGATGGACGGCGGACGTTCCGCAACCCCCCATAAAACAAGTTCGCCCTGTTAAAATGTATGATAGAAGGGGGACTTGAGAATATTTGGACCTTCGAGCTATATATGATAGGAGGCAGCCTTAGAAAAATTTCAAAATGATTAGAGGGGGGGAAATGAAAATTACAAGAATTTAACAAAAGTTGATACTGTTCACGAATGACTCCCATAAAACAGGTTCCCTTTTTGCCTCGATTATAACAAGGGTAATGAAGGCAACTCCGAGCAGCTCAAGAGGTAGGCTGCGAGTTTTTTCGAAATCGGCGTTAAATTTCACTTTCAAATCAAGTAAAATAAGGAAATTTAAAGGATTTTTAATTTTTGAGAATTTTGGCGTGTTGGCCGATTTTTGTCACCCCTTGGTTCATCACTCGGCTCAGAAAAGTCGTAGAAAGTTGGGTAGAGAGAGAAACCGAAGATACAAATTTCGAAGATTGGAAGTTTAGGTCTAACGTTTCGCGATTTTGCGCTACAACCGTTACAACAAATTTAGTCCAAATCCTCAATATCATTTTGTACCACCTGGGAGATTTTACTAACTTTTTTATCGCGTAGACGTTCCAAACTTTTCTTACAAATAAATTTTGCCACCATCCATACAAAGAACAGCAAATTAGAGCCCAGGATGATCGAACATGGCAAAATGTACAATGCAAATTCGTATCCCCTGTTGAAACTGAGTTTGCACTTATCGGTTCCATAATAATTGGTCTCAAGTACGCCAGCCGTAGTGGTTAGTAGCGGAAATCCTTAAATATATCATAAAGAATAGATTTTCAGTATGAATGTTGTAATCATGGTCTCAAGGATTATTGTCATTATCATACTCTTAAGAAGATTATTATTGATAAGACGCACCCCACGAAACGATGAAACAAGTCTGGTAAAAATAGCGACCTGTCAAGTTGAAAACATCGTTGAATAGTATTCGCCACATATTCAATCCATCGCAGGCTGCCCACATTATGAAGGCGGTTACCGAGTAGTGCGTGAGAAAATTAATTACTCGACAGTTTATTCGATCTTCGAACCAGTGGTATGTTTGAAACGATAAATGGGTCAGAAGTAAGGCCGCGCAACTGTGTATGAGGATTTTGGTCGTTTCACTGTTGGGTTTCCTACGCAAGCGATGTTTCAGCGCCTCATTGTTTGTGATGACGAGAATGTACTTTTTACAGAGATACGTATACGAGCCCATGGTAATGATCACGCAAGGTATTGTCACAAACGAGCCTACGACACTGAGTATAGTCAGGATCGTTTCGTGGTTATTAGGTATTGATTCTACCGTATCAGATTGAAGAACATTTCGAGGATCAAGTAAAACTGAGAATAGGGTGAGATGCGTTGATAGACAGATAAGAAAATTGATGTCGGAATTGTCTGTTTCCAGTCCGTCGTTCTTCCACGCTTCATCTGCAAAAATGGTGCAAATTCATAATCGAAAATTTCACTTGCTTGAGCTGTATTTTCCCAACCTTCCGAAGTGGACTTCGGGTTTCATAATGGTGTCAAATGTTTGTTCTTGGTTTGTGAAATTTGATTTTCCGGGTGCAGGAGTTTATGTTCCCTTCTTTCCCCCACTAATACGAAAACGACTCTGGGGGCTGAGGAATTGTCTCCCCTCTCCAAATTTGATCCTTCCAAGTTTCAGAATTTGGGCTTCACTCTTTCTCTCTCTATGACTAAAACAATGTTGGAGGAGATGGAGAAATTTTAACACCTCCCTCCCCCAAGTGGATTATGGGATTCATTATGGCGTCAAAAATTCTTGAAGCCTCTCTCTGATCTTCTGAATTATCTCAGAAGTGGGATTCACACTTAATAATCATTCGGACACCAGTCAAGACCTTCTTGACACCAAAGTGAAGCAATTCAAACGATCGCAAATTCAAATTCGTTGGCGTTCATTGTTGAGACATCCAGTGAAACGTATGCCACTCTACTGACAAAAACAATCAAACTCGTGCTGAGCCATTGTACCTACCGCTTTGCATCTTTCTCTACAAAATGCTCCTGTATTTCGTGAGCTGATGCGTTATTTGATTTTGGAAAGACTACAGAAAAAGAACGGATTTGCAGAATCAATATCTTAGTCAAGGTCTGATGCTAGTGGTTCTACAGGATCACCTACTGCCCGCCAGGATTTTCTCAGGTCCAACACAGAGCAGAGTAACTAACGATCTTTCTGTACATAGTATCTGGATTACTAATAAATGCGCTCTAGAAATACAAGATTACCATAAAAATGTGCAGGCGCTAACACATACTTCAAGAGCCATTGTTGCCTTGTTGGGCGTAATTAGAAAACCTTGCTGGGCAAATTGAACAGACGTTAGAGAGATAGTCAGAAAAGGTAAGGAGTATACAAAGCCCAACAAGCACAGGAACGACTAAACTTGTGGATTCATTGGTTGCAAGAAATTTGAATCAAGTTGCGCTACTACGTCACTCGCTTTATGCTTGGAAATTGCAATGATTATTACTGCAAGAACAAAAGATTAAGTGCTCGACTTGGATTGCTGACAACGGAATGTACAAACAAAAGGAGTTAATATATATGACCACCTACATGTCAACCTGTACCTGGGAAGGCGTTTTTTACCTGGATATTGCCTCTAGTTGTAAACCAATTCAACATATTTACAGGGTGGGGCAGAAAGATGTTACCAGTTAAATGGGAGTTTGCGCTAAATCTGTCGTAGCGCGAAAACGCTAAACGTTAGACGTACAGTTTAAATGTACGAATTTTGTATCTTAATTTTATCTTTAATTAGAGCCGGATCCAAAGTTTCTACGACTTTTCTGAGCTGAGTTACGGACCAAAATGTGCCAGAAATTCACCAAATCGTCAGGGTTCCCAAAATAGGGCTTGAAAATGAATTAATTTATCAGTACTGAACTGAATTTCGAAAATTTTAATAATTAAATTATTGTTTCTTAAGTGAATTTGGACGGGGAAAACGAAAACAATAGTAACAAAATCCGAAGAAGCACCAAAATGGGTTAATGGGGCCAAAAAGGACCAAAATTTCCTCAAGGTGGAAAATCGTTTAAACTTTTGAATTGTAAATCGACTTTGAAGTGGAATTTCGCGCTGAATCCGAAAAAAATGTTTAAAAAATTTTTCGAAGCACCGAAATGGGTTAATGGGCCCAAAAAGGGTCGAAATTTCGCCAAATCGGAAAATTGTTCAAACTTTCAAATTTTAATTCGATTTTCAAGTGGAATTTTGCGCTGAGTTCGAAAAAAAAAAATGCTCACAGAGTTCTTCGAAGCACCAAAAAGGGCCCAATGGGCCCAAAAAGGGTCAAAATTTTCCCAAATTGGAAAATTGTTCAAATTTTTAAATTTTAATTCGATTTTTCAAGTGGAATTTCGCGCTGAGTTCAAAAAAAAAAAGCTTAAATAATACTTCGGAACATCAAAACGGGTTGATGGGTTCGAAGAGAATCAAAATTCCTCTAAGATGAATAATTGCGTAATCTTCAATTGTTGTTTTCAATTCTGAAGTAAATTTTTGCGCCGAGTCCAAAAAGAAATACTGAAATGGCCCTAGATGATCTCCAAAATGAAAAATGAAAAATTCTCATTTTGCAGTAAAATTGTTGATTCAGGGGATGGAAGGAATATCGTTCAGTTCGTCTTCCGTTGAGTGCTTGCGGAGTGGGACATCGACTAGCGTCGGGTGACAGATCCGAAAGAGGAAATTGCGGAAATTCTCCTCATTTGGGGATTGGCAGGAGACGACAACTTCGTCTTCCGTTGAAGGTTCGCGGTGAGAGATCGACTAGGGCTTTGCGTATGATCAAAGCGGGAAAAAGTGTGAAAACTCACGTTGTTTTCGGCAAAGAACGCAAAGTTGGTCTTTTATTGCGTGCTTGCAATGAGAGATCAACTGACGCCCCACCTATGAGCGAAGCGGGCCAAACTGCAAAAACTTCTCAATTCAGGCAATGGGAGGGTACCGAGAATTCGGTCTTGCTCGTGATGGGCGATCAGCTACAGCTCACCGCGAGCTCATGACGAAAGACCAGCTTCACAGTATCGTTCCTTCCATCGCGGGAATCTACGAGAATTTTCTCGCATCCGCCTGCCTCCATCAAACCCGGGGCTTTGATCGTTCTCTCACCGCGAGCTAATGAAGAAAGAAGAGCTTCACAGTATCATTCTCTCCCTCGCGCGAACCTACAAGAATTTTCTCGCATCCGCCCACCTCTATCGAATACGGGCCTTGATCCTTCTCTCACCGCGAGCTCATGACGAAAGACGAGCTTCACAGTATCGTTCCTTCCTCGCGCGAAAGTACGAGAATTTTCTCGAATCCGGTGCCTTATCGAACGTAGGGCCTTCATCGTTCTCTCACGGCAAGTTTAACGAACAACGGTCTCGAGATATACTTCCCAGCACGGGCTGTGGAAACGAGAATTTTCTTGTATTCACCTGCCTAGATAAAACTGGGCTGTTACAGTTCTCTCCTGGCGAGGTCACACTGGAACGCGATCTTCGCGGTATGTTTTTCACATTTGCCTAAAACAACGAGAATTTTCACGTACTCACCCAATTAGATCAAACACAGGGCTCCCAACTGGTCTCTCACCGCGAGCTCATGGCAGACAACAAACTTCCTAGTACCCTTCCCTACTTCGCGGGTTTCCACGGGAAATTTTTCGGATGTATCCGCCTTTATTGATCAGGGGGTCCTACCCGATCTCTCACCGCAAGCTCATAACAGAAGACAATCTTAAGGACATCATTCCCTTCCGCGGGTGAAGCCCCGAGCTATTTCGGGGATTCGTTTGCCTCAATCAAATACTGAACTGCAGCTGACATCTCATCAGGAGCAAGACCAAAATCGCGGTATCATATCTCCCATTGGCTGAATCTAGGAGTTTTTGCACTGCTTCAAACACGAGTGGGACTTTCATCGCGGGCACGCAACAGAAGACCAACTTTGCAGTATCATACCTTCCTCTGCCTGAAACAACGAGAGTTTTCGCACTTTTTCCCACCCGCGACCAATCTTTTGTTCTAGCGAAGCTCGATTTCTATGAGAACCAAATGAAATTGAAAAGACTAAGCGATTTTCCAAGTTGGTAAAATTGTAATCGTTTTTGGGCATTTGCACACATTTTGGTGCTTCGAAAAAGTATTCAACAGTTTTTTTGACATGTTCCATGTCTTTTCTCTCGCCGGACCCCGATTTTGAAACTCGCGAGTACACCCCCCTCCCCCCCCCCCCGTCAAGAGAAATCTCTACCCCGTGGGTGATTCAGAAATTCGCGAGTACACCCCGCGTAATAATAATAAATAATTAATTAATAATTAAATAATTAAATAAATAAATAATTAATAATTAGAAAATGACGGCTTCCTTAACGAAGTTAAACGAGGAACGTAGGGAACCTGTTTTATGATTCGAATGAGATTTGGTATTATCATATATGGCTCGAGAGTCGAAATTTTTCCAGTCCCCCTCCTATCATATATGGCGCGAGAGTCGAAATTTTTCTAAGTCCCCCTCCTATCATATATAGCTCGAGAGTCGAAATTTTTCTAAGTCCCCCTCCTATCATATATAGCTCGAGAGTCGAAATTTTTCCAAGTCCCCCTTCTATCATATATAGCTCGAGAGTCGAAATTTTTTGTAAGTCCCTCTCCTATCATATATGGCTCGAGAGTCGAAATTTTTCCAAGTCCCTCTCCTATCATATGTGGCTCGAGAGTCGAAATTTTTCCAAGTCCCCCTTCTATCATATATGGCTCGAGAGTCGAAATTTTTCTAAGTCCCTCTCCTATCATCTATGGCTCGAGGGTCGAAATTTTTCTAAGTTTTTCGCTGGACGGCGCACGGCGGACGGCGTACGGCGCACGGCAGATTTCTCAAATAGCCCCCCATAAAACAGGTTCCCTGTTAAAATTTTCCAAGTCCCTCTTCCTATCATATATGGCTGGATAGTCGAAATTTTTCCAAGTCCCCTAGACTTGAATTGTCTCATACCATTCCAATACAACAGCGAGACAGGGGCCGAACTCGTAATAATTAATAATAAATAAATAAATAATATTAAATAATTAAATAATTATATAATTAAATAAATAAATAATTAATTAATATAATTAATAATTAGAAAATTTTCTAAGTCCCTCTTCCTATCATATATGGCTGGATAGTCGAAATTTTTCCGAGTCCCCTATACTTGAATTGTCTCATACCATTCCAACACAACAGCGAGACAGGGGGCAAACGAGCGGAGCGAGTTTGCGCTACCTCATATTTCTCATAGAAGACTTATACGACGCCAAGATAGGTCAAGGGGTAAACGAATAATATCTCACGAACACTTGACCTAGTAGAAGCCTAGACTGAAATATTTCAAGATGACTGATAAAATATAAAAGACATGGAACATGATTTTCATTATTTGGCTATGCCAGAAAATTTTTTTTTACAACTAAGTACACAATTTTACCCTAGAATCAAGAGAAACCTTGACGATTAGGCAATTTCTTTCGTTTTGGAAAAATGTTGACTCTTTTTGGGCCCATAAACCCATTTTGGTGCTTCGCAGAATTTTTTAACAATTTCATTCAGATTCAGCGCCAAATTTTATCTCAGAATCGAGAAAAACTTCAAAGATTAGGAGATTTTATCATTTTGGGGAAATTTCGACCCTCTTTGGGCCCATAAACACGTTTTGGTGCTTCGCAGAATTTTTTAACAATCTTATTCACATTCAGCTTTAAATTTTATCTCAGAATCAAGAAAAACATCGAAGATTAGGCGATTTCATCATTTAGGGGAAATTTTGACCCTTTTTGGGCCCATAAACCCATTTTGGTGCTTCGCAGAATTCTTTAACAATCTTATTCAGATTCAGCGCTAAATTTTACTCTTGGATAGGGTAACACTTTGGAGATTACGCGAATTTTTCAATAAGAAAATTGTCTTTCGATAATTTACAACTTTGGGAACCCCTGCTGTGAAATTACGGCACATTTTGGTCCATAGCTCGGCTCAGAAAAGTCGTAGAAACTTCGGATGTGGCTCAAATTAAAGATAAAATTGAGATGGAAAATTCGTACATTTAAAGTATACGTCCAACGTTTTGCGTTTTCGCGCTACGACAGATTTAGCACAAACTCCCATTTAACTGGTAACATCTTTCTGGCCCACCCTGTATAGACAACTATAATGGTTATACCTATATGAAGACAGGTCGCCAGTGCTAAGCTACTAATGCAAACCTCCTGAAGACACCAAACTCTAAATGCCGACGCCACGAGGATGCAACAAACGAACGCGCTGGTACACAATTTCAACAAGCAGGGTGTTCAACCGTACAATAATAAGCCATTGTGCCAAGTTAAAAATACACAATAAGTCCCTAACAAGATGAACAGGGTATCAGAGACGCTCACTACTGGTTGAAACCTGGGAACATTGAAAACACTTTTAATTTTATTCACTTGTTTGTAAAAATTTGATTCCACGGAAGTTGGAAATTGATATCGGGCACACAAGAGTTAGAGAGAGGTTGTAGAAAGTATACAATGGGTTTTACATCGAGATCCATCCGTGAAAGTAGACAATATTACAACAACTTCTTTAATCATTTTTTGACATCGCTCCAAGATGTTTAGGAAGGCGTTTCTTTAGACCCAAGACCTATGGCTCACCAGACTCAGACATAATTATCTGAGGTAAACGCATTATATTCTTGAATGCTGATAAAATAAATAATGAGAAACTAAGATGATTAACCATCTACGCGTTGACTACCACTACTAATTCTGGACTGATAAATGCAAGAAATGGTGACAACCCTTCCATACAACTTGAAAAATCACTGGCAAATATTTCAGCAGAATCAAAGGCGACAGGATAGATTTATAATCAGAAAGACTAAATGGTCTTTCTCAATGACGAGGACGTCATCGTGAGTCAAGGTAGCCGTGTAAAGGACAATATTTGACTGAAAATAGGTACCGGAAAGCTCTACTCAATTTGAATACCTAGTCCAATAATGCTGCGAGAATGTTGATCTTTCAAGTTCTTAAATTATGAAGGAGATTTTAGAGTGCAACGTCAGGACGCCGTTGAAAGTCAGGATGACCGCGTGACTGGAATATTGATATGCTTAGCAATTTGTATTATCTTTACTGTATCCCAATACAAAAATAGTATGTGATCATGATTAATATGTTGTATGATACAGAACAGTGAACATCTCTTGAAGCCTCTCTCTCATCTTCTGATTTACTCTCATCAAATTGTGACGTAACAAGCCCAGATTTTGGGGCTATATAATAGGAGGGGAACTTGAGAAAAAGTGATCTATGACGCCATCAGACTGCGACGTCACAGATCAACTAAACTATAATCTTCTACAAGAAACTTGTACTTGTCTACTTGTTTAATTTATTCTTACTATGAATCTTCTAAGAGTGAAAACGTGGCTAGGTCATGATATTTGCTTAAAAGAAAGTATCAATATTTACCATACCTAATATTTCTTTCATGTCGCCATTACTTTTCATCACTATACAAGCTAAACCCAAGACTCACTTTGGGGAGGGGGAGCTGGGGAATATCTGGAGAAATTCAAGCAAACCTTTTTCATGCCAGTAGACGCATTCGAATGTAAATCCATCTCCATAATATGAATTGAGTTCGGTCTTATTGAACTTAATTTTTACAATGGGTATTTCATGGTCGTTAAAACTGTGCGATTGTTCAGCATTTATTCCAACGGCCTTTATTTCGACGATAGGTCCGGCGCAAGTGTTATTCGAAACTCCACAGTAGTTGGATAAACTCGTGTTCTTGAGTTTGGGTTTGAAATCGACTAGGATTCTGGTGACGTTGGGTAGACTGTTTGCAATTGCTGGGAAGAGATTGACTTGTATTTTCTAGAAAGAAAAAAAAAAAACTGTTTGAAATATTGGTAGTTTAGAAGATCAAAAATAAAATGGTGTCGTAGGTCTTTACTGTTTCATTATGATAGACCTGCTTCCAAATTATACCTTCTGTGAAAGTTGCTCTGTTGATGGCTGCAATAAATTAGAAAAAAAATTATCCTTCTCTTTACGAAAAATTCAAGCCAAGGACTCTATCTTACATGCTACAGCATCGTCTGTCCGAATGAAGTGATCGGATCCGGGCAATTGCTGGTAAATTTGAGTATCAACCTTGGTAACCTGGAAATAATCGTTTAAATTATACTGAAAAGAAAAAAAAAACACTAAGAGGAATTTTTACGGATGTATAGGACTTCCCTGCAGCATATATTGACTTCCCAACAAAAATGTTCTATCGGTACTTTACTTATACACACATTTACTTTGTATGTTCTTGTATTAAGAAAAATGGTACATGAAATATGTGAAAGTTCCAGGTCACTGATAACGTCCTACTTTATACTAGGTTTATAGTAGGTTTCAGGCTTTCTTTATACTATAGCTTTATATACCAGGTCTATAGGCTTGCTTGAATTCTCAATACCAAAACCAATTAGACTCACAGCACAGATTCCCTGCGTTCCACATTATTTTATCAATATAATATGATCATGAGCTGATGAACCTTCTTTTGAGATGGAGTCTATTTTTACCCATCTAGAGTGTTAAGAGAGACTTCTTTCGAAATCTTGGAATTATTATAATGCTATTGATCTAACCTCTGACTTTGTACGAAAAAGATCCTCATCGTGTTCTGGAAATGTAGTTCTAAAGTCTGTATCGAATTTTGTTGGATACGCTGGCTTAGTTGAAAGTCTTGAAGACATTGTTGAGCTCTGGACCGTCGATTTGTCCTCCCACTTTTCTTCCTCCTGGCGCCTGTCTTTTTTGGCCCACTCTCCGTCGTGAGTGGAATACCAGGGAACATTTGTACCGCTCGTATCACGGTGAAGATCTGTAATTTTATCAAAAACACAATATTGTAACCTCGATTGCAGATGCGTATAGGAAAAAAGTAAAACATACCTGAAGCAGATAACGATATCCAATGAGACGATGACTCGATCGAACAAATGAAACACAACACGTAGGTATAAATATAAGACATCATTTTGCTTCGAGGAAAGACGTCGAAAAACTTGAGAATAGAAGTCTGAAATTTTTCAATGGCAGTCGAAGTTACGCGGTAATTTGACGTGTCGAATGAATACAGAGCGAATCTAATACGTTGGGTATTCTTTTTCTTCTTTTTTTTATAAACGCGTCAAGAAGATTTTAAGACTCGCCAAAGACATCTTATTTCATAAAAAGTTTAACCGTGGAAAGAAAAATTAATCGCCACAAAAAAAAAATATTATACATCAATTCGACGTTTTGACGATCACACACATCATCTCCAGGAACTGAACTGAATATAAGTAGAAGATGGAAACTAAAATGTGCGAAACGAAAAAAGTAGTCGAGAGATGAAATTAGTCATCGGTCAAATAGCTCATACATTAGATAAGCTATCCTTCCTGATTGACAATTTTTAGGCGAAAACGCTAGCGACAAGTCCTTAATAAGCGATAAAAAGTGCAGTTAGTCGCAGGAAGTTTAATTTTGAGGCGATAAAGTGAGCGGATTTCAGGCGTTTGGTCGTATGTACGAATAAAATACTCATGAACGCGTTGTCATCTCTAGACTGCAAAGAGAGGACATCTTACCAAACTATTGGACAAAATTAAAATCGTGCGTAACAGCTTTCCATATATAAGGCCTACACCATAAAATTTATAAAGCCGTATTTCTCACTGCAATTATTTTGAGAAAAAATTGATATTTGCAGATTCTTTTTTTCGTTCTATTGATGATAGAATAGATGACGAAATTGTGACGTTTCATCAAGATCCTCATCCTGGAAAAAGTATTGCATGTTCATCTCTTCCTAATCTCAACGTACCAAATGGCACTTTGCAAATGACATCTCTCTACTAACCTGCAACACCGAACAAGCTGCAAGACTTCTTCAATTATAACGCTTGACAAAATCTTCAAATGAATGATCATCTGATTGTAAATTTTGATTTTCAGACAAGAAAACATGAATGAATTCCAAAAAAGATACGGCTACACCTTATAGGGTAAGTGCACTAGCTAACAAGCACCCCGCGGGCGGGCTGTTACGAGGGTCGGCAAATGAATGATATTACAAAGCTAGGATATCACATTCACAATCAATTTTCGATCATCCTATTTTTTATTTGTAATTATTCATTTCATCGCGTTATAAGACATTCCCTTTCATTTGTATTCAATTTCATTCATATTGTGTTAACCGCCTTTTCAAGATTTCACATCACATCTTTTTGATTCTATTTGTAAAAGCTAACACTCAACAATAAATAAGCAATAACCTGAAGTAACCACTGTTGAGTACAAACAACGCTGATATTACACCCTTCCAACAATTGTAGGTAAATTAAACTTCAAAATTGAATCGCGGACCACAAAGCCGGGATATACCGCATTCGCGATCCATGATCGACTTTCAAATCATTCTGTTCCCTACGTTTTTATTCGCAATTATTCATTTCAGTTTCCCATCGCATTGTAAAAAATCTCGTTTCATTTGTATTTCATAACTTGCAGATTAGTCTAGTCAAATTAGACACAAAATGAGCTTAAAAAAGAATTTTTTGGTAGAGAACGGGTGTTTGCTGAAATATGTAGAGGAAGGTATCGAAAAGTACCTAAAAAACCCCCCACTCCCTAAAGGCAGGGGACAATTTTTTGTGGCACGTTTTGGCCCACCAAATTCAGTTTTTGGACTATTTCTCAAGAACTAAGCGTTTTACAAGAAAATATTTCGAACAAAAGTTGTTCCTCTTGAAATTTCAAATAAAATGATGTATAGAAAGTCCAGTTTAGACCGAATAGTCAGCTCAAAAATTCTCTCAAAGTAATATAGTTTTCAAAATTTAGACGAAATTTATTAAATTTTTGCTGATATCTCGGAAAAATCAATTTCTAGAAGAAATAGGAAGGAAACATTTTCTTTATAGTATTTCTTATAAATAAAGTTTATTCTACACACATTTTGTTTGCTTCTTCATCTTCTGTGGCTGTAAAATGTGACAATGAGGAATTCTTCTCAAAGCCTGCAAAAATCATAATGTCACTTTTGTGATTGGAGATATGAATGCTAAGGTTGGAAGAGGTCTGACAAGAACAATTGCCGGACCTTTTGGCTTAGGAGAACAAAACGAACGCGATGAACGCCTCATCCAATTTTGTCAGGAACAACAACTTATCATTACCAATACGTGTTTTCAACTCCCAAAAAGAAGGTTATATACGTGGAAAGCTCCGACTGATAGTAAAGATTTGATAGTCAGAAACCAAATGGACTACATAATGGTCAAAAAGCGTTTCCGAAACTCGGCGAAAGGCGTGGAAACATATCCTAGTGCAGATATAAACTCAGATCATATCCTTCTTGCGGTGAGGGTTAAAACCCGATTGAAGACAATTAAGAATACCTCAAAACAGTTTATAAATACGTTAAAACTACAACAACCGGAGGTCAAACAAAAGGTAAGAGAAAATATAAGCCATAAATATAGATAAGAATTGGAGAATGGTATCTTTCTACACACATGACAAAGCTCTCATTCTCCTGATTGCTTCAAGCTGAATTTCAATGTAGATTATAATATGGACAGAAATTGGAAAATGGTATCTTTGTACATATATAACAAAGCTCCCATTCTGCTGATTGTTTCAAGCTCAATTTCAATTGAATTTAGATAAGAATTGGAGAATGGTATCTTTCTACACACATGACAAAGCTCACATTCTCCTGATTCCTTCAAGCCAAATTTCAATGTAGATTATAATATGGACAGAAATTGGAAAATGGTATCTTTGTACATATATAACAAAGCTCCCATTCTGCTGATCGTTTCAAGCTCAATTTCAATTGAATTTGAATGGATAATAATATAGATAAGAATTGGAGAATGGCATCTTTCTACACACATGACAAAGCTCTCATTCTCCTGATTGCTTCAAGCTGAATTTTGATGGAATTCATGGACAGAAATTGGAAAATGGTATCTTTGTACATATATAACAAAGCTCCCATTCTGCTGATCGTTTCAAGCTAAATTTTATTGAATTTAAACGGATAATAATATAGATAAGAATCGGAGAATGGTATCTTTTTACACACATGACAAAGCTCACATTCTCCTGATTGCTTCAAGCCAAATTTCAATGGAATTCAAATGGATTATAATATGGAAGGAAATTGGAACATGGTATCTTTGTGCATATATAACAAAGCTCCCGTTCTGCTGATCGTTTCAAGCTGAATTTCCATTGAATTTAAATGGATAATAATATGGACAAGAATTGGAGAATGCTATCTTTCTACACACATGACAAAGCTATTATTCTCCTGATTGCTTCAAGGTGCATTTCAATGTAATTCAAATGGATTATAATATGGACAGAAATTGGAAAATGGTATCTTTGTACATGTATAACAACGCTCCCATTTTGCTGATCGTTTCAAGCTCAATTTCATGAATAGATAATAATATAGATAAGAATTGGAGAATGGTATCTTTCTACACATATGACAAAGCTATTATTCTCCTGATTGCTTCAAGCTGAATTTCAATGGAATTCAAATGGATTATAATATGGACAGAAATTGGAAAATGGTATCTTTGTACATATATAACACAGCTCCCATTCTGCTGATCGTTTCAAGCTCAATTTCAATTGAATTTAAATGGATAATAATATAGATAAGAATTGGAGAATGGTATCTTTCTACACATATGACAAAGCTATTATTCTCCTGATTGCTTCAAGCTGAATTCCAATGGAATTCAAATGGATTATAATATGGTCAGAAATTGGAAAATGGTATCTTTGTATATGTATAACAAAGCTCCTATTCTGCTGATCGTTTCAAGCTCAATTTCAATTGAATTTAATCGGATAATAATATAGATAAGAATTGGAGAATGGTACCTTACCTTTCTACACACATGACAAATAGGAAATAACGATGTCGAAAAAACTAGTACGCGGATGAAGAATGTAATATTACAATCGGCTGAAGAAGTCCTGGGCAAAAGGGAGCGAAAAAAGAAGAACGCATGGATAACAGAAGAAATTCTGGAACTCGTAGACAAAAGAAGGAAACACAAGAACAAGGATGAGCGAAAATACAGAGACCCGGAAGGTCAAAAAGGCAGTAAAAAAAGCAAAAGAAGAATTTTATCTTAATAAATCTTGTGAAGAAATTGAACAACTAATAGAAAAACACGACGAATATCAGCTACACAAGAAACGGAAGGAAACTGCCGAAATTTACAGACCAAAGAAACCTTACAAAATGAGAAACCAAGAGGGAAACATAATTGTGGAGGAAAACAGTCTGGTTGTGGAATGGACCAGGTATATTGAGAAACTGTTTGAAGATGAAAGAGAATCCGTGGAAGTCACTGCAGAAGAAGGACTAGCAATCCTTCAATCCGAAGTAGAAAGCGCAATAAGGAACGCTTCAGTAAGAAAGGCCCCTGGATCGGATGGAATGATAGCAGAATTACTGAAAGTGTTGGATGAACACAACAACACAGCATTGGAAAACTGACGAGACTATACAACAGAATCTACATCAACGGAACAATACCAAAAGAATGGCTTTGATCAAAGTTCATAACAATTCCCAAGAAGCAAAAAACGAAAAGCTGCAACAATTTCAGACTATAATCAGCTTGATGTCACATCTGCTAAAAATATTGCTGCGTATCATACAAAGAAGAATATCCATAAAATGCGAGTACTACCAGATATGGATGAATAATTCCATCTTTATGCTGTTGTAAGTCTTCATAGCTAAATTTTAATATTCTTATATTTAAATACAGTATAAGAATTAATTCTACAATAAATTTCCTCTATTTCCGCTTGTTCTACAGAAGATATTACGTACCATTACATTTACTCAATTATAAACTTATTTTATATGAAATATTATAAAGAAAATGTTTCCTTCCTATACATTTTCTTCTAGAAGTTGATTTTTCCGAGATATCAGCAAATAATTCGATAAATTTTGTCTAAATTTTGAAAACTATATTACTTTGAGGGAATTTTTGAGCTGACCATTCGGTCTAAACTGGACTTTCTATACATCATTTTATTTGAAATTTCAAGAGGAACATTCGGACCTAGCAAAGCGAGACTCTTATCAACGTTAGGATAAATTTGAATGTTGCCATTGGTTGTTCTTATCAACGTTAGGATAAAAATAAAATATTCTCTACTGCTATTGGTGTTGACCAAGTGCGACGCAAGCGCGCCACCGCCCTGCTAGGTCCGAATCTTTTGTACGAAACATTTTCTTGTAAAACGCTTAGTTCTTGAGAAATAGTCCAAAAACTGAATGTGGGGAGCGAAAACGTGCCACAAAAAATTTTCCTCAGCCTTTAGGAAGTGGGGGTTTTTTAGGTACTTTTCGATACCTTCCTCTACACATTTCAGCAAACACCCGTTCTCTACCAAAAAATTCTTCTTTATTGTCTAGTTTGCCTAGACTAGATAGTAGAATTGTTCTTAGAAATAATCTCTCTCGCGTCCAATTTGTTAGGAGCTGAGCAATCTCTGATGAAATATAATCTATTCATCAATACTCTCATAATCACATCTTATTGAATAGATGACTAACCTAACCTCCACTTGAGTACTGCAATCTCATTTCATAAAAATATAGTAAAAGAAACAAACGCCCAACAATTAATTGATAAAAGAAGCTTCGTGAATTATGTTCAGCTTTTGTCTATGTATCTAGGTATCTGTATATCTGTCATATTAGCGTATACGTACAGTGTATCAAACCAAGTTATAGAAGTAATTCCAGTAAGCTTCTCATCCTTATAACGATATTCACATTCCGTCAAAACCAAAAAATTCGATTCCAATACATCTTTGTAAACATTGCAAAATAATATTGATTTGGATGATACCGGATTTATGATTTAAGTGTACTACATGAATATTGTTGCTGTTGTGAGCTTGCGGTGAGGAAACGACGATCGCCCTGGGTACTTGGCTTCTAACTCAGGCGTAAGATAACCGGTACTAGAAACTAAATACACGTACCTTACACAGATTGCAAGTTGAAATAATAGAATTTCCATAATTATTCATCCAAACTGTTCATACCGCATACTTTCCACTTAGGTAGCTTTTCACGTTCTATCGAATAGAACTACCGTACAAACTCAGATTGGAGACTATATCTAAAATCATTGTAATTAGATACCGATTTTATGATCAGGATACTCAACGATCATTCATTTCATATTTTGCTCTACCTACCGCTTCACCATTCACATTATTAAAACCAATTTCAAGAATTCATATTTCATATCACTCTCATTCTTTTCCATGGCAATTAAGACGTTTGGTTCCATTTGTAGTCATCTGATACCTTATCATTAAAATGAAATAAACTTGCAATTTGAACATATCAAATATCTATTATTGCGAACGTTGGAATGTTCGATAATAAAGAGGCTACTATTTTTATTGTTCCTTTCCTACGTGATTCCTACCCATTACAACAGTTGAATCAGAGTGGAATATATGTTAGTATAATATTATACCATATGTTCTCTGTATTTGGCAACACTGTTTTGTTTTTTTCATCTTTGTATTCGGGCCCAACAGCGCTAGCTTCGCTGATAATGTAACCGGGTACATAATAGACATTGCGGGTATCGAGGTGAGCGGGTAGTAACTGTTTTCATAAAATTTCAATGTATTTCAAAACTGATAATTTCATTTGAAAGGAAATTTTATGATCAGCAAATTTAGTTCTTTCAATTTTTTCAAAAAATTGCTTCTTTCCAAAGATATTTCAAATTGAAATTACATTGAGACAAATGCAATTTTTTCCTTCACGCCGGTTCCATTTTTGCGACTACATCAGCGAACCTAGCGGTTGTAGGGCCCGAATTGGTTTTGCCCATTAATTTTTTGCCATGCTCAAGTTGTTTAATAAACTCTATACGTCTGTGGGCGGCGTAACCTTTGACTATTTATACTACGTATGGACTGATATTCCAAATGATATTTTAACGCATCATGGCGGTACCGAGATAGGCAATATCTGTACAGCTGGCGTCATAGTCTTCACAATTCTCCAAGTGAGTGCGCATCAGTGCAGTCACGTTATAGGGCTCGCGGTAGCTGCGCGGGAGTGGCGGAAGGTTGTTATAGCATAAATACATCCGCTGTTCATTTCGGGTCAATGACGTCATACGTTAGTAGACATGGCTGATACAAAAACACCAGTGCAACCAATGTTTTAAATTCGAAAATGCCCCTGTATGCAGGGTTCATATGCCAATGCATCCAGTATTCACAGACTGAAAAACAGATGCAAGACTGAATTTTTGTTGTCAAAGTAATGTTCGAAACACCTCGTCGTTTGAAACAATTTATTTTTTTTTTACAAACTTCATTCTATTATCACCATAATGCCAATGCGCGCCATTTCCTTTCTGGGCTGGCTGAAGTATTTGCCATGCGAGCTTTGGAAGTAAGTTATTTTATAAATTTGCTTAATTTGATGTGTTCAATGAACCGATGTTCTTCCAATACTATTACTTCTAGCAAACAACTCGCAGGATACCGACAGTCGTTTGGATTTGACACCAATGAAGCCAGTATTAGATGCGTAACGGTCGATGAAATTATGCGGGATTATAGTGCCGGATTCGATATTACCTCCAGCACATTAGATCTGATACAGAAACACGTACGTCCATGGCTTGTAATGATTAGTAAGTTATTTTAATAATTCAAAGCATCAAAGTTCTTTCAATACTATTACTTTTAGCAAACAACTCGTACGATACCGACAGTCGTCTGGATTTCTCACCAATGAAGCCATTATTAGATGTACCGTCTATGTGGCTCAAATGCCTGCATCCACAAAATGCGTAGCGGTTGACGAAATTATGCGGAATTGAAGTACCGGATTCAATATTACTTACAGCACATCAGATCTGATACAGAAACACGTACGTCCATGGCTTGCAATGATTAGTAAGTTATTTTAATAATTCAAAGGATTAAAGTTCTTTCAATACCATTACTTTTAGCAAACAACTCGCACGATACCGACAGTCGTCTGGATTTCTAACCAATGAAGCCAGTATTAGATGAACCATCTATATGGCTCAAATGCCCGCATACACGAAATGCATAACGGTTGACAAAATTATGCGAGATTAATGTATCAGTTTTCGTACACAAACACGTACGTCCAAGAAATGGTCCAAAATATAGATAGCTCGTAAGTCTACAAAAGTTATTGACAATTGGCCTTTGATATAAAGTATTGATTGTAATCCTTGAATTAGATATGAGAATGCATACCTGCACACTTACGGTATCATGAGCACTCTGAGGAAAGCAAGAAAGACAATGACGACCACGTTTACGGTGAAGTTGCAGGCAAAGATGTACGAACCATTGGTTGAAAAGTCTTATCCGAGGTGAGTATGAAAACATAAAACGTTCAACGAGAAAGCCTTCAATTTCATCTCAAACCCTACTCATAGAGTTTTTTACTTATTTACTATTCAGTTTGTGATTTCTTCCGAACGATCTGCTCATAAGGAGAATTGAACCAACTGTGAAAAACAAAAAGAACTCACAAAACAGAAAATATCTAAAAACCCAAGAGTTCGAGAGCGGACAGTAATTTTCAGGTCGAATTCCATAACACAGAAGAATGAGATATTATATTGGCCGATGTTCGTGATATCGAATTTGGAGACAATCCATCACAAGTCCGACTGATGAAAGTGAGATATTCCAAAATCTTATGACTGTTAATTAATTATTGTTTCTTTTTACCACTTATTTGCGTTCTCAAGAAAATAGAAAAGTCGAGTTACTCCGTATTTCGAATGGACATGAAGATTACTTTTGTTTCGTGTTTCTTGTTTTGGGTTGAGTCTGTGATGGTTCATGATTGGGTAACGTTTTCGCTAATTTCATTGGATCCCAAGCCTAGTCTACAAAACTTGAATATTATTCCATACTATTCACAAATTTTTGTTTACAAAAAAAGGAATTGAAGCTTTTTGATGTCTGGTTCAGTGGGAATATTTTTAGTACCATTCAAGTGTCAATCATTTTTCAAATAAGTGGAGTCGTTCTTTGATCGCGTTCACTCATCATGCACCTACAATGTTTATAAAATTTTGATGAGAAATTCGAATTGGTTTTTCGGTTCTGCTGTGCTGTTGCAGTGCCATTCGAAGGCTAAATATTAATTTGCTATCGAATTTTTTTCAGTTTGGAGTCAACTAATCTTGAAAGTTTTATGTTAATTCAATTGTTTCATCACGTTAATAACTAATTTTTTTCCATATACGTGAACTGGTTTTTTACGTTCAGTTTTCAGAAGATAAAATTTGCCTCAGATATGTGTATTCAATTACTGTTTTCATTTTTTCATTATTTGCATTCATGTTGTCTGTATCTCAATTGTGCATTTATACTTTGTTTTCCCCCGTATGGAAATTCTGCCTCCTCCCCATCAAAATTGAAAATAATTTTAGCTGGTCTCGCAGTTCTAATTGGAGTTCCGCCTTCCATATCTGAAATTTCAATTAAATATAGGTAAAAACACTAGATCTTGCGTTGTTTCAATATTGAATTGTTCCAGATTGTTTATCATTGTACTGGCAGCAGTTAATTATTTTAACCGTAAAAGTATGATAAAACTCGAGAATGCAATGTACTCAAAAAGTAAAATATAACTTCTGTCCGGGCAAAGCCTTTTTAATTTTTTTTTTTTTTTTTTAATTTTACAAGTTCTTGCCTGTATTTGGGTTTTAAGCTTGATGGTGAATCAAATATAGATGCGTTGGATCTAATTTCCTATGTTTAGATGAGAGATGTTGTTTTGAAAGGATGGAGGTCATCGGCGAGAGTTGTTTAAATGGATGGTAAAATCTGATGGGTTCGGCAGAGAGGACCTGAAGATAGGCTTGCAAAATGTGGGTGGCTGTTACAAGAGAACTGAGATTATGGTATACACATGATGACGAAGATGCGTTTTCTTTATTATTGAAAAAAACGACGATTTCAGCCAAGCAATTGAAATGTCTTCTTCCTTATCTCCAAGTTTTATTCCCAACCATTTTTTTTTTTTTAATTGTTTAAGTACTCAATATGGTCCTTTGTATGGTGTTTCAAGCGGGCGTTGGACTCTTCCTACTCTTACGTAAACATGTGTTACATCCTTAAGATCTGAATGGACAAATATTTTTTTCCCCTTTGCAGACGTTGAGGAAAACTGGATGTAAATTTTGGAAGACGTGGCAAAATTTTTAGACATACTCATGAAAGTCAACTATCTTGCCCTCCTCCGTATTTTTTATGAAATCCCCAGGTAGCCTTAGGGTGATTTCCAAAGCAAACTCTGCACAAGATGTCCCTGAATTGTCTTTAGGGGCGGCGTGAAGTCTCAATAATTCCCTATTTGAGACTGCTTATTTCGATTATACCGTCGACCTCGGATTTACACCCAGTTGTCTTTATGTGTTGTCCTTCAGACAATTTATTTGTAATTGTAATATCTCCCAACAAGTGAAAAATTTCTTGCATTTTATTATTAAATTGTTTATTGCTCGTATTGTCACTATCTTTATTATTTTAATCATGAAATCAACCTTTTCAGGATTTCCTTGATCTATGACAACCGAATTAATGATGACCATGCAGTCAGCAATGTGTACCACAAGAACATTGGCTGCAACGCGAGTAGTCCGATGGAAGAGAACGTTATCATTTTGATAGATTGTCATACCACAATTTCACATAATATTATAAACTTATTTTGCGTGTACTTCTCTTGTAGTTCACAGAATTTCAATATAAAATCAAATGAACCTATAATTGAATAGTATTCTTCATTTGCATTATCATTTTTTTCTCTTTCAAAAGTTTATTTACTCAGTAAAGTAGGTAAATGAGATTTCCTATGTTGATAGAAAGTTGATTGATATAAACGTAGTTCACACCTATTTTAAAAAAAGACTATTATGTGACTGTGCTAAATAGTCCAGTAAAATTAGCCATTGTAATAAACAATAAATGGTACTGAAGCGAAATTTGGAAAAGTTGTTGGGAACTTTCTGGTGAGTCTTTTCCCGAGTTTCCCCAACATTCCGGGTGGCTACAGCGCGTGACAAGTCCGTATGTAAGAATCTAGATCAGGTATACCACGCGACGCGAGTCACCTATTACATTATTTTCGTTGGTACCAGTAAGTCGTAGATAGGAATTATTATAAAAAAAAATGAATAATGATAAGTAAGAAAAGATAAATTTCATTTTAATCCTTTGTAAACTCAAAAATTCTCAATTTTACATGCTTTTGTAACTGACTTTCTACTTGTAAGTATTGAAAAATAAAAAGATTAGAAAATGGAAAATAAATTATGGTATTGATTATAAAGTGTTGATGTCCTCGCAAAATAGTAGATGAAGAATCTATACCCAACCACATTAATTTGTTCCCGGGCCACTCGACGCGCAGAAACAATAACTCGCATTTTTGTATGGTAGAACACAATGTGCTGCGCAAATCAATGTCAATTATACAGAGTAGTAAGAGGTGTTCACTTGTCACGCGCTGTAGCGGCGTAACAGTGCATACAGAAAAAATATGTAGAGAGCTTTTTTATAGGAAATTTTACGAGGAACAATTTTTGTTTGAACTTTTTTTCTCTAAAATCATTTGTTTGCGAATGAGAGCTAGAAAATTAACAAAAATTCTTCTTTGTACCCCCCCTGGGAAAAGCTCCACCCGGAATGTTGGGGAAACTTGGGAAAAGACTCACCAGAAAGTTCCCAACAACTTTTCCAAGTTTCGCTTCTGTACCATTTATTGTTTTTTTCGACCTTTAAAATGGCTAATTTTACTGGACTAAAATGAGCAGTTGAAAAATGAGTTATTATCTATCAAACGCTTTCTAATTTTATCAAGAACTTTTCAAGTACAATGAGCACTTTGTATGATTTTGAGGGATAGACAGATAGCAATATATTCATAGCGCACCCACCACATACTTTTTCATTTTATAGAAAATTTTCTTCAGTACCTATATTTTTTCGGTGAATTCTCTCAGTGCATTGTCTAGCTCGGTAGTGGATTATAGGCTTATTCTTAGGTCAATCACGTCCGATGGTACTGTACTGCTCGTTATGTATCCCAGTCAGTCTTTTTAGTGGCCAGAGGGTGAGGGGCTGGCTTCCTTAATATCGTGCTCCTAACCAACAGAAGGACTGGACAATGATCTGAAGAAAGGTCGTTCTTATTTACGGCTTCAGTGTAGTTCATGGAAATTCCTTTCACAACAAAGAAGTGAAGTAGGTCCGGAATCTTCCTAGGGTCTGACCAGTAAGTTGATTCACCACCAGTGATAGGTCTACTATTGAAGCTGTCCATGGCCTTACCGCGTTTGAATGTAGTTCTAGATGGTTGGAGTTGAAGTCTCCTCTAAAAATCCAGCCGATACCTAGGTTCTGAAATAAGCCTGAGAAAGTGGCCTCGTCGGCGCTTGGGCTGGCATTGGGTTGGCAGTATACAGCAGTAATGCTGACAGTGTTTCCGTTGACTTTGGTCATAGTGGTCACTGCCTGCACATTTGGTTCTTGGCATTTGTAAGACTCATGATGCAGGATTGTATTTCGGGCAAATATTACCGCTCCAACTTGCGCTTTGCCGCTAGGATGATGGCTGGAGTACATAGTGTAGTTTTGTAGTCTCTTGATGTAGTACCGGCCAATGAAGTGTGTTTCCAATACTAGCGCAATTACAACTTTTTGACTTTATAAAAAAATTTCAAATTCGTGTTTCCTAATTAAAAGGCCATTTGCGTTCCAAGTTAAAATTTTAGTTAACATTATCACTTTATCTTCTTGTAAGGGGCTCCTTAATGGGGTTTAACGAAGGCATACTTATTGTTCTCTCAGCTGGATACCCTAGCCTCAATGTTTTGTACAGATATTCTCAGTTCTTGCAACAACTGTGATATTTTGGTGATAGTTTTATCAGGTTGAGTTTTACCTTCATTATTAGCTTCAAGCTGTTTTCCAAGAGCTGTGGCATACGTTTTGCCTAAGTTTCTATCTGCAGGCAATTTATAATCCTTGCTTTTTTCGTGGAGTCTTTTTTTTTCCTGTAACATGAGCAGTAGATTCTGTGATAGACTTAGTTTCATTTTCGTAGACTGGGCATCCTTTATAATTCGCCGTGTGGTTGCCTTGGCAATCCGCGCACTTCATCTCCTTGTTATTTAGTCTTTTGACAATCATTGGTCAGGTGATCATTTCCGCATACTACACATTTCGGGGGTCTTCTACAGTATTTTTGACTGTAACCTATGTTTTGGCACCTTTAGCCTACAAATTAAAATCATTAAGTACCCCCAAATTTTATTTCATGCGCCGTAAAATTTTATTTTCAAATACTCTCGATCCACTATCGTGCTCCTTCCACCATCAAGCCTACTGTGTTTCGAAAAAATTGTCTCTATTCATAAAGATGAAATACTCCAGAACTTGTCAGTACCTATTTTAGGACACTGGGGGTATCCTCGCTCAATGTAAATAAACGGAGGGGGGCGATGGTGAACCCATAAAGAACGTACATCACCTTTGGGTTCAATGTTTGTTTACATTGAGCGAGAATAATTCTAGTATCGATCTATTTGTAAGCAGCTTATTTTATTGATGATATTTAGCCCATAGATAATGTATCTGTACAGGAGTAGCCCTAGTACAAGTAACAATTTCTATTACGTGACCTGTCACAAGAAAACCCTCCTGAGCGTCCCAAAAAACGACCAAAGAAAAGAGAATGTTTCAATTTATTAAAACTACTTCAAGTCATGTAGGCCTATTTGTCTTCCTTGGACTCTTGTAAAGGTTTTCTTGTCACCGATTGTTGTGAACTATTGCAAGGAAACATCTTCAAAAGACCAAGAAACATGCCAATTGATATTTTCCACTTGAGGTGATTTTAATAAATTGAAAAATAAACTTTCTCTTGATCACTTTTTTGGACATTCGGGGGAGTTTTCTGATGACAGATCACAAATAAGTATTTGGTAACACACATCTGTTCCCCAAAAGATCAATGTAAGTTACCAGCAGAACTCATTGGTAGTACTTAGCAGCGAACTCTTTGCGATCGTGACCGCACACTTGCCAGGAGTTCCGCTGCTAAGTTCTGATGAGGTATAATCCCGGTCTCTCGTGTGACATACGCGATTTTTCTCTGCTTCAGTTTGTAACATCATTTGTACTTGCAAAATAGTGTTATTATCGACTCTTTCCATGACGTTGCATGACTGAATATTTTCCACAATTTCTTGAAATGAAACACCATGATCATTGACTATAGGTGAGGTGGAATCAAGAAATAAGGTTAACGACCAAAATGAAAAATTGCATAACAGAAAGTTGAAAATCCCGACAGGCATTCCACAGCATACAGACCGCGTCAAGCATTTTTGTTTATACACTGAAGGGGGTTTCTTACGTGCCCTATAATCAGGACCATCTTGGGAAGAACGTGTAATTATGCATACAAATTTGTCATGAACGGAAAAATGAATTTTTAGTCCTTCACCCTATTTCCTTACTCCACCTCACTACATTTACACTTTGTAAGCATACGTACAAACCTATTGTTAAGATGCTGTCGCTTTTAGATAGTTTGCGCCAAAAAAAACAGATAGCGATCCCTCAGTTTGGAAAAATTTTACCACATAATAATACCATTGACTATATACGAGTACGTCCTAGTACTAGTACGAGTACTTCGTACACAGCGCTTAACGTGAGACATCTGTTTACATTTTGTTGGATACGTGGAATGTTCGTTCTCGTTGTACTAGAGTACTAGAGTTCAAGCATTCATTCATTCAATATATTATACACTTCGCTTACAAAGTGTATACCTACTGTATAGTCAATGGCTCTAGTGCTCTAGTTGTACCTGAATTTATACATTTACCCTACGCTTGGCTCGTGTTCCTAATGCACACCAGAAGAACCTTTTTTTTTCTTCTTCTTTTTCTTCGTCGTCCTCCCTGCGGTGTATCTTTCAATTCTCTACCATTAACTGCATACACTTTGTTTACCCTTTTACCTTTTCTTTGAGTAAGTATACAACTTATTCACAAAGGATTGTGTATGTGGCTTGAAATAAATGTAGGTATTAAAACATGCGTGAATCATAGTAACTTGGACACTTTCTTGCATTTTCAATGCAAACTGAAATTATTATTTTCTCTTCGATCCTGGAGCTTGGAACCCGCTATTGGTTTTGTTGGGATACATAGATACGTGTCCGATACAATTCTCAAAATTACCGACCTTGACCTTATGCAAATTTTTGTAGGTACCTGGGTATTAATATTTTAGCAGCTAGAGCTCTAACCTAGTTTGGGAATTGGAGAAAAAAATTTAGAGGATAGTTGTGAATAGCCGATGTAATACCGGCTCATCTTATTCACTTCTTCTGCAAAATGAATATTCTACCCACGGTGATGCTACCAATACCTATACACGATCATATAAAATTAAATCAAAATACATACCCCACAAACTCAAAAATTATTGACTGGGAGCTCACTGCAAATTTTTCAATTGGAGGGATCGAAAATCACCAGAGAAATGACGTCCTTGAAGTCTGGCAGAGCTGATTGGTTGGAGACAAAAATTCCGTTAGCCGCGTATTGTTAGTTATTCAAACTATATCAAAACTCATTATTCTAAGCCATATCACGTTTAAAGACCAATTGAGTTTTTGAGGTGGTCCTGACTAACCCAGACCCCTCATTCCTCCGTTAGCATTTGTCCCGATACCTGTTGTACCATTTTACTTCAACGGCCAGACGACATCCACCTCATAACTTTGAGCGTTGTTCAGCCACAGAAACTAATTCCTTTAAACCTTATGTTCTGTGTCTTTAAAAGTTTTTGAATTTGGGAATTGCGCGTAAAATCTGATAAACGTTTCCCTACATATCACAAGAATCAGAAAAAAAAAAAAAAAATTCAGCTCCACCCATTCCGTTTTGGCAGGGACCCTTTGTGCCAAAAGTGACACATAGGACGTTAGGGTCGTTTAGTG
Organism: Aspidiotus rigidus; assembly: GCA_035079385.1. NCBI lineage: Eukaryota > Metazoa > Arthropoda > Insecta > Hemiptera > Diaspididae > Aspidiotus > Aspidiotus rigidus. Next base: position 2,616,927 of record JAVHKY010000059.1, on the reverse strand, counting down.
TAAAGCATAAAATGTCACGTTTTCACATGCGGAGAAGTAGTTTTTGCTCATGTTATAGCACCAAAGAAGATTTTCATGAGAGTTACAGGAGTTCCATCCATTAGAATGCCCGACATTATAGTTTTTCCAAGGTATTGTATTCTTTAATTTTAGTGTCATTTGAACAGAAGTGCTCTTTCGTTACAAACGGATATTTTTGGATCTTCATTAACGGGTGGCGCGATTGACTGGCCCAAGGAGAAGAAATTAGGTAATCTCTGAAAGACCCACCACCAATCACCTTTCACCTCCTTATTAAACGGTCTACTTCAGCACATGTACTGTTGAACCGAAAAATATAACCAATATTATCACTCGGCGATTATTAGTTTTTCACAATTCTTGATTTAATATAGGGTAGAAGACCAGGATAGATAAGCGAGAAAAACTAATAGTCGAATCATATTTACTGTTCTAAGCAGAAGTAATGTCATAAAGTGATCGATGACACGTACCTGTAAAATGAAAATAAAAGTTTAAGCTTTGAAAAAAGGAAAAGGGGAGAGTTAAGAAGTGAAAATTGAGTAGAGTGCATGTAAGCTGAGTAAATCCCATTAAATATGTGTTATGGTCACATCCTTGGTTAATTCGTTCAATCGCAACCTCCATAACTCATATACCAAATAACCACCCTTAAAGTTATTACACTGCTGAGGAGAAGTTGAGGTAAGTTTGAGTGGCTCCTGAGTAATACTCAGATCCCACTCAAACTCGGTATCAATATTTAGGATGGTATAAACGACATTTTGTGCGAATTGCAATTTAATCCGACAATTAGAAAAAAAATTGAGAAATTTTTCACCGGATTATTATTTTTTCACATTTTTTCTGGATTTAATACAGAATAGAAGTTTGTACATATCAGGACAGATGAGCGAAAGAAAAGTTGATTTTGTAGATTTATCAGTTGTTGTAAGAAGATGACATATCGTGAAGGGGTTGTTGACACGTTCCTGTAGAATGAAACTAAATGTTTGAGCTTTGAAAAAAGGAAAAGGGGAGAGTTAAGAGGTGAAAATTGAGTGGAGTGCATATAAGCTGAGTAAATCCCATTAAATATGTGTTATGGTCACATCCTTGGTTAATTCGTTCAATCGCAACCTCCATAACTCATATACCAAATAACCACCCTTAAAGTTATTACACTGCTGAGGAGAAGTTGAGGTAAGTTTGAGTGGCTCCTGAGTAATACTCAGATCCCACTCAAACTCGGTATCAATATTTAGGATGGTATAAACAACATTGTGTGCGAATTGCAATTTAATCGGACAATTAGAAAAAAAAATGAGAAATTTTTCACCGGATTATTATTTTTTCACATTTCTTGATTTAATACAGAATAGAAGTTTGTACATATCAGGACAGATGAGCGAAAGAAAAGTTGATTTTGTAGATTTATCAGTTGTTGTAAGGAGATGACATATCGTGAAGGGGTTGTTGACACGTTCCTGTAGAATGAAACTAAATGTTTGAGCTTTGAAAAAAGGAAAAGGGGAGAGTTAAGAGGTGAAAATTGAGTAGTGCTGAGTAAATCCCATTAAATATGTGTTATGGTCACATCCTTGGTTAATTCGTTCAATCGCAACCTCCATAACTCATATACCAAAAAACCACCCTTAAAGTTATTACACCGCGGAGGAGAAGTTGAGGTAAGTTTGAGTGGCTCCTGAGTAATACTCAGATCCCACTCAAACTCGGTATCAATATTTAGGATGGTATAAACAACATTTTGTGCGAATTGCAATTTAATCCGACAATTAGAAAAAAAATTGAGAAATTTTTCACCGGATTATTATTTTTTCACATTTCTTGATTTAATACAGAATAGAAGTTTGTACATATCAGGACAGATGAGCGAAAGAAAAGTTGATTTTGTAGATTTATCAATTGTTGTAAGGAGATGACATATCGTGAAGGGGTTGTTGACACGTTCCTGTAGAATGAAACTAAATGTTTGAGCCTTGGGAAAGAAAACGGGAGAGTTAAGAGGTGGAAATTGAGTAGTGCTGAGTAAATCCCATTAAATATGTGTTATGGTCACATCCTTGGTTAATTCGTTCAATCGCAACCTCCATAACTCATATACCAAATAACCACCCTTAAAGTTATTACACCGCTGAGGAGAAGTTGAGGTAAGTTTGAGTGGCTCCTGAGTAATACTCAGATCCCACTCAAACTCGGTATCAATATTTAGGATGGTATAAACAACATTTTGTGCGAATTGCAATTTAATCCGACAATTAGAAAAAAAATTGAGAAATTTTTCACCGGATTATTATTTTTTCACATTTCTTGATTTAATACAGAATAGAAGTTTGTACATCACACAACAGATGAGCGAAAGAAAAGTTGATTTTGTGGATTTATCAATTGTTGTAAGGAGATGACATATCGTGAAGTGCTTCATTGCCCGTTTTTATGGAATGAGAAGTAGAGTTTGAGCCTTAGCAAAGGAAGCGGAGTGAGTTCAGAGGTCGAATTCAAGTAAAATGAATGTTGGGTCCGTGAATGATCCATAAATCTTGTGTCTTTATACAGCTGGAAATGACTTTTAATTGGCATTAATTTAGTTTCTTCGTTACCACCACGTGTTTTTTTTTTTTTTTTTTTTTGGACAGAAGACGACTTTTCAACTGTGAGTGTCATTGGAGAAAGCTGGGTACATTCTGCGCGAGTGAAAGTATTGACTATATGAATGACTCGTATCTCTGTTGTCGACCTCAAATTTTTGCATAAATTTCAGTATTGGTCGTTTTTGTTCTCATTTGTGCAATATTGAAAAATTCGGAATGAAATGGTACCTAAGTACATTACTGTACGGGCAGGGAAAGTAAGGAATATCGCAAGGAGTTCAATGTTTACAACACGAGCAAAGCGAGTGTAATAATTTGAACGAGTTGCGATACTTACTTGCTGTCCGTACTGTAGGATATTTTTTTAATCACATACGTCGAAAGTACGTTTATTTTAGACAGCGAAAACTTCCGTTTGTTAAACGTTTCACACCCTAATGTCATCAATTTAGCCCAACAGTGGTGATAGAAACGAACTTTCGTACACTGTATCGACGCTTATGGAAATGCGATTTTTGTTCACTTTTGTTACCTATAAGTTGAGAAAAAATATGTAAATTACTGATCAGTAATAAAAATAAATTGTAACAAATAAATAACAAGTATATTTGTCTTTTCTCTCTAAATAAACAAATAAAATAATCTGTCACTCCCTTGTATAAATATCTTCTGTAAATTTCATTCTCAAAAGTTGTGCAATTGATTTATTCCTATACGGAAAATTGAAAGGTTAGGTTAACACAGAAATGATCGCGCATTGATTTTCAACCAGTCTGTACAAAGAGTACATCCCCGTTATTAAACGGTCATTAAACCCTACTGAACCCTACGTATCCGTGTGATGTAAAGGCGTTCTTTTCTTCTCCTCAATGTGTATCTTTGGGATGTGTGTGGTCGATTTCTTCTGTCACGGTTAGTACAGGATCGATGCGTTTAAAAATAGAATACAGGTCAAGAAACCGTCTTCCTTTCCTCGTTCATCAGTTTTACCGATCATAGGATGTACTGTACCCCATCGGACCGTCGGACCACGAAAAAATCAGCGGAGATTTTTTTTTTCTTTGCATTTCATAGCATATAGAGTACGTTTGTAGGATTTTCTAAAGTTTAATGTTTCTTTATATATGTGTAAGACGACAATTAATTATATTCGCGAAATCTTTTATTCTTGATTTATGTGAGATACATAAATGGTGAAATAATGTTCCTTTACGGATGCAAAAAAATACAATCCAAACTACAACCTATATCAATTACAAAGAAGCACGGAAGAACCGTACATACAGTATCAATACTTTAATTTTTATCAGGCCGAGTCGGACAGGATACGACAGTGATGGAGCGTAGTGGGTAATGCAAGATGCATCGTGTATGCGTCTTTACATATGTATGTGTGTGCAAATTTTGTCCTGGGTCATTTTTAAGAAAAAAAGATTCATCCATTTATAAGAATATCAGTCTTAGAAGGCTGACAATAGATGGCAAAGTGAGCGAAAGATGTTGGTTCTAAAGAAGGAGAGAAATGGTGAGATCGAGATATTTGATGGAGAGACTATCTAGTTCTAGCGTGAAATGGATGTTCTGATGAATGGAATTTAAGTGAGAAAGAAGGGATTTGAGACCGGACGACACGCCATTCCAAATACAAAAAATGTTGTCAACAAAACGAAGCTAAAGAAGAATGTAAGGTTCAGGGAGAATTGTCCTGTTAGGAGATCCGATTCAAACTTGCCCATAATAACGTTGGCGACGAGCGAAGAAGGAGGCGCGCCCATTTGAAAGCCATTGGGAAATTTGTAAAAAACATCCCAGTAAAGACACATTTTCTTGTTCAGATATGAAGAGGTAGGGCGCGGAACTCGGAGATCATGATAAGATTGGAGGTGAGGAGATCCAGTATGCAGCCAATTTTCTGAGCGACCAGGTTATCATTGTGCTTGAAAGAAATGAGTGAGGAGTCTTGATGAAAGGAAGTGTCTTCTACTTGAGAAGTGATTTAATGATACACTGAAAAAATCAAATTTGGGGTGTGGTAACTGTTTCCTCATACACTGTACTGGTTTCTATATTTTAGAGAAGGTTACCATCCACAAGGACTGTAGTCAATTTATTGTATACATTGAGTACATGAAGTTCAGGCACTGAGACTGCAAGACATTTTTTTTTTTTTTTTTTTTTTTAGTACATATTGTTTGCGTTTATTACCTACTAAATGTGAATGGAACAAATTGCAAAATTTTTAGAAATCCAACCTAAGTAAGGACGGGTACCATATGAGAGAAATTTTAGTTCATGGTACCTAATACTTAGTAGCTGAAACAAAATGAAGAGTTTTGTCCTGATTACAATATAGTAGTTAATGTAAATAGGAAACTAGACGATACTTCCAGGAATCAAACATAAACCTGAAACTATTCACACAAATAGTAAAACTTCTGGATGAACAAATCTTTCTACACTGTACAATCATGGTTTGGCTAAAAATGATTCTCTTGCTTTATTCTGGTCAATTTCTAGAAGCTATGTCATGACTTGGCGAAAATGAAGCTACTTGTAAAACCAAGATGAATTTCTCCAATAAATTATGGTTTAACTCTATATGTTCACCCATAATCTGCCTACTCTACTGTTACAGTTCAGCTGGGAATAATTATGTCTCTTAAATCTGGTCAAGTACTAGCCCCTATGTCATTGCTTAGCAAAAATGAAGCCTCTAGTGAGACCAAGATGAATTTTTCCAATAAATTATAGGTTAATACTCTATGTTCAGCCATAATCCTACTATACTGTAATGTTGAAGTTTCGCTGGCAATAATAATGTTTCCCAATTCTGGCCAAATACTAGTCCATATGTCACAGCTTGGTAAAAATGAAGCCTCTTGTAAAAGCCAGATGAATTTTTCCAATTAATTATGGCTTAACAATCTATGTTCACCCATAATCTTCCTACTCTACTGTTGAAGTTTAGCTGAAAATAATACTGTTTCCAAATTCTAGTCAAGTACCAGTCCACATGTCATAGCTTGGCAAAAATAAAGCCTCTTGAAAAGTTAGATGAATTTTTCCCATAAATTATGGGTTAACACTCTATGTTCAGCCATAATCTTACTATACTGTAATGTTGAAGTTTAGCTGGAAATAATACTGTGTCCCAATTCTGGTCAAATACTAGCCCATATCTCACGGCTTAACAAAAATGAAGCCTCTAGTGAGACCAAGATGAATTTTTCCAATAAATTATGGGTCAACACTCTATGTTCACCCATAATCCTTGTACTGTATTGTTGCAGTTCAGCTGGAAATAAGTCTATTTCTCAATTCTGAGCAAGTACTAGTCCCTATGTCAGAGCTTAGCAAAAATGAAGCCTTTTTGTAAAAGCCAGATGAAGTTTTCCAAAAAATTATTGGTTAACACTCTATGTTCACCAATAATCTTCCTACTGTACGGTTAGAGTTCAGCTGGGAATCATTCTGTTTCCTAATTCTCGTCAAGTACTAGTCCCTATGTCATAGCTTAGCAAAAATGAAGTCTCTTGTAAGACCGAAATGAATTTTTCCAATAAATTATGAGTTAACATTCCATGTTCACCCATAATCTTTGTACTGTACTGTTGCAGTTCAGCTGGAAATAAGTCTATTTCTCAATTCTGGTCAAGTACCGGGCCACATGTTGTAGCTTGGCAAAAAAAAAGCCTCTTGAAAAGTTAGATTAATTTTTCCCATAAATTATGGGTTAACACTCTCTGTTCGCCCATATTCTTCCTGCTCTACTGTTACAGTTCAGCTGGGAATAATTCTATATCCCAATTTGTGACAAGCACTAGTGCCTATGTCAGAGCTTAGGAAAAATGAAGCCTCTTGTAAAACCCAAATGAATTTTTCTAATAAATTATGGGTTAATACTCTATGTTCAGCCATATTCTTACTATACTGTAATGTTGAAGTTTAGCTGGAAATAATACTGTGTCCCAATTCTGGTCAAATACTAGTCCATATGTCACAGCTTGGCAAAAACGAAGCCTATTTTAAAAGCCAGATGAATTTTTCCAATTAATTATGGGTTAATACTCTATGTTCACCCATAATCTTCCTACTCTAATGTTACAGTTCCGGTGGGAATAATTCTGCCTCTTAATTCTGGTGAAGTACAAGTCGCTGTGTCAAATCTTAGCAATAATGAAGACTCTTGTAAGACCAACAATAATGAAGACTCTTGTAAGACGAAGATGAATTTTTCCAATAAATTATGGTTTAAAACCTTCATGTTCACCCATAATCTTCCTACTTTACTGTTACAGTTCAGCTGGGAATAATTCTGTCTCTTAATTCTGGTCAAGTAAAAGTCCCTATGTCCATACTTAGCAAAAATGAAGGCTCTTGTGAGACAAGATGTATTTTTCCAATAAATTATGGTTAAGCACCTTCATATTCACATATCAGGGCCTGTCACCCATAATCTTTCTACTGTAATATTGAAGTTTAGCTGAAAATAATACTATTCCCCAATTCTGGTCAAGTACTAGGCCCTATATCATTGCTTAGAAAAAATGGAGCCTCTAGTGAGACCAAGATAAATTTTTCCAATAAATTATGGGTTAAAACTCTATGTTCAGCCATAATATTACTATACTGTAATATTGAAGTTCAGCTGGAAATAATACTATTTCCCAATTCTGTCCAAATACTAGTCCTTATGTCACAGCTTGGTAAAAATGGAACCTCTTGTAAAAGCCAGTTAAATTTTTCCAATAAATTATGAGTTAACAATCTATGTTCACCCATAATCTTCCTACTGTACTGTTACAGTTCAGCCGGGAATAATTCTGGTCTAGTACTAGTTCCTATGTCATAGCTTAGCAAAAATGAAGTCTCTTGTAAGACCGAGATGAATTTTTCCAATAAATTATGACGTAGGGTCTCGTACTAGACCAGAATTGGTAAACAGTATTATTTTCAGCTAAAGTTCAACATTACAGTAGAAAGATTATGGGTGAACATGGAGTGTTGACCCATAATTTATTGGAAAAACTCATCTTAGTCTTACAAGAGACCTCATTTTTGCCAAGCTATGACATAGGAACTAGTACTAGACCAGAATTAGGAGATAGAATTATTCCCGGCTGAACTGTAACAGTACAGTAGGAAGATTATGGGTGAACATAAATTGTTAACCCATAATTTATTGGAAAAATTCATCTGGCTTTTACAAGAGGCTCCATTTTTACCAAGCTGTGACATATGGACTAGTATTTGACCAGAATTGGGAAACAGTATTATTTCCAGCTGAACTTCAACATTACAGTATAGTAAGATTATGGGTGAACATAGAATGTTCACCTATAATTTATTGGAAAAATTTATCTTGGTCTCACTAGAGGCTCCATTTTGATAAGCAATGAAACGGGGGCTCGTACTTGACCAGAATTGAGAAACAGTATTATTTTCAGCTAAACTTCAATATTACAGTAGAAAGACTATGGGTGACAGGCCCTGATAGGTGAACATGAAGGTATTAAACCATAATTTATTGGAAAAATTCATCTTGGTCTTACAAGGGACTTCATTTTCGCTGAGATTTGACATAGGGACTTGTACTTGACCAGAATTAGGAGACAGAATTATTCCCAGCTAAACTATAACAGTACAGTAGGAAGATTATGGGTGAACATAGAGTGTTAACCAATAATTTTTTGGATAACTTCATCTGGCTTTTACAAAAGGCTTCATTTTTGCTAAGCTCTGACATAGGGACTAGTACTTGCCCAGAATTGAGAAATAGACTTATTTCCAGCTGAACTGCAACAGTACAGTACAAAGATTATGGGTGAACATAGAGTGTTAACCTATAATTGATTGGAAAAATTCATCTTGGTCTCACTAGAGGCTTCATTTTTGTTAAGCCATGACGAAGGGACTTGTACTTGACCAGAATTGGTAAACAGTATTATTTTCAGCCAAACTTCAACATTACAGTAGAAAGATTATGGGTGAACATGTTTATCAAAGTGAAGCCTCTAGTGAGACCAAGATGAATTTTTCCAATAAATTATGGGTTAACACTCTATGTTCACCCATAGTCTTTGTACTGTACTGTTGCAGTTCAGCTGGAAATAATTATATTTCTCAATTCTGGGCAAGTACTAGTCCCTATGTCAGAGCTTAGCAAAAATGAAGCCTTTTGTAAAAGCCAGATGAAGTTTTCCAAAAAATTATTGGTCAACACTCCATGTTCATCCATAATCTTCCTACTGTACGGTTACAGTTCAGCTGGGAATAATTCTGTTTCCTAATTCTTGTCAAGTACTAGTCCCTATGTCATACCTTAGCAAAAATGAAGTCTCTTGTAAGACCGAGATGAATTTTTCCAATAAATTATGGTTTAACACTCCACGTTCACCCATCAGGACCTGTCACCCATAATCTTTCTACTGTAATGTTGAAGTTCAGCTGAAAATGATACTGTTTCTCAATTCTGGTCATATACGAGTCCCTATGTCAAGGCTTAACAAAAATGAAGTCTCTAGTGAGACCAAGATGAATTTTCCCAATAAATTATGGTTTAACACTCTACGTTCACCCATCAGTGCCTGTCACCCATAATCATTCTACTGTAATGTTGAAGTTTAGCTGAAAATAATACTGTTTCCCAATTCTGGTCATGTACAAGTCCCTATGTCATAGCTTAGCAAAAATGAAGTCCCTTGTAAGACCAAGATGAAATTTTCCAATAAATTATGGGTAAAACACCAGGCCAGAGTGAAGGGGGTCAGTGTCGATGTTGATGTGATGGTTTGGAGGAAACTCACAAGGAGCATTCTGGATTCCATCACTTTTTCTCCCCACAGATGTGATCCGTGATGTTTGTATGTGTTGGATCTGTCCCCCATTTCCTGGGGAAGTCCTCCCCCCAATTTGCTCAGACCTTGCGCCCATAGGGCTTCAGTCCATTGTTTTACAACCCTACCTCATGTTAAGGGTTGCTTGTGAGGCTGATTAACCCCGTTCTCGTTGATGAGGGCGTGGTCTTTACAAGGTGGAATGTAGTGATGGTAGAGGCTTTTATATTGGTGAGACCAGCCGCCAAATGAAGGTGGGAGGAGCTGAGCACCTGAAGTCTTGAAATAAGGGAGACCTAGGGGAGTTAGCTTTTGCTGATAATTTAATATAGCGGCCACAGTTTCCGTGAGGGATCGGAAAGGCTCCTCCATTAGGAGAACTCCTACCGTAAGTGCTTGAGCATAATTATAAAGATAATGCGTGATCTCAATACCAATGACATTACTGTAATTGAATCGTAGATCCCGGAAGATGGCCTGATTGAACTGGTTTATGATTCATAGCGGGATTTCTCGTTTGGTCAATCTTAATACCTTCTTTCTCTCCTCCGTTTGTCAGTTGCTTTCATTTTAGTCCGGAAGATAGTTTATTAACTGAAAGCGCGCGTTGTTTTAATTTTTTCGACGGTTTGCATTGTTTAGTCTCCCTTTGGAGTATTATTATTTTCGCTATTATTATGGATAACCGTAACTTAGAAGAACGTATTCGTTTAATTTTCCCCCTTCCTATCATATATAGCTCGAGAGTAGAAATTTTTCCAAGTTTTTAGCCGGACAGCGCAAGGCAAATTTCTAAAAAACCTCCCATGGAACAAGTTCTCTGTTAAATATTTTGACTCTCGAACTATAATGTACTAGGCTCATAGTTGGTCTAGGCCTTCTTGAATTCTCGATACCAAATCCAATTTGACTCATAAAATAGGTTCCCAGCGTTCCTCGTTCAACTTCGTTAAGGAGCCGTCGTTTTTTTTTTTCAGTTTCTTTCTTTATGTGATAGGAAGTAATTTTTTTTCCAATTTCCAAGTCCCCCTCGTATCATATATAGCAGGGTGCTTGGGTGTATCCAGTATAACCGAAAAGACAGCCCTTTGAGTAACTAGATATACAATGCTTCATATAGTAATTGGCTTATCCTCTTCGATGAGCCAGATTATGCAAGATGTCAAATACTACAAAGGATTCATTGTACGTGTTCCAGTACTTTTTAATAATTTCACCTCCTCGATGGCAAAATACAAGTCAGTAAGTGTTTTATCATAAAATCCTGTCACTACTGGTACTAAGGAAAGATGAGTGAACCTCACTCAACCTGTATCTTCATTCAATAATCATTCATTAAAACATTTTTTTTCCTTATATTTTTTTTTGTGATAGAAAAAATGTTTGAAACTTGTAGGTACATGAACCTATTTAAAATAAACGGATGCGTCTTTACTGTATTTCTTTTAGAAATTTTTCGGTTGTTTTTCAATGCCTAGGTAATTTATAAACTCTCTAGGCGCGTTGTACACGGTCTAGGAAGTTTGTAAAATAGAAGAGTTGGATTTACAAACTGCCGGTCGACATATTATACAATATTCTTACGGGCAACAATTATCAACTTGAATAGGTACTGAAGAAAATTTTCTGTAATGTGAAAAAGTATGTGGTGGGTGCGCTATGAATATATTGCTATCTGTCTATCCCTCAAAATCATACAAAGTGCTTATTGTACTTGAGAAGTTCTTGATAAAATTAGAAAGCGTTTGATACTAGGTAATGACTCATTTTTCAACTGCTCATTTAGCACAGTCACATAATTGTCTTTTTTAAAAATAGGTGTGAACTACGTTTATATCAATCAACTTTCTATCAACATAGGAAATCTCATTTACCTACTTCACTGAGTAAATAAACTTTTGAAAGAGAAAAAAATGATAATGCAAATGAAGAATACTACTCAATTATAGGTTCATTTGATTTTATATTTGAAATTCTGTGAACTACAGGAGAAGTACACGCAAAATAAGTTTATACTATTATGTGAAATTGTGGTATGACAATCTATCAAAATGATAACGTTCTCTTCCATCGGACTACTCGCGTTGCAGCCAATGTTCTTGTGGTACACATTGCTGACTGCATGGTCATCATTAATTCGGTTGTCATAGATCAAGGAAATCCTGAAAAGGTTGATTTCATGATTAAAATAATAAAGATAGTGACAATACGAGCAATAAACAATTTAATAATAAAATGCAAGAAATTTTTCACTTGTTGGGAGATATTACAATTACAAAGAAATTGTCTGAAGAACAACACATAAAGACAACTGGGTGTAAATCCGAGGCCGACGGTATAATTGAAATAAGCAGTCTGAAATAGGGAATTATTGAGACTTCGCGCCGCCCCTAAAGACAATTCACGGACATCTTGTGCGGAGTTTGCTTCGGAAATCACCCTAAGGCTACATGGGGATTTCATAAAAAATATGGAGGAGGGCAAGATAGTTGACTTTCATGAGTATCTCTAAAAATTTTGCCACGCCTTCCAAAATTTACACCCAGTTTTCCTCAACATCTGCAAAGGGAAGAAAAATATTTGTCCATTCAGATCTTAAGGATGTAACACATGTTTACGTAAGAGTAGGAAGAGTCCAACGCCCGCTTGAAACACCATACAAAGGACCATTTTGAGTACTTAAACAATTTAGAAAAAAAAAATGGTTGGGAATAAAAATTGGAGATGAGGAAGAAGACATTTCAATAAAGAAAACGCATCTTCGTCATCATGTGTATACCATAATCTCAGTTCTCCTGTAACAGCCACCCACATTTTGCAAGCCTATCTTCAGGTCCTCTCTGCCGGACCCATCAGATTTTACCATCAATTTAAACAACTCTCGCCGATGACCTCAATCCATTCAAAACAACATCTCTCATCTAAACACAGGAAATTAGATCCAACGCATCTATATTTGATTCACCATCAAGCTTAAAACCCAAATACAGGCGAGAACTTGTAAAATTGAAAAAAAAAAAAAAAAAAAAAATGAAAAAGGCTTCGCCCGGACAGAAGTTACTGAAGAGAGTACATTTTACTTTTTGAGTACACTGTATTCTTGAGTTTCATCATACTTTTACGAATAAAATAATTAACTGCTGCCAGTACAATGATAAACAATCTGGAACAATTTAATATTGAAACAACGCAAGATCTAGTGTTTTTACCTATATTTAATTGAAATTTCAGGTATGGAAGGTGGAACTCCAATTAGAACTGCAGACCAGCTAAAATTATTTTCAATTTTGATGGAGAGGAAGCAGAATTTCCATACGGGGAAAACAAAGTAAAGATGCACAATTGAGATACAGACAACATTAATGCAAATAATGAAAAAATGAAAACAGTAATTGAATACACATAACTAGGGCAAATTTTTTCTTCTGAAAACTGAACGTAAAAAACCAGTTCACGTATATGGGAAAGAGTTAGATATTAACGTGATGAAACAATCAAATTACCATAAAACTTTCAAGATTGGTTGACTCCAAACTGAAAAAAATTCAATAACAAATTAATATTTAGCCTTCGAATGGCATTGCAAACAGCACAGCAGAAACGAAAAACCAATTCGAATTTTTCATCAAAATTTTATAAACTTTGTAGGTGCATCGATCTACAAATAAACACCATCAAACAGATGAAATAAGACACAAAAAATCAATCCTTGAAAACTGGCAAGTGTGAGGAGTAAAATCAACCCGCAAGGTAGGGTATGAATTGAAAACCGATCCTCGTTATTATCCATTACTAAAAATTCTTCAAGGTAAGGGTTTCAAGAAAGTGACCTGTAAATGATGAGTGAACGCGATCAAGAGAAACCGACTCCCCTTGGATGTTACTAAAAATATTCTCTTTGAACGAGATTTTAAGAGGAAGCCTAAATTCTTTTTTCTAGCAAAAATTCGTGAATAGTATAGAATGACGCCCAAGTTTTGTAGATTAGGCTTGGGATCCAATAAAATTACCAAACACGTCACCCAATCACAGACTCAACTTTTCCATGAGAACGCCGATAAGTGGGAAAAAGAGAAATAATAATAAGTCAACAGTATCAGTAATAATATTTTGGAATTTCTCACTTTTCTCACTCGGACTTGTGATGGATTGTCTCTCATCCTCACATTGATACCACAAACATGGGTCAATATATCGCCTTCTTCATTATCATGAAATTCGACCTGAAAGCTAGTGTCCGCTCTCGAACTCTTGGGTTTTTAGATATTTTCTGTTTCGTAAGTTCTTTTTGTTTTTCACAGTTGCTCCAATTCTCCATATCGAGCAGATCGTTTGGCATATCTTCGTTCGATTTCTCAGGTGTACAATCTTCCCTGATGAGTTTAAAATCCTATCAAATCGCAAACTGAATAGTGAAATAATCATATCCCTTTTGAAGCACTACGACAACAAACTCTATGAGTAGGGTTCGAGATGAAATTGAAGGCTTTCTCGTTGAAAGTTTCTTGTTTTCAAACTCACCTCGGATAAACGACTTTTTAATCAATGCATATTAGGTACATCTCTTGTCTCCAACTTTGTCATAAACGTGCTTGTCACTGTCTTCCTTGTTTTCCTCAAAGTGCACATCGATACCGTAGGTGTTGAGGTATGCATTTTCATCTTTAATTCAAGGATTACAATCAATACTTGATATCGAAGGCCAATTATTAATAACTTTTGTAGACTTACGAGCTATCTATATTTTGGACCATTTCTTGGACGTACATGTTTGTGTACCAAAACTAAAACATCAATCTCGCATAATTTTGTCAACTGTTTTGCACTTCTTGTACGCGTGCACTTAAATGGATTATACATCTGGTGTTCGCTTGATTGGTTGTCAAATCTAAACGACTGCAGGTATCGCGCGAGTTGTTTCCTAAAAGTAATAGTATTGAATGATGAATGTTGATTCTTCGAATCATTAAAATAACTTACTAATTATTACAAGGCGTGGACGTACATGCATCTATACCAGATGTGATGGGCTGTAGCTAATACGGCATCCGATTTCACATAAATTTATCTAGTAATATGAAAGAACTTGGATACGAAATCCAAACGACTGCCGGATATCGGCAGTCGGTATCGAGCTGAAAGAAAATGGCGCCATTGTGAGAATCAACAAGCTAATAATTTTAATAATAAACAAAATTAGGAAGAAAAAGAAATGTTTGCAATGACATCGTGTTTCAAACAATTTCTATTATATTATTTACTTTTTTTTTCTGTTCAATCATACTTGGCATACTGGTGGACCTTGCATTAAGTGGCACTTTCAAATTTACAACATTGGTGGCACTGGTACGTTCGTATCAGTAAGTCTTATAAAATGTATGACGTCATTGACCCGAAATGAACAGCGGATGTATTTATGCGTTGTTATAACCTCCCGCCTTACTCCAGCCATTCCCGTAAGCCCAAACTTGACGCCAGCTGTACCTCATATTGCCTAAACGAATTGCCGCCGTTATGCGTCAAGATTTTTACATTAGCGTTGTGTATGAAGATCAGTCCATACGTAGGATAAATAGTCAAAGGGCGTAACCTACACTAGGTAGCGCTAGTTACAGAGGTGATCATGGATTTTTTTCTTATGGACCAAATACATGCGTTAGTTCAAACGAATTTTCCGAAGTTATTTGACTTTTAATCAAGAGAAGTGTGAGAATCAAAGTTGTAGAGAATTCTGAAACGAACATTTTTTGTAATAAACAATTTTTTCTAAAGCTCATACTTGAATTGGAAAACAGAATCCTCTTTTGTTCACACCTAGGTCACAGCATCGTTGTATTCAAAATAATTTCGAGATTTGTGATCGATGGTGCTTAGGGAAAGTAAACAAACTTTTTTCACACGGACTTTTCCATAAGAAGAAAAATTGAATTCGATCATTTGCTCATATTTGAATAGAAGAATAAAGTGAGAAACGAAAAATACATTCTCAAATACTTGAGATCTTCCATAGATCTTAATTATCAACGTTGAATTCCTTATTTATTTCTCATTTTGAAATACTAACACATGTTCGAAATGTTCCCTGTGTATTCTTATGGGAGTCGATAATGTTCTAAGCACCATCGCATGATACTATCGCAAAATTCTGCGATACTATCGCAGAATATCGCGCACTATCGATCAAAATTGCTCGATGTTAGCAGTTGGTGACGTCACGTGAACGAAGAGGATTGAAAAACTTACTGTTAGGAGATACACAAATTTAACCATGATCATCTTTGTAGGCAAGCGTACCAACGTTGCAAACTCGCCTACGAAGCTTTTAGAATACAAGCGAAATGCAAAATGCAATGATAACACGCCAAGAGCCAAAGACTCAAGACTGTACAGCATACGGCTCACTCGACCATGACGTCAGCGTCTTAACTCAGATAAAGAAAGAGAAAAAAAGTGATTACAATACGGTCGGCCGCGCGACTCAGGCCGACCCTGAAAATGTAGAAGGGTCCTGAAAGGACAACTTTTGTCTGAAAAATTTGTTTGTAAAACTCATAGGAGAGAAGATACACGCAATTTTTAGAAAGAGAAGGTGATTCCTGCTCGGGGAGAAGCTGGAAAAAATGGCACCCAAGCCTAATTCGTTCTAAATAGGTTCTAGATTAGGAATCAGTTATCAATATTCTTCAAACGCGCCGATCGCGCGGGAGCCCTTCTGGACTATGCTAGTAGCACTACAAACAAAAGGAACACGGAGATTTTCTGCATAATATTCTAATGAACCGTCTTATCGGTACGCGGTCATTTTGTAAACGTCAACGTCACTGACGTCTGAGCGTCACCGTTGTGCCAGGTCATATAGTGTCATCGTAATAATTATAATGTTAAACAAACAAGATGAACGCAGTTTCAATACAACCACGCGTGGTCAAGAAAGTGGAATAAATCTCAACGCTAGCGTTCAAACTCAAATTTTTATTCCGTAGATATGGAAGAGATGCATACAGGAAATCTTTCACATTTACATTCGAATACAAGTATATTCTACACTATACACCATTCAAAAAAGTATTTCATCTTATAATAACTCGCGTACACATCAATATAAAAAATTGTAAACAATAATCAAAATAAGTAAAAGAACCGATTTATACCTATAGGTACTGTATAATTTCTTATTTCTTGAATTAAATGCAAAAAACGATTAGAAAAAATGGAATTGTATTTTACTTAGGTATGTACCACCTGATAATATCGAGAGAAATGAGTGCATGCAACCTTCAATTGCCTCAACTTCGTAAATAGTTTTCAAATACAAATATATTTAGGTATTATTTATTTAAACAGTTAAGGCGACTGAATTTAATGTAATGTTCACCCTAAAATTTATAAAATTTACTCCCTCCCATATTAATGAACACGCATAAGACTAAAAAGAGAAGAAAAAATAGGGTGTTAGAATCATGTATAAAAAGATGATCTCGATAAATACTCGGCAACGTAGAAATCATTTCCAAAAGTATTTACATATCATCAATTTATACAGGAACTGACGAATAACACTAAGTATTGGAAAAGAAAAAGAAAGAAATGCGACAACTTAAAGTAGTATTAGCCTTAGAACACCACATCTAGACTACGATCTGAACATTAAATTCAATTTCTAGAACGAAACTATGATTTGAATGACGTCAAGAAGTTAAATACACGTAAAATTAACGAGTAACTTCATGGTTCGAAAACGAATAACAGTGGCTTTGTGGTTTTTAACCTTCCAATTGGGAAAAAATTTCATTTTGTGGGATTTTTAATAACTCGAAATGGGGCTCTAAGGAAACGATAAGCGGTTGAGATGAAGTAGATCGGTTGTATTATATTAATCGGAATGCTCGGAAAAGATATGAAAATATAAATTGCTAAGCCCACGTATACAAATTACGCTTAAGAGTTAAGACAGCGAAGAAAATTATTCATTTCGACGACCGTTTTATTCGAATGACAGAAGAGAAACTATTTTTCAGGATGATTAGGAGAGTGACAGAGATCCATTCACAAAAAAAAAAAAAAGTTAGAAATATTGAAGACAAAAGCAACGATTTCCGAGGAACATTGAACTTACGAACACTTACTCATACATGCAACTTAATACGATCACAGACGTCGAATATTCGATATAAAATTAAAATAATCGTACTTATCTTATTTTATAAGAAACGTATGCTTTCTGAACTGTGCATAATACGATTTGAAATATTTCATTTTGTATACTTTTCTGGTATCATCTTGTTAATTGACGAAATACTAAGTAAAATTAATGTTGTACGAATAAAATTATACACAGCATAAAGCTTGAAAACAAAACATCGAAATAAAAAAAAAGAAAAAAACTCAGTAACTGCAATTAAATAAAAAAAGAAAAAAAATTCTAAAATTACATCTATACACAACTATTCACACGGACATGTAAACACACTTAAATCATGAAAAACTTGACACATAAATACGTAAGACGCGTAATTTAGCAATTAATGGTACATTTTATGTAAAAATCTAAAAATTAAGAGTATACGAAAGAAAATAATAAAATAAATACAATGAAATTCCTCTTCAAAAGTTTTGCTTAGAAATCACGGTTTATAATATTATTATGAGTTTGATTTGAGAATATTTTATCGT
This sequence comes from Aspidiotus rigidus, assembly GCA_035079385.1. Taxonomy (NCBI): domain Eukaryota; kingdom Metazoa; phylum Arthropoda; class Insecta; order Hemiptera; family Diaspididae; genus Aspidiotus; species Aspidiotus rigidus. The sequence goes on along the minus strand of JAVHKY010000059.1, from coordinate 2,598,806 downwards.
TGTACGTTTCGTAAAAACTTGAAAGGAAAAAAAATAATGATTAAAAAAACAACCTTCTCGTAATTTTTCGAGTGAAATAATATGGCAAAGTAATAAAATGAACGAAAATTTATAAAATATTATTAAAAATTTATAAATGCTTCAGAGGAATTTTACTGTATTGCACGAACTAATATCACAGCATTTATAGAGAAAATAATCTCTTTTTAAAAATAAGACAAAAAAAAAAAAAAATATCAATAATAAGCGACGTAATTCTGTTTGTTAGCAGGCGGACGTTTCTTCTCCTTCTAGTGTGGATGCCACATTTTCTAATTTATGACTCAAATGCGTTCCTTTGCAGTATGGATCCACATCTAATGACTCGAGAATCTGCAAAAATTTCCGAATAATTATTACGAGCTTTTTTTTTTTCTTCTTCTTCTTTCTATACCTCAAAGGCTCAAACTAATGAATAAAAATGGTCGAGTTTCCTTAAGCAAAATTTTAACCTTAGTGAGCTTTCAGTTAAGTAGTTCGGAAAATCTCCTTTTCTTCTCGATAATAGGTACGCAATATGGCAGGGAGAACGATCATAAGGAATACATACCTCATCATTATACTTCGACACATAAATATACAACTCCTTCAACGCCGATATCGTATGAAAATGACCTATCTGCGAAACGGATAACTGTTGCATAGCACTACCCAATTCTTGATCACTAACTTGTGGCATCATTTGTATATCGCAGTAAAACCTAGTTTACATAAAGAAATTAAGGGCAAATTAACTTCAGTCTCTTCATCATTCATCCTTTGGACGTCGTTTTCTGATAGTAACTTACCTAGCCACAATTTCCCGATACTGTGGTATATCTTTGGCAAACAGCAGCTTATTCGAAGGAGAGTCCTTACCCAAACGGTGATCAGTCATGGAACATGAATCGATAAACGTTTGCGCGATCACAGATAAACAAGAATCTACCGTCGGTGTTTTATTAATATCGAATATGAAATCCGGATTCTTTATGAAATTCACCCAAAATCTCAAAGGCAGACTGAAAAAAAAGGAAAGAGAACGTAAATATGAAATCATATAAGAAATAGTTCTTGACAAATAAAAAGAAATCTGGGGAAAGAAGGAAAACAAAAAGTAGTAGCAGCGACGAACCCGCAATCTCCGCTGTTTTTAATCATCTACCATTAAACTTTTTTTCTTTCTTTTCCACGTATTTGAAATTTTTGAAAGTCTCGAATGTTTACATTTTCTCTGCAGCCATCGTAATTGAAAGACACAAGCAGAATAAACGATTTGGAAAAACGGTTAGATCCAATTAATTGTCCAGATAGTTTCTTTTGGACATTCACCCTCTTTCACTTGTACCCTTCAAATCTAGTTTTGACCTCACGCGTTAATTTTTGTCTCGCAGAAGAAGAATTTAAACTAAAAATAATTTCTCCACTTCATAAAAAATATTGGATCATGATGATGTCTTCGGGCGTGCAGCCCGACTTTTTAGTATAATTACTACTCATCAGGAGTATGCTTGGCTAATCAGCTGACACGTTCTTTTGCTCCACCAACAACATTTCTTAGCCTAACAAGTCTTGTAGGCTGCACGTTACGCTACGATTTAAGCCTAGTATATTATAGGTCAACTTAAACGCTGTATGGACGCTTCCGACCTAAATTACCCCATGTGCCCTCCCTAAAACAGATCAAGGTCACTGATGACGTCATCCCTGGGTAAAATTTTTCCAAATCCCTAAATTACGGAGAGTTCACTGATGACGTCATACGTTTCGAAAAAACCGTCTTGTACATTTCCGACAGACCCTAACCGTAAGACAAATTCCTGTCATAAGCATTCTCTGATGACGTCGGCAAACTGTCCTGCTTGTACTTTCCTCTTCTATTGGGATTTCGATCAATTTCTAAACCTGATTCTCTCACGCTTGTGATTTTTTCAAGTTCCCCCTCCAAATTGATGACGTCACGCCATCCTTCAACTTGTATTTTACCTTGAAAAGCAATTAACCAAGCTTGAACAGAAAGAGAGTTCTGACTTGAAAAATCTTGAGACTAAAATCCTCCCTTGGGCGTAGCTCATGTTGGTTATAGCCTAGCTTAGGTTCAGAGCTCAACGTTTCTCTGTTGTCACTTTTATCTCCAAATTTTTCCAGGTTTTACCACCCCCTCCCCCCCCCCCTGTACATAGAAGGTTAAAACTCGATATTTTGTTCAAACCTCGAAATTAAATATCGGCTATTCATGACTTCATAAAGATCGGACGTGGACATTTTCTAAGGATGTAGCCTCCATAGCTTGAAATTAGCAGGTGCGGAATCCAGACAAGCATTTTAAGGGTGAGGGATCCTCCCTCAGTGGATCCGCGCCTGAATTGATGTCACGTCAAACAACCAATCAGTGGAATAGGTGTTTTCACACGAGTGCAGGTAAGCTCATTCCGTTCATTGGTTCTTTGACGCCCAAAGGTTTTTTCTCGCAACAATTCGGAAAGCATCTTAGCCTGAAATGCTTCTACTGGCCTACCCATGTTTACGAGCCTACAATTCTGTCTTTGCAAACGACTCCATACTTGTAGCCACAATTATGCCATCTCTACGAAAGTTTGGATGTCAAAATTCTTCCACGCCTCTCTTCTTTAGAGGTTCATAGCTTGGACTTCCCTAAATTCCCGATTATACAGGATCGAAGTCCGTAAATAAGGCCGGGATCATTGATGACGTCACAAAGATCAGCCATGGACGTGTCGTTTTCTAAGGACTCCCTCCCCCACAAAAATAGCGGATACAAACATTATATGATAAAAGAAACAAATTGATGATGCTTGCCTATTCCTTATTTGTTCATCATTCAACTATTTTTTCAGTTTGCTTTTGTCCGCACCCCTATGATCAAATAGCCACCATATATCTGTAATCACTATTATTATATCTATTTTTGTTATTTTTTTATTTATTGTTTATTTTTTGAAATGATTGGTTTGTAGAAGGGGATGGGAGATTGAACATGGGACCAGGGCTAAGGTGGCTAGTGGTAGGCATTATACTTTCCTCGTGACGTCACCAATGAACTTGAAATGATCAAGACATGAAAAGATTTCGGTCGTTAAACCAAAGACGATTTCGCCATCCATCGAATTCCGTTATAGCACGCAACTCGCAGCCAAATTTCTCACCTATTCGATTTCCACGCGTGCAGAACTTCAGGATCCATGATATTATGCCTTCGGTACGCCTCGTCGAACAGATCGAATAACCATTTCACAGCCGGTGGCAGTGCTTCGTTCGCCGTCAATATGGTGTTGAAAAAGTCGTCGACGAATTTCTGAATGGTACCCTTGGTCGACAGCAAACGCGTCAGGTAGATTTCTGGTATCGCTTTATGGGTGCGCTCCGAGACCTTGCTCGAATAGTACTGGTTCTCGTCTACCGGTTTCACGAGATGGTAATAGCGTACGCTCGCATTTTCCAGACCACCGTTACTGGTAGTAATGATGGGCGATAAGGAATTCATGAAATACACGCTGGTAGGATTCGGATACGCGAAGTTATCTGCGCAAAAATAGGAGATAGTTACACGGTTTATTTCAGTCTAGTCTACGTATTACGGTCTCGATACTCACAATTTTGGCAGGACTGTTTGCAATTAGAAGCGTAGTTGTCGGGCATGCGAGATATGAGTGAGACGACCGCTGATTCGCGAACACCGTAATGCGATAATGTGTTCAATTTTCGCCATCCACATAACGTTTTACTCGTCACATCCTCGTCGCGTAGAGTTAAATGGCCTCCTCGACCATGTCTCCACTCTGTACAGACATAATCATGTTACTTCATGAGAAAAACCATCAAGTAGTTGAATGAATTTAATATTTTGGTGAAACACTTACCGAGATCAACATCATGTATAGACGGTCTCATAGAAAACGGCGTGTTCTTATAAAGAGCGTCTAATATTTTTGATTTGACTTGGCTTATAGTATCACAGTCTAAAACTTTGCACTGCATCTTCTCGTCCATGTCATCTTGCAGTACATGCAGGGTCTACAAAAAAGCACTCAATTAGCAACGATATTCAAGGACAGGTTCAGAAAATCGAAGAGGTGGAAGGATGGTTCTACCACAACGGTATGATCCATCTGTTCGCGCAACAAACGATCCTCGGAGAGTGAGTATCGTGCTTCGTGCGTGACCGCGTCAACAGGTCCTTTCTCCACTTGGTGTTTGATCGCCTTGTACAGCAGAAACAGCGAAGAGCCCGCGTAATCTTTCAGGTACGTGTACATACATAATGCTAACCAGTTGGTCAGCATCTTCTCGACCACCGACTCGGTACGTCTCAGCATCAATTGGGGATGCTTGGACGCGACTGATTTATCTATCAAGCGCAGCAAAAGACATCGGAGAACGTCTGTTGCGTATTCCATTTTACCCATTAGCACGATCATTAGAAGCGAAGCGACGTTTACACTAAATTGAAACAGAACAACGAGACAAAATTATTGAAAGGTCATCTAAAGTTATCTTCTTTCATTGTAAATCATCTAGAATTGAAAAAAACTTGGCTCTCTCTTTCTGCAATTAAAAGAAACATTGGAAATAGCAAACGATCGAAGTAAGAAATACTTCTTCTGAGGTAAAGGTTACTAGAAGTCACTTAATTCTGATAGACACCCTGTTATCGTCATCAAGATGGTTACGCGCTCCAAGATATTTTTGGGCTGAAAAACATATCAGTGATCGCTCCCTTTAAGCAAGAAAGTGGGTCCTTTGTCGTTTTCAACAACTAAAAATTACTCGATCGGATATAATGGCGGAAGCATATCCAAATTCAAAATTGGAGACTAGTTGTCTGGGTAAATACGAGGCTAGCTGATCGATCCCTAGTCATCATCACAACCTTCAGCCGACCAAAGTAGGAGGAGAGGAGGGAGCAAAATGATGCTGACAAAGCTATCCCAGAGTATTGAAATCATCTGAAGGCCAAAAGCAGAATTCAACGAACTTTTTACTGGTGAGGAAGAAGCTGAATGCCAGCTTTTAAACCTTTGTAAGCCGAAAGCCAAAATAGGCCAAATTTTTTCTAGTTTTCCTGATTTTCGCTACAAAGGAAAATGCACTGCTTGAGCAGAAACGTATTTACAGGAGGAGGGTTGCCCCCCAGAAGGACTTGAAAACCTGTCGACTCACCAATCTTCGACTGACTGGTGGAGCTTTTTTTTTTCTTCTTCTTCTTTTTCCTAATGGAAATTTGGTTCTCAAAAATGTTAACTCCCACCCCCACGAGAATTTCTAGATACGCCACTGTGTTTGAGTGTTCAAATTTCAAGTTCAACTGATCCACTCTCTAGGCCAGACTGGATTTGCCAAAGAATTAACAAAGATACGAAAGATTGCTTCCAGCGTTGCCCGATTTGATCCAAAAGAACCATATTTGATCCTTTTCAAAAATTATTGTCCTTGTCTTGGTCCCTTTCCTTGTTTTGCCGGTTCAATACGTTTTGGAACCGGTTCATTACGCTCCGTAGTCGGTTCATTGTGTTTGGTTCATTATTTCCTTTTCTGGTCCTAAAAAAATTGAATATTCGTCCATTTTAGCGTTCCTCATCTGGCAACGCTCATTGCTTCCGGTTCAGTACAGCTAATCGCCGTTCAGCATGAAGCCTGCGATCAGTCATCAAGACAAACTGGAGAAAAGGTATGTTTCACAAGTATGACGAAGCCCTGATTCTCCTGATCGTTTCATCTGGACTCGCTTCACAACATTGATCAGTCGAAAACCAGCTGCATTTTAACAAGGAACCTGTTTCAACGGGGGTGAGGGGGTGGTCGGAAAAACGCCCGACGTACGACCGGCAAAACCTTGTGACGTCACAATCTGATGAGTGATGACATCATGGATCAGTTTTATTCCAAGTCCCTTTCTATCATATATAGCTTGGAGGGTGGAGTCTGTGACGTCACAGTTTGATGACGTCATAGGTTAGTCTTATGACGTCACAATCTGATGAAATCATAGACAGGGTGGGGTCCACTTTTTCTCTGAAATGAAATTCCCTGACTTTTCCTTGACTTTTTCAGGTTTTTCCAGACCATGATCTCCATTGAAAAGCAAGAAAAGTAAAAAAAAAAAAAAAGGAAAAACTTCCTAGCTTGAACTTTTTTTGACGAATCTCAACTAATTCCCTGACTTTGGGTAAAATTCCCAAAATTCCCTGACTTTTCCCTGACTTCCAGATTTTCCAGACAAGTGGACACCCTGATAGATCAGTTTTTTTAAAGTTCCCCTCCTATTACATATAGCTTCAAAGTCCGGGCCAGTAACGTCACAATTTGATGACGTCATAGATCAGCCTTGTGATGTCACAATCTACATTTTTCAAATCCCACATGCCCCATAAAACATCACACTTCAATGACGTCATAGGTCAGCCTTGTGAAGTCACAATCTTGTGACGTCATAGATTTTGACATGTTCCATGTCTTCTCTCGCCGGACCCCGATTTTGAAACGCGCGAGTACACACACCCCCCTCCCCCCTCCCCCCCCCCGTCAAGAGAAATCTCTACCCCGTGGGTGATTTAGAAATTTGCGAGTACACCCCGCGTAATAATAATAAATAATTAATTAATTAATTAATAATTAAATAATTAAATAAATAAATAAATAATTAAATAAATAAATAATTAAATAATTATTTAATTAAATACAAATTACGGCTTCCTTAACTAAGTTAAACGAGGAACGCAGGGAACCTGTTTTATGATTCGAATGAGATTTGGTATTGAAAATTCAAGGAAGCCTAGATCATATATAGCTCGACAGTCGAAATTTTTCCAAGTCCCCCTTCTATCATATATAGCTCGAGAGTCGAAATTTTTCTAAGTCCCTCTCCTATCATATATGCCTCGAGAGTCGAGGTCCCCCTTCTATCATATATAGCTCGAGAGTCGAAATTTTTCTAAGTCCCCCTCCTATCATATATAGCTTGAGAGTCGAAATTTTTCTAAGTCCCTCTCCTATCATATATGGCTCGAGGGTCGAAATTTTTCTAAGTTTTTCGCTGGACGGCGGACGGCGGACGCCAGATTTCTCAAATAGCCCCCCATAAAACAGGTTCCCTGTTAATAATTAAATAATTAGATAAATAAATAATTAAATAATTAAAGAAATAAATGATTAAATAATTAAATAAATAAAGGCTGAATAGTCGAAATTTTTCCAAGTCCCCTAGACTTGAATTGTGTCATACCACTCCAATACAACAGCGAGACAGGGGGCGAACGAGCGGAGCGAGTTCGCGCTACCTCATATTTCTCAAAAAAGACGAATTTTCTCATACCATTCCACCGAAAGTTGATACCTCAAAATATAGAACACCCACAATTACCTCAAAATATTTCTCATACAAGACTTATACGACGCCAAGATAGGTAAAGGGGTAAACGAATAATATCTCACGAACACTTGACCTAGTACAAGAATTAATAATAAATAAATGAATAAATAAATAAATAAATAATATTAAATAATTAAATAATTGAATAATTGAATAATTAAATACTTGAATAATTAAATAATTAAATAAATAAAGGCTGGATAGTCGAAATTTTTCCATGTCCCCTAGACTTGAATTGTCACATACCATTCCAATACAACAGCGAGACAGGGGGCGAACGAGCGGAGCGAGTTCGCGCTACCTCGTATTTCTCATAGAAGACTTATACGACGCCAAGATAGGTAAAGGGGTAAACGAATAATATCTCACGAACACTTGACCTAGTAGAAGGCTAGACTGAAATATTTCAAGATGACTGATAAGATATAAAAGACATGGAACATAATTTTCATTTATTTGGCTATGCCAGAAAATTTTTTTTTTTTTTAAATCCTACTTCTATCATATGTAGCTTGGAGGAGCTTCAAAGACCAAGCCTGCGACGTCACAATATGATGACATCATACATTTTTCAGATCCCTCGTGTCCCATAAAACAGGTTTTCTGCCCATCTCATTTAACTCCGCTAAAGAACCCGTGATGTGAGTTTTTTCCAAAAGCCGAAAGCCAAACTTTTCAAGGTTGTAGGTTACAAAAAAGCTAACATTTTCGGCTGCAATACTCTGGCTATATCACTATGAAGAATTGATGGGAGCCGTATTTAAGATAGAGGTCATTTCCGCTTACCTCCGAATTTAGACCTGGGAAAAGTATTTTGTAATTTTCACTCTTCTTGATTTCAATCCGGTCAGCGCTAGTATCGTGCACGACGATAACAGGGTGGATGGTGGGCGGATACCTTTCTTTAATCGACCAAGGTCACAATTTTCATAAAAAGGTAACTTGTAGAAATTTCACGCTCTAAAAATGTTGTCTTGTAGGAAAAAAATCGCGAGATTTAAGGTGAGATCCGTCTGGACTCCATTCCCTCTCAACGCCTCATACAATTCACGAACTCTTCCTAAGACTACGTCTTAAAGAGTAGCAATGTCTGTCAAAAAAGTGTTTAGCTGCTATGACACTTTTTGGGCAACCCTGGAGACGAAGGAAAAAGAAGCAGATACCCACCGATCTCGTAAATCGAACGTTTTCTGCGCCTCCAGTGTATCGATAAACGTGAGAATGAAATATTTGTTATTGATCAGCTGCTCGAACTGCATCATCGCGGCGTCGTAATTCGTAGGTGGACAATTCATCCGCATCTGAAAACAGAAAATCCCCAATTAAAACTAGCCTCGAACTTCCTCGTTGCCTGCCCAGAATTATCAAACCCACCTTCGGATCAGTAAGTATAGGATGATCTCGAACACCCGGGAAGAACACTTTCAGTATGTATTCGTTATGCTCCAACGCTGGTATGCCAGACGACTCCAAGTCAGCGGTTAAATCAGTCATATCTGTTTGTAATTCTGCGAATGCTGTGACAAAAAGACGGGTTCGCATAAAACAGCACATCATTCAACTAAATTATCTAGCAATATTTTTCATACCTTGTTTACACTCCAGTCGAACGTTACTTTCGAGGGTGTCCATCTGGATCTGTATACGTTTGTATTCGCGTTCCGCCTGCGTCGATTTGCGACGAAAAAACGTTAAGCCGATGAGAAGCAAAACCAGTACACAGATGATGGCGACAATGACACCGGCAACAGCTTCCTTCGGGAATGTACTCGCCGCCGCCATATCGTACTGGATATATCCAATTTGGTAACGAAGACTTCTACCCACACGAACCTGCACCAGCGCATCAAATTTCTCTTTCAACACTGAACGCTAAAATAGGGGTAGAATCAAGACTACGACTTACCACAACCATCGGTCGCCCCAATGGCGTCATCTTGTCCATGTCGTCCGTAGGCGCGGGCTGAATTTGCGGCGGAATGCAGACCAATTGCGTGCTGGCCAACGACGTTATATTACACGGTATCGTTCCTATCCACACTTGCACATCGGATTCGTCGCTAGCCGCATTCAAGTTCTCACCCTGTAATCGCGTCAATGAGAGTTGAAAAACACCTTCCCCAAACGATAAAATCGACACCGGTAATCTGAATTTTCTATTTACCTCGATGACCAAAGTATCGCCCTTATACGATTTCACTTCGTTCGGAAATCGGCTAAAATGCGGATCTTCAACGTACACAATACTCGATGGCAAATCTTTGTAATGCTTTTCTAAATCCTTCATAGCTTCCACATTATCCAGAATGAAACCAATTTTCAGACGCAGATGGTGCACTTCGTTACTTTTGCTCATGATCGATCGCTTACGCTTTCTGCGTTTACGCACGGCTGCGTGCGATTCAGCCGCGTATTTTAGGAACTGATAGTTGACGGCCGGTGACGGACATTCCATCTTAATCGATTCAAGCACGACGCAATCCTGAAATCAGATAAATAGATCGAAATTCAATACTTAAGGCTTGCAAAGCGAGGACCGCTGTGCCGTGGCCATGGGGCCTGAAAGACACTAAACGATAATATTGTTTCCTGTTGTTGAGTTCCACCTCGAGAAACATTCATAAGTTCTCCTCCACCTTGGGATCAAGAAACTTAATCACTGACTCGATGGCTAGTCCGCTTACCGTTTTGTTCACAGGGTTGTGAAAATCCGAATTCATGTACACGACCATCTCCGGCTTCTGGATAGTTTCGAAATTTGTACCGTGCACGGTAATCATACGACCTCCGGAAACGAAGCTCATCAACGGTTTGATTTCGGCAATCGTGGGGTCACTCTTGTACGTGAATGGATTGCCGCTCAACGTTCGATTAGCACCATCGATGACCAGAGTCAACGTGCGGATATTACGAGGACTAGATACGCGCGACGTGGTACAAGTAATGCGACTGCTGGTCGCCTGAGTTGAATTTATAAAACATGGTAACTCATCCAAGTAGGCGGTCGTATGACTGCCTATGTTTAAGTGGTGTCCTGTAATAGCTAACTGGGTACCGCCGCTTACAGGTCCCACAGAGGGTGTTACTGCATTCAAAAACACATTCTGAAAACACGTAAAAAACGTGATAAAGATATCCTTGTTGAATCGCACAGAATTGAAGTAGTGTATCGCTAGGTACTCACCTCGTAACTGAAAGACACGGAGGATTCGGTAAATCCGGCTAAATTACCGATTTTAATTGGTACAGTCTTCTTCATGGCGGATGGGCCCGTTCGACAAACGATACGGACCGAAACTTCGTATTCCATGAGCGTACAAGACGTATCACCTATGTAAATTCGATTTCGCACATCATCTTCTTTCAAACCCAGATTACTTCCTTCGATCGTGATGAGTGTACCGCCCTCGACAGGACCACTCAAAGGTTTTATCTGGAGCGTAACAAAGACTCGTTCAAAACACTGTTTCCACAATTAAAGTTTTCCACGTTCGACGACGACGACTTACCATATCGATGCGTGGTTTTGGACATTCGGTAGAGTACTGAGTGGAGCACTGGTCTTGATACGAGCATTTGTTGCCACACCACGAACACTGATACCGTGTATTTCGCGTGATACATAACGAGCAGTCCGGGTGTTCGCGATGCGATCCCAGTATTTCGCATTTATACATAGTCACATTGATGGTATCCACATGATGATAACGATTCCACACGATGGTCACTGAAGCCTCTATCTCCCCTTTATTCTCTCGATAAGAATACTGAAATTATTCACATTAAGAGTTATTAAGGTTCTATCGTAGTTCAGCTAATATGAACTCGAAACAAAAAACTTACCAAAGTTTTTTCGCAAACGATGAATCTATCGCCCTCTACTTTGGCGGGTATTTGCATACGAGCGTCGTCTACGTTCACGATGCATTTGAAACCTGCATTCCCTGGTTTTGGCTGAGGCATATTTTCCACCTCGATATGAATCGCTTTCGATACGCCGTTAGGTAACAAGATCGGTTCTGGAGGTACTCGAAACCGTGGACACGCATTTCTTCCGTGTAGCATTAGTGGGTGAGTACTCTGCGCATTATTCAAAATATATAATCAACATCCATATACAACTCACCTCGCAAAAGAGTTTGACGAGTGTTTTACCTTTTCTCCGCTAATGATCATACCCCCTTGGCATTCGGATACGTTATTCAGACATTCATTATGATACACGCACCAATTGCACGCATAATTCGATGTAACGCAGTCGGAACACTTGGTATGTGCTCGGCAATTGAAATACGCGAAATTACGGCTGACGAAATCCTTGTTCGTTTCGGACGAGCGCACCGATAAGGGCACCAGTACATGGTCTTGTCCGTCTGGTATTTTCGGTCTAGACGTCAGCGAAGGTGTGGGACAGGTCAGTCCGTACGAGGTAACGAGCGCGTCTATCGGCTCTGCTCCGCCAAAAACGCAGCGGTATTTCGCACCAGCCGGCAACTCAGGTAACGTGCGGATGGTCAACTGAACCTGGAACCAATCAGGTGACAAATGAGAGAATATCTTCACTCATTGTTTACAAGGGAAAATAGAAAGAATATCGTTTGTTTCTGGACAGCGGTAAGAAATCGTATCTCAAAATTTCTCGTTTCTTCGCAATTACCTCAAAAGACCGATCAAGTTGGAAGATCACTCCGCATCAACCTGTCCTTATCAGTACTTTTTACCAGGGATGCGGATCCAAAGCCCTCGCTGATTAAAGAGTTCGAGCGCGGCTAAAATAGACAACCATTTTGTTTGTAACATACTGTGAGCTGACAGCTTCTCAACTGCATTGCTGCCAGATGAGTAGTGTAAGAATGTACCAGATTTAAAAAATGAAAAGGACCAGCCGCTTTTTTCAGCAAAAATGCCGGAAAAGGACCAGAAATTTTCGAAAAGGACCAGAAAAGGACCAAAAATTTTCAAAAAGGACTAGAAAAGGATCACTTTTATCCGGAGCTGTTCCGGAACGACTCCAAAAAGTTCCGGAACTGCTCCGGACCGGCTCCGTAACGGCTCCAAAACAGCAGAGATATTCACAGAAAGGACCAGAGAAAAGCCCAGATAGTTGCAAAAAGGACCATTTTCGGAAAATTTCAAAAAGCCCGGCACATTGGACCAAATTTGTTAAAAAGGACCCAATCTGGTCCTTTAGGACCAGATCTGGCAGCACTGCTGAACTGACTGCGAGCCCTTCAGGCCAGAAACAGAGTCGTTGCGAGGTGCCGAGAAAATGTACGCAGCCAATGGGAACGTGCGAGAAGCGATACGAGATGCGAGTGAATAGCATTAAATCTAATCTCTCGCACCTCGCATTGGATGCCGCAATCACTCTTTTTTTGGCCTCAAGTGTTTGAGTGAGAGTTTATTTACTGACAACTACTGACAATAAAGTCAGTAGAGAAATTGTCAGCACGCAGTAAGTTACAAATAAAATGGTCGTCCATTATACCTGCTCTCAAGCTCCCTACACTGACTTGAGTTTAACTAGTTTGAGCCGACGACTTTTATGCAGAGATGAGAAGCGGTTCGCGAAGCGCCTAAACTTTTGCTTAAGCTTAAAAGTTTTTCCGAAATTTCATCAGCTTAGCTTCGGCTTTTTTTGCTCATCATTAGCTTTTCAGCTTTCGGCTTATTTTTTCGACATTATTAAAAAACTCAGTTTAGAACAATCAGGAGAATTGAATCTTTGTAATACCTTCGAAAGTACCTATTCTCCAGTTCGTGTTCATTTTACTTTATGACTGGGTAAATTCAGCTTGAAACAAGAGAATTTGGGCTCTGTCGGGATGATGGAAGATCCTTATTCTCTAGTTTGTGTCTGTCTTGGCTTTTGGTCTCTGAAAAAACTCGATTTGAAACAATCAGGAGAATTGGTGCTTGGTTATTTTTGTAGAGGATACCAGCCTCCAATTTGAAATATTATTTACATTTTTTTTTTTCTTTCTTTTTTTTTTTTTTTTGGAAAATGAATATCTTAATTAAGCGGATCCAGGGCTTCCTTTTTGACTGGCTTTGCGCTTAATGAACTGTGAATGACGACTTTTTATCCGCTTAAAAGCTGTTCATAAACAAACTTAAACTTCGACTTAAGCTGAGACTGGCTTAAACTTCTCATCTCTGCTTTTATGTGACCGTTTCTAGAAGAGCCAAAAGCCGCCAATGGATTTTGTAAGATCAGCTTTTCAGCCAAAAGATAGCTAAAGACCTTCATTAATTGGCTCAAGCTTACGCCTAAGCTAATGCTTTTAGCTAGAAACGCAAATACCTTATAGAAGAGTATAAAAAAATCTCTATAATTAATTTGCAAAATTTTAAGCTGAATCAAAGCTTATTAAAACATTTATCTTTATAGCCTACAACCAATTGGTTTCAGTATGAGCTAAAATGGTCATTACGTTACAAGTCTGAGGTAGGTTGGAAGCTAATAATACGCTCATCCAAAACAGATGAACACAAAGTAAAGAGTAGTTGTATCTTCCACAAGTATGAAGAAGTCCTAATTCCCCTAATCATTTCATCTGGAAGCACATTTTTTCACAATAATCATTGATCAACCGAAAATCAGCTGAATCAGGCCAGTTATAGATTGAGTCAGGGATGCGCAGCCGGTCAGCCTGACCTGAACTTTAGCTTTTTGCTGACAGCCGATTCTAATGAATTCATTAGCTGGATTTTAGCTTTTTCAAAATTGGGCAAAATAATGGCTTTAAATTTAATTATAATAGCTTAATTAAACAAGTAAATAATCAATCTTTTCCAACGGCTGGGTTTTTGCTGATCTCAAAATTCATTGGCTGTCTTTTGGCTTTCCTAAAAAATTGTCAAAACAAGAGCTTGAGCTTAAACTTGAGCCAATAACGGCTTTAAGTGCGCATCCCTGGATTGAGCTGAAAGCTAGCTAAATTTTTCCAAAAGGTAAAAGCCAGAAGCCAAATGTTTAAAGTTGTGGGTTTAAGCGAAAAGCCAAAGCACACATTTTAGGCTGCAATGAGAGCTGTTCAGTTAAGCTGGAGCTTAGCTATTAGCCGAGCAATTTTCCGTCGAAATTGGCTATCCGTTCGCTAGCCAATGAAATCAAGCTTTAGCCAATGAAATAAGTTGTAATAACGGCCAATATTTTCCCCTCTATCTTCTCCTTACTTACTGCTTGCGCAATCAGGGCTGCTAAGTCAAGTCGTAGCTTTTCGCCATTAGCTGTTAGCCGAGGAAGTTTCGGTCAAAATTAGTCAGTTCTTAGCTAGCCAATGAGACTAATCAAAATAGGTTACTTTGTTTTGTTTATCAATGAGACTAAGTTAGTCGTTAGCTAACGCCAATTAATTTGAAGGGTTAGTTTTTAGCTAAGTTTTCAGTCAACGCCGATTAGCTAAGCAGCCCTGGCTGCAATACTTTGATCTTTTCGCATATTCAATATGATCGACGTAGGCGAACCTACAATTTCCCCATTCCAAATCTTACTATCATTTCATTTGAAAATTGATTTGAAGAGAGTCATGTTGAATCAATTGTGTATTTGTGTTCATCACCCTTCCTTCATCTATGTTTTCACATAATATTTTACATCACACTCCATACCTAATAATTAATTAAGGAAAAGTTGAATCTTGAGCACATACACATTGAGACCTAACCGATTCCTAAAGTTATCATCCTCTCCTCCTCATCAGTACTTTTTGCATAAATTAAATCGGCAACACTAGCGAATCTACAATTTGCACACTACAAATCTCATCATTATCGGAGGTAAGGACATACAGGTGCAAACAAACATGGCGGTTGAAGTGGTTTAGCAATTTGGTTATTAAGGAAATAGTTGAGCGGTTGACGTTCTTATAGCCGCATAATTTCTTCCTTCAACTGCAAATTGTAGAATCATTTTATCCGCCATGTTTGTTCACAGGAGCAAAAATACCTCTAGATTCTTATTTGAGGAAATGTTGAATCCTGTGTGCATAGACACTTTAGGGTCTGAGGTGCTAAACATTTGAAAAATATTTTCAGCAGAGGTGACTGATAAGTCAATTATAAATGGCTTTTGAAAGGCTATTTGCTTCAAAGTCTTCGACAATGACGGCTTAAACGCCTTAAACTTTTTGTCAGCTCTTTTTATTATTTTATTGGCTTCTTAGTGATTGGCTTCTGCTGCTAAAAAATTGGAAAATATTGAAAAATATCAAAAAATATGAGGGGGGAAAAAAATAAATAAAATAAAAAAATAAAAATAAAAATAGAAAAAAATAAAAATTTAATAAAAATAAAAAAATAAATAAATGAAATAAAAAATAAAAAAATAAAAATAAAAAGTAAAAAAATAAAAGAAAATGAAAATTAAAAAAAATAAAATTAAAAAAATAAAAATAAAAAGAAATATAATAAAAAAAATGGAAAAAAAATAATAATAATAAAAAATAAAAATAGAAGAATAAAAAAATAAAAAATAAATAAATAAATAAAATGAAAAATGAAAAAAAAAAAAAAACAGAAAAGATGCTCAGATTCATTGACTATTGGCTGCTTCTAACTGTTTCTTGATTTCATTGGCTGGCTTTTGACTGCCTTGAAAACCAATCAAGGAATAGCTTCAAGCGCTTTTCTGACCACTAGCTACTCAAACCTATCACCCCTGATTTTCAGGGCCCTTCCACTCAGAGCCATTGACAGTACATGTACCAGACAAATATTCACATTGTTGAAAATGTAGACGGTTTGTTCGATACTACCACAAGATCGCGCTGCGTTTTAAGACATGAGCCACACAGCGCACCCTGTTGGTAGTAGCCAACAAACCGTCTTCAACAATGCAAATACTTGTCTGGTACGTATATAGTCAATGTTTAGAGCGCAATATAGCAATTTGGCAAAAAACAACAAACATAGTGCTCACTACTGTTCATTTAAATGTAATGAAGGTGGCATCAAGCTGATGTTACACTGTTGCGGATAAGAAAATGTAGAAGAGCCTTAGTACTCTGCTCCGATTGGAACCGGGCAGTGCTAGCATCACGGAGGTTGTAAGAGGTATCATGGAATACTCGTGAAAATTACTCTGTAAAATCGAGTTTCTGTACTGGTGTTCAAAGTTTCACTTGACGAAAATAATCACCATCAGGAATAGAAAACGATCGATTTACAAACGTTTTTCTAAAAAATCAAAATTTCTTTACACATACTCTTACCAAAAAACCTTCTTGACACCTCTTACATTTATTATCATTTTTATCGATCACAGTGACCCTAGCGGATATCCGGTTTGAACGGAGGCGCGACAGCGACAAGCGTGTTGCAACAATGTACACCTACACACAACTTTTCTCGTGTACAAAACCACGGCGACAACTAGCAGTCAGCGCTGCAGATAAAATAGTGAACTATGTGGACAAACACGATTTTCTCATAAGATTTATAAACGATTTGTTCTTTAATAATAATTTGTGAGACCTTCAAAATTAACCCTAGGTAGATAAACAAACGCCTCTCTTTCAATGCAACAAGAAAAGAAATTCACTCTTTGTTGTTTTTTTGCCTACTTTTGGATTTTGAGTAGCATTGTCTCAAGGATAAATTTGATTTGTTTGTCTACATAGTTACATTTCTAACCACGTGCGCTACTATCGATCTTCAGAAGTAAAATCCCCTATTTGAAGTCGTCGCTGTGTTGCACGCAGCTTGCGTGTTGCCTGTGCATTGGGGCATTGGAGCATAGTCAAGGTTATTTTAGGGAAGGTTAGCCCACTCTGCCAGACGAAACACTGGGTCCGCAGACGAAAACCAGATAAAAAAAATGTCATTTCAACATTTGGTAGAAAAATTCTGGAAGATACTACAGGTGAAAGAAGATTTTTGTTCTTTTGACTTTTTCGCAAAACTCCATATTTCTCGAGATATTTTGGTTTAAATTTGTATAAATTCATTACGGCCGTTGTAGGTGGAGGTCTACAATGACGTGTTGCATCGCGAGTGGACTAACCTTCCCTAAAATAACCTCGGAGCAGAGTACTTGAACGCTTTTGTTTACCGCGCAGGTGGATAGTGCGTTGCGTTCATTGCTTGACATTTGTGTGTAAACGTTTGTTGTACACCAAAAGGAGATCACAGTATTTTTGCCGTGGACATAATGAATAATCACATCACAATTTGAATACAAAACAAGCATTTTGTGCGAAAACCTGTTTTTGATTAATTCTTGTCCTGAACATCACCAACCTTCCCTTATTAGTACTTTTCACATAATGTATTTGGACAACGTTAGTAAATCTACCATCTTCAAATCTTACAATTATTTGAGGAAATGTTGAATCTTGGATGCATAGACAGACTTCATGGGTACCTGGCAGTTCAGCACTTCTCCCAGATATTAAAAAAAAAAGCTCCCTTCTGCCTCCAAAAAGAACAATCCCCTGAACGCCATATGAGGTGAGTCAGCACTCATAATTGAAGTAATTAACAAATGTTGTTTGAAGAGTTACCCCCGCATCCAAAAAACAAAACAAACTGTCCGCCAATTTTTACGCAGTAGCCCAGATCGCGGAAATAGGTCTATTTTTTATTTTCTATCTAATTCACATTTTGCTTACATTAATAATGAAAAAGAGAAAAATAATAAATCGATGGAAAATTACTAATTATTCTTGAAGTAGTAAAATCACGAAGGAATTTCTGTCATTTTGGAATGGATTTTTGTAATTTTTTCGAAACTAGAAACCGATGCCAGAAATATGAACTAAGGAGTTAACAGTGGATGGTTTCTTGAACCGTGGCCCAGCGTTTTATAAAAATATTCACAAAATACTTACGTTGTCCACTTGATTTATGGGCATACGATCTGGTGACACGGTTTCAAAATCTATACACTGTTGACCGGTACCGTAAGACAACCACCGAGGTAAACTTTGACTAGCTTGTTGACACGCACTCCTAATTGTACATCTGCAAAGCGCACATTGAACGATGTAGTTGGAATAGGTGGTTTGCCAGATCTGATTGCGTTTAATTTATGTTCCATTTTTTTTCCCTCCTCTTTATACATACCTTTTTTCCAGCGAACACCAACCACAATACGGATCTCGAGCATCCAAACAGGCCGAACAGTTCGAGTAACCTGTGCAATGTTCTATACTCACTTTCATGACCTGCAAGAAGTAGACGAGCAAAATGTGAATATTTTCTAACTATTTAAGGAAGCGATTTATAGATCAAATTCTGCTTTAATTATGATCTAAGATTGTGGTAAGTCTCTAATGGGTAAACCGACAACTTATTGTTCAAGTGATTCACAATCATAATAATCCAATAATCCTCCCACTCTCCACTTTAATCTTATCCTGTCAATTTTACTAATCCTAACGCTTTCTATACGTTTTGATAAACCGATTGACGCACACTTATACGAGCAACTTTCAAGAATTTGCTCCTGGTTCTAGTCAATTGAAAACTGATATTTCTCATGGTGTTATCAACATAAAGTCAAAAGATTCGGCTTCTGCTTCAATCGGTTCAAATATAATGTCGCACCAGGCACCTGATAGAAAGGGATTTGACTAGAGACTGTCGCGACAGTTCTCTCGACGATTGGTAGAACAGACAATAAATTCTCGTATACTTTCAAAATGACGAAAAATTTTTGACATCGCGAATACCTTCGGCCTGCGGCTTCCTCTATTATCGCAACCAATCTCTCTCGAGTCGCAGAAAGTACTTCATAAATAGTTTTTCGTTCCCGCATTACCGAATATAGGTTAACGCGAGAACTCACAATTTAAAATAGAATTCATGACGAACTGAATTCCGACGGGAAAGAAAAAAAAAGGTCTCTAATTATCTTTCGCA
This sequence comes from Aspidiotus rigidus, assembly GCA_035079385.1. Taxonomy (NCBI): domain Eukaryota; kingdom Metazoa; phylum Arthropoda; class Insecta; order Hemiptera; family Diaspididae; genus Aspidiotus; species Aspidiotus rigidus. The sequence continues at coordinate 2,579,533 of JAVHKY010000059.1, read as the reverse complement.
CTATACAGTCGAAAATCGCTATTTCGTCGCAAGCACCACGGCAGTTAATACTGATGCGATGTACTTCTCTGTATTTTGGTTGCTGCGCTGCTCGCAATTTGACCGAGGATACCACACTTTAATCTCATTCACTTCCTAACCATCGCAAAGCCATCCTAATTATCGTTTCGACCGTTTAATCATCACCCATTAAAAAACGAACCTACAAATTATTACTTATACATATATATAGTTTTTTTTTGCCTTCTTCATCGACCACCATTACTCTGTCGTTATATTCTACCGTTATTTACACGTATATTATCAATTTTTTTAAAGGCGAGTGGTGTAGGCCATACATTCGGCGTGTGATACTGTTCATCATCCTTTCTACCTTCCTCCCTCTCGTTCATTCATATTTATGTAAATTTTTATAGTAGACATTAAATACCCATCCGCTATATCCGAAAAGGAAACAAAAACACATTTTCCTATATTAAGCTGGTAATCAAGTTCGCCACGTCACGTCATTACATACATACACGCAGACGGAGTAATATAGGAAAATAGTACCTATCTTTGTATGAGAAGAATTAACTCACTTTAGATGAAGTCAGCACGTATACGTAGCCACCTATGGGCGAGAAGGTGGTATCGGGTAATATTGCGTTTCCGCTATCTAATGTTAATTCTTCGTATTCTATTCCTTCGAAATTATTAATAAGTAACACCTGCAACAGTCGAGGCCGCAGCAACAGCAGCAGCAACTAATTAGTATCCGTATACACTCGCTTCATCAAAATCGGAACTTTATTAAATTTCACTTACCTTCTTCAATACTCCATCAGCCGTACCCAGAAAACCAACAGTGCTCTTCTCCGTAGTAGTAATGGTAACAGACGTAACTAACTTATTCTTAATACATATGGCAGCTTCGGTTGTAATAGGAATACCGCCGGATATTTTCAGCGCGACTTCGCAAAAATTATAAATATTCCCCGTACTCTGAAATACAGAGAAAACAAAAATGATATTATGAAGACTTTTGAAGGAATCAGAGTCGGAACGATAATTAAGAGCCATTGTATCTTTACATAAACTCCTCGATTCCCCTCCCTTAGCTTTGCAATCACATTTCTACATTTTTCTTCTCTCTACTTGACTCTTCAAAACATTCTCAATTCCACCCCAAATCTTCCTACTTATTGTAATACTTTCAACGACGTGCTTTACATTCCCACATATTCGCATCCAAAAAAGAAAATCACTTCCATTGCCTAATCCCTGTATTTTCTACATTGCCACTTTGTGCAGACCTACTCCTGTTGTTTGGAGTTCACAATTTTTCCAAGTTTAGGGATTTCCGAGCAGTAAAACATTAGGAAAATCAAGAAATGCAATAAAATGTGGCCAACATGTCGGCAACATCATCATGATCATGTTAGCCACATGTCGGCAACAAGTCGGCTACATGTCGGAAACAAGTCGGCCACATGTCGGCAACATGTCAGTCACATGTCGGTAACATGTCGACAACAAGTTGGCCATATGTCGACAACATGTCAGTCACATGTCAGCCACATGTTGGTACGGTCACATGTTGGCAACATGTCGACAACAAGTCGGCCACACGCGACAACATTTCAGCAACATGTCGACAACAAGTCGGCCACACGTTGACAACATTTTGGCAATATGTTGGCCACATGTCAGTTACATGTCGGTAACATGTTGGCAACATGTCCACAACAAGTTGGCCATATGTCGACAACATGTCAGTCACATATCGGCCACATGTTGGCAACATGTCAACAACAAGTCGGCCACACGCGACAACATTTCAGCAACATATTGCTGTCGGCCACATGTTGGTCACATGTTAGTCAAACATCAGTCACATGTCGGCAACATGCTGGCAGCATGTCGGCAGGGGGAGGGGAAGACTTGAAAAAACTTCATCCTCTGCAATTTTTCGAACTTTTCTCCTGGATGGCGTAGGGCGAATTTCTCAAAAAAATAGTATATTACGCGACAGTAGTGGGAATCAAGTTACTGTATTTTAATGAAAGGTGGGGGGAGTTCGTTCAGTAATACGAGCATACGCGGTAGGTAATTTTTTTTTTACCTACCGCTCGCTTCTTTCACACAACGCCTTTCGGTTGCAAAGACATTAAAGCTCATCTTTCCACAGCCAACGCGCACCTTTCATTAAAAACCTTGAAAAACCACGGCTTCTTTAAGAAAGTGGAACGAGGAATGCTGCTAACCTGTTCTATTGGTATTGAGAATTCAAAAAGTAGGGCTAGTTCCTAAGAGAGTCTGAATTTTTCTCATCCTTCAAACTAATACAATTACATTCGAAATATTACAAAATCATATACAGCTTGGAGGTCAAAATTTTTCTAAATCGCCATTTCATCATATAGCACGAAAGTTGAAATTTTTCCTTGTATTGGGCTTGTTCCCACAGCAGCCACCACCAATGGTAACGCTACCAATAGTAGAAGAGGATGGTATATCCCTCCTAGGCACCGAGGAGGTGGATGCAGCAGTCAATAGACTGCGGAGTAAGTATTGGAAGGCTCCAGGCCCGGATGAGATTCCAAATCTAGTCTGGAGCGCCATACATTCAGTTGACCCAGCACTGCTTGTTGATACATTCAATGCGGCAATTGTTGGGGGACTGTTCCTGTGCGGTGGAAGACAGCCAGGCTAGCGTTGATTGATAAGAAGGATAAACCACCTGGTCTACCATCCTCTTAACGTCCACTTTGCCTGCTAGACAATGTTGGGAAACTTCTGGAAAGAGTGATAGCCAATCGTTTAAAGGGCTATCTGAAGGAAAGAAATATAATCTCTGATAGCCAGTACGGTTTTCAAACAGGACGCTGCACATCAGATGCTGGGATCCGGCTGAAGAGGATAGCTAAGTCAGCGATTGCTATGCGTCAGTTTTGCGCAGCCGTCAGCCTCGACATAAGAAATGCGTTCAATTCAATTCCATGGAAGATGATATTGGAACCTCTTGTGGACGCAGGAGTGCCCGCATACCTGCTCAGGATGATCAGCAGCTATCTTAGCTGCCGAGAAATCCAAGCAGAGACGTCTGCTGGTACAGTAAAGCGCCCTGTTACTTGTGGCGTGTCACAGGGGTCGGTCCTTGGGCCACTTTTGTGGTGCGTCGCATCTAACGGAGTCTTCAAGGTGAAGGTGCCACCGGGGGTTAAGCTTATCTGCTATGCGGATGACACTCTCGTGGTATGTACCGCTGAAACAACTGTAGCGGTGGAGAGCAGGGTGAACCGGGCCCCAGAGGATGTGACGCGTTAGATCGAGTCGGCTGGACTTGAACTTGCAGCAAGTAAGACGGAGGCCATTTTATTCACGACCCGTCGGAAGTTCAGACCACCCACCTTTCGCCTGCAAGGTGTGGAAATTGAAACCAAGAAGCAAATGAAATACCTGGGCATCTGGTTTGACTCAACGCTGAGCTTCAGGTACCATTCCCTGATGGCAGCGGAAAAGGCGGGCCGGGTAGTTGGATACCTAAGCCGCCTGATGAGGAACCTAGGAGGACCGAGAGAAGCAAGGAGAAGGATCATGATGAGCACCGCCTTGTTGATCTTCCTATATGGTGCGCCAGTATGGGCCGACTCCATGAAGATAGTATACCGAAGGAGAGAGATGGTAAAGATCCAACGAAGAGCTGCGCTAAGGTGTGTTAATGCCTACCGCACTGTCTTGACGGAGGCTCTTTGTGTATTCGCACGTTCACCACCAATCGAGCTCCTTGCTGAGGAGAGAGCGGTGGTGTTCAAAGCAAAGAAGAGAACGATGACCAACCAGGAAGATTTACGGGTCGGGCAGGAGGCCAGGCGCTCCTTGCTTGTAAAGTGGAAAGCAAGAATTGCCCAGAGTGAGCTGGGTACATGGACAACCCGTGTGCTAATACGCGACCTTGATGAGTGGATGAACCGACACCATGGTCAGCTGAACTTCCACCTGACGCAGATGTTGAGCGGCCATGGCTGCTTCAACAAGTACCTTCACGAGAAGATAAGGAAAGTTGAGCAGGCAACGTGTTCGCACGGTAACCAAGGGCGGGATGATGGACTACAACACACCTTATCTGAGAGGCGTGGATGCGTGAGCGGGACGAGCTTAGACGGTATCTTCAAGAGATGGGGGTAGATGAAGCGCTCGACCCGAGTAGCCTGGTACCTACCATGCTAGGTTCCAAAGAAGCATGGAACAGGTGTCTGCATTTGCGGCCACCATCATGAAGAGGAAGATGGACCAGGAATGGAATAGGCAAATGCAGAACCACGCTATGGCCTACTCAACACCTGTGTACCATCAACATCCAGACCTGCAGGAAGAAGAGGAAGAAGGATACCGTCCAGTTTGATAGGGCCTATCTTGCGTTTATACGATTGCTCCGCGTCCGGTGAACTTACTACGGTACGTTCCCTGTTCATACGAATATGTCTAACGAGCACCATACAGTGAGATTCACGCAACAGCAACCTACTACGCCCGATGTGATAGTGTTGTCTTTGTGATGTGAGTGTTGTCTAGTGTTTTTTGTGTGCCAGGGGGGCACTAAAGCTTGGCGGTTGCCGAGTAGATGAGGGGGGGTTCGCCAAGGAGATTCCTCCAACACTGAAGTTATACCCGAAAGGTTCGATTCCGGTACTGAAGGAAACAAAATCAAATGCATAGGCAGCCCGCACCTACTCTATCATGGAGGACGGGCGGTGCTGCACATGCGACACACAAGCTCTAAAGCTAGCATATAATCTGTATTTTTTACACCTTCGTAGACGTTTTTTCTTCTCATCTCTTTCCGTAAATGATTTTGGTCTACTAAACCAAAAACTTCCCGAAATGTAAGAAAAATTACAATAGATGCGGAGTGTTCTCGGCTGTAAAATGTAGTAATGACGATTTGATAGTGTCAGTAGAAATACCAGCCGAATTCGTAACTTGCAAGGCATAGGAAAGAAAGAATATACGATACAGGCTCGAGAACTGCAATCATAATGCGATATTAACTACTGAGAAAGAAGAAAAAAAAAAAAAAAAAAAAAGATAGACAGAGACACGGAAAAAGAGAAAGACAGAGACGAGTGAAATAAGCCAACGACGACGAAAAGAAATTCTTTTCTCCTCCTTATTGTTCTCTGTATTTTGGTACGAAGTATAATATACTCGTATCGAGAAAAACATCGCAACGAGGTAATAAGTGACTCTTCAGCCACCGAAATCTACGTGATCTTTTTTTCTTCCACAGCCCTCTTCATCGTCGTCAAAGTTTTTCCCAAACAATGCGCCGTATCGTCGTCGACGTTACTGAACGATGCTAAGTACGTGCGCCCACAAACAGCAGTACAATTTTTTAAGTATCTAACCGAGGAACGACGACGACGACGTCGAAACAGAAGCCTTTTTCACTCTTAAGCACTCTTTTATGCGGGTTAATTCTAGATAAGGAGTGGAACAAAAATTAACTTTTACTCCTCTTCCTTCGTCAGCTTCCAATCTCGCGTTCGCGAACCGAAAAAATTAGCGTCGATTTCTTGGGAGGCTCGTGCGCCCGTCTGCGAAACCCCTCGGATAGTCGGAGCGAGAGCTAATTTAGATTCCGATAGCTCGAAGGTTAATGGGAAGCCTTGAAGGCTCGAATGAAGAGAGGAGGTGAGCTTTATGAAAGGAGGAAAAAGCAAATAGTTTTTTTCTTCGAAGAATTCGAAACAAATGCTTCAAAAATCGAGCGGAATCTTTCGAAAAGTAGCCTCAGATACCTTACAATATTACAACTAAGGTAACCTATTCTGCGAAAAATTCTGACAGACCTATGGAAGTCCAGTATCTCAAGTACAGGAGGAGATCATTCAACAAGAGCTCGATATAGTTAGTCCTCCCAAAAAGGCCAACCTAATTCACAATTTTTGATAACGAGGAATCAATGTTAACGTAATAGAGGAAACCTTACGAGCGATATTTTTCCATCCACTCGACCCGGAGTGACATGGAAGAACCCAAACATATTGCACGCTCGAGCGAATCGCGTTGCAAGCACGGCCGACGCTCATCGACGAAGGAGGTAATACGAGAAAAGCGTTTTCCACAATTTAGCCACATCGAAATTTCTATTCCACTCGGCGCGGCTTCATTTAATTATTGTTCCACGTTCCTTCGCCGACTTATACACTTCCACAAACGCGGGGCAACTTATTAAACTGTTTTCACTTGCAACGTAGAAATTACTCCAACATTCGAAACCTCTCGTTACAAATGCTTCAATTTAATTACATCAAAAGTCTATGCACCCTACTCTCTCGCGACTCCTTCCTAGTTGACTTTCCGCTAACGGCATGTACAAAGTATATGTACAGTACATGCGAAATGCATACGTATACAATTTCTTCACGCAGACGTATACATCATACCCGGCATCTATACAATGTATTTAATTACCGCCGCACATAGAGAAAATTGCACGCGTAGAGGCGCGAGAAAAGTTTTCTCGGCCCAGTCTTGAGAAAATTTCGTCTACAAAATTATTCGATGTTCATTCGAACTCATGCACACACTACGTTTTACGTATCTACACATTACTAATTCATCCTTTAACCTATATTCGTGACGCACTCTATTTTGAAAATTCTCGTACCAACTTTTCTATACACGCATTGCAGCGTATGAAGAGAAGAACGTACGTTTTTCTTCTTTTTCTTTAGGTCACATTGAAAGAAAGTACGGAAGAAAGAGATGGCTGTTGGCACACATGTAAAATAAGATATACCATCCGGTGTGTGCACGACGAAACAAAAATAATACACTTTTCAATGTACTAGAACATGACACGTAAGAAGCGACAACTTCTTTTGCCATTTATAATAATATGTAGAAAATTCGGAAATGCTCGTCAAACTAAAGCCAAGTCTCATAGAAACAGTCAACATATTCTTTCGGAATCACTCGTGTGAAACGTACTCCACACTCACACAAATATCTACTTGTGGATGAAAGAAAGTTCTCGTTCGCTTTCTTCGCTTTTCATGATTATCATAAGTTTACTGGTACACTGCATCTTTTCGATAATAATCTCGCGCTATTTCTTCAGACGCGAAGTTCCCTTTCAAGAAACTAATTATGATGATTAGTCGGAGGAGACCTAGTTTTGAGTCAACTAACTACTGAAAAGGGGAGAATTGTTTTAAAATATGAGCATTTCAGTCGCAGTTTGAAAATTCATAGCCGCCCTTCTAATCTTAAATCTTATCCTTCCTTTGGCTTACAGTTGAACAAAAATGTATAAATGCAGAGTCCGAAGTTTTTAACGCTATGAAAATTTTAGGCATTCAAATGTATTTTTCGTATTATTGTTCGAAGCTCGCACTCGAAGATGTGATGAGTGATAATGACAAGGTATTTTTACTCTTAAAATACAAACAGAAAGGTACCTATAGAAGAGTTTAGAAAATGGTAAAGTAGACTCTGTTCCAACTACTATCTCATTCTTAAAAATAGATGAATCAGCCCGTGTTATTTATTACACAACATTACCTTCCAGGATAACGTGGAAAGTGGCGCTCCTAGCGGAGCCCTCAGATTATTACAGCCAGCCGAAAGCCTAATTCAGACAAATTTTTACTGATAAGAGAAAAGTTAAAAGCCAGCTTCATTCAAACTTTCTGAGCCAAAAGCCGAAATGAGCTGAATTTTTTCAGTTTTTTTCTAACTTACCAAATTTTTCAAAAAAAAGGAGAGTATACAAGGTGAGGCCAAAAGATGTTACCAGTTAGATGGGTGTTTGCGTTAAATCTGTCGTAGCGCGAAAACGCGAAACGTTAGATGTATACTTCAAATCTACGAAATTCGCATCTCAATTTTATCTTTAATTTGCGCCAAATACGAAGTTTCTACGTCTTCTCTGAGTCGAGTTATGGACCAAAATGTGCCGAAAATTCAATAATTTGCCAGGGTTCCCAAATAGGGCTTGAAAATTAATTAATTTACAGTATTGAGCTGAATTTCGAACATTCCGATTATTAAATTACTGTTCCTGAAGTGAAATTTTACGAGGAAAACGAAAAAAATAGTCACAAAATACTGCGAAGCACAAAAATGGGTTAATGAGCCCAAAAAGGGTCAAAATGTCCCGAAGTTGAAAAATCGCCAATTTTATTCAATTCTTCAGTAAAATTTGGCGCTGAGTTCGAAAAAATCACCCCAATCACCCTCCGAAGCCTGAAAATGGATGTACGGCCCAAAGAGTGTCAAAATTCTCCCAAATAAAAAAATTGCGTGATCTTCGAAAATTTCCTAGAATTCTGAAGTAAAATTTCGTGCTGCCACTCGAACCTTGATTTCACAAGTTAATCGATTAAATTTGAAAGTTGGAGCAATTTTCCAACTTGGGGGAATTTTGACCCTCTTTGGGCCCGTACATCCATTTTGAAGCTTCGTAGGGTGATTTGGGTGATTTTTTCGGACTCCGCACGAAATTTTACTTCAGAATTCTACTAAATTTTCGAAGATCAACCAATTTTTTAAAACAGAATCATGTTTTCTTTTGATAATTAAACATTTTGGGAACCCCTGCAGTAAAATTTCGGCACATTTTGGTTCATAACTCGGCTCAGAAAAGTCGTAGAAACTTCGTATTTGGCGCAAATTAAAGATAAAACTGAGATGCGAATTTCGTAGATTTGAAGTATACATCTAACGTTTCGCGTTTTTGGCTACGACAGATTTAACGCAAACTCCCATTTAACTGGTAATATCTTTTGGCCTCACCCGAAAAAAAAACTTGAGGCTTCCTTAAAGATGTTAAACGAGGAACGCAGGGAACCTGTTCTAGGGGTCAAATTTGTTTTAGGAATGAGAGTTATAAGTCCATTGAGGATACCGCTATAAAATAATAATAAAAAAAAAAAAAACTCGCAGCCCACACAGTTAGCTGCTCGGAATTGCCTTCATTAACTCTGTTAATTGAGGCAAACAGGGAACCTGTTTTATGGGAGTAATCATGTGAGTGTCATTTTTTGCTTTTTGTCGTCTCAAGTAGAGTGAACTTTGTTCCTCACCACCTTGAGATCTCTTCTCATTAGGTCAAGTTCTAGGCGCGTTTTTTTACAGCCTGTGTGGTACCCCCGGTAGGCCTATCCTGTTATCAGTTCGGAGATCTGATGATGTCACGATTTGATGACGTCATAATCTGATGACGTCACACGATCTAATGACGTTACGATCTGGTGACGTCACGATGGAGATCTGTGACGTCACGATCATCGTGCCATCACTATCTGATGACGTCACAGAGCTAGTAAAGCCACTAATACAGACCTCCTAGACCTATAGTATAAAGGAAGCCTAAGACCTAGTACAGAGCTAGGACAAACTACTGCTAGTATAAGCTATTGATAAAGATCTTGTAAGCTTATGGTATGAAGGATGCCTAGACCTAGTATAAAGGAGGCTTGGACCTAGTATACGCCTAGTATAATACGTAGTATAAACCTAGTATAATATACTGCATGAAGCAGAGAGGATAAGTCCCCCTCCTATCACTTCATCAAAATTTTTCTAAGTCCCTTTTTCTTGCCGGACGGCGCCCGGCGCCCGTCATTTTCCTTCAGTTTACCCCCCGATAAAACAGGTTCCCTGTTAAAAAAGTTCTGGCGTAGCCAAATGAATAAAGATGGCGTTTCTGTCATAGTTTAAAATACAAGTTTAGTATGCAATATCGAATAATTTAGCGTTGTGAGGAGGTTGTTCCATTCGTTTGCCCTCCTTCTTGATCTAGTGTAAGTCTAGTTCACAATATTTTAAGGAAATAGCTTTTGGGGGCAAACCAGCGGCGAGCTAATAGCTCTTGAGGGGCTCACTCGCCTTCTCAGTCTAGTATAAGCCTGGTTTAGAAAATCTAGTTTGGAATATTTAAAACTAATCAGGGTAGGGATCAGAATTTCGAAATTTTCATAAGTCCCAAGGTCATTTGCCCGGACGCACGGACGGACGCACGCAAATTTGGAATCAGGGTAGGGGTCAGAGCACAGACATGAAATATGTCAAAAACGCACAATCAATTCGACCTCTAGCAGGGGTGGGGTGAGGCCATTTTCTTGAAGATGATTCTTCGTAGGAAATTTAGGGGGCGGTTTTTTCCTTTGTTCTCGTAACATTATTAAGGGGGGCTTTTTTTTTTGTGCTTCTTAGAATTTTTTTTTTTTTTTTTTTTGGGGGGGGCGAAATCTTTGTGAGTTTAGGAGGATCACTGTACCCCTGATTTCTAGGGTTGTGTGGAACTGAATTGAGAAAACACAAATTTTCCCAAATCTCACTCTATTATATATTATGAAAAGAATTCAAAATTTCTCGAGTCCCTTCCTATCATATAAAAAAAGGAAGGAAGGAAGAACGAAAGAAAAAAAGAAACTAAATAAATTAATAAATAAATAAATTAATTAATAAAATAAATAAACAAATAAATGAATAAATAAGTAAATAAATGAATGAGTAAATAAATAAATGAATAAATAAATAAAACCAAGAAACAAATGAATATTGAATAAAGAAACCAAATTTTTCTAAGTCTACTTTGGCCGGACGTTGGACGGCGGATGACAACTTTTTTTCAAAAAAGCCCCTTGTAGAACAGGTTTCCTAATAAAATCACAGATTGACAGTAACAGGATTCAAAATAAAATAGGAAAGCGGGATTATTATTCATTAATTATCTTCAAAATTTGAAAACAAAAACTGCAAGACTCCACTGCTCCAGTGTTCAAATTTCCTTTGAAGAACTGGATATGGTTTCGTAATCTGCAGTTCAGTCATTAAGCAAGGATGTCTGTAGAGCAGTTGTTCAATGAATATGAACACAAAAAGGAGAATAGATATCTTCCATAAGTGTGACAAAGCCCCTACTCTCCTCATCGTTCCTTTAATTAGCAGAAGATCAACCGGATTATGCCAAAAATCAGCTAAATTAAGCCAAAAGCCGGCTGTATTTTTCCGAGAGCCAAATTTCAACAGGGAACCTGATCTATGGGATGTTATATTGAAAAATTTGCCGTACACCGCGAGATGTCCGACAAAAACTGACCTATGACCTCATCAGATAGTGACGTCACAAGGTCGAAAGTCAAAGATTCAATTTTTAGCCTTAATAGATACGGAAGCGGACTTGGAAAAATTTCCACTTTCGAGCCATAATATATAGAGGAGAGGGACTTTTCAAAACATAATATGTATGATAGCAGAGGGACTTCAAATTCTCAATACCAAAATCAATTCGACCTTTAGAACAGGTTCTCTGTGTTCCTCGTCGTCGTTTTCCAAGATCGTGCGCGAAAGCTGAAATTTTCGGCTGAATACTCTAGCGAATTGGACATTCGGACTGGTGTTCGCTGCGATAGTTTTCAATAAAATTAATAAGGGAACTAGGGAAATTGAATCTGAATCGTGCAAAAATCTCTAGAATAAGTTTCTACAGAAGCGCGATTCTAGCGCTGACAGGTCCGAATTTCACGCGTTTTCCACCCTTATCAATGAGACTACCTGATTTTTATGATCAAAATCCGTCAATTTTGAGGAATCAATACTAATGAATACCAAATCCTACCTTTTTGTCAATCAAAATTATTCTATTTAGGATCAAAATTTATGGATTATGATCTCTACAACGAGAGTTATCCGATTTTAAACCAAATTTCAGGATTTTTTAGACCCTTTGGTCATATGATATGTTTCAACTCTTACTTACGATCTGTCCAAATGTGCTACGACAAAGTTTATTCAAGTCTAAGTCGAGCTCCAACCTGCGTATTTAAGACACTACTTAATTGAGCACGCTGTTCGATAAACTAGAAAAAGCATCACTCGTCAAAATTTCCAGTTTTGACGCAATTCGTACCTTCACCATTATGGGAATTAAAAACTTCATTTAAAAATATTTCGTCCTTTCCTGAAATTGCAAAGGAATTTATCCAGCTTTCGAAAAGCTGCCAGTCAAAAAATTCAATTTTACCCATGGTTAGCAAAGGTATATTATAATCAGAGACAACAAAACCCTACTATCCCCCCTACTCTTCTCTTCCCAAATTCTCTACACTGGCACTATCTCTGCCAGAGGACTAACACCAAAACTCAAACTTGTCGATTCCAGATATTCACCATTCAACTTCATTCCCTGACACAAATAAAAGGAGCCAAGGTTAACCTGTTCAAATCATCTTCCTGTTGAATTAATATTTCCAACATACAGGCACCAACACCAACCCCAATCTCGCTTATCAGCAATACGACAGACTGGAGTACTTTTCGCCTTCATTTAGTTGAAGTGATCACTTCAGAGTCGAGTTTCTCTGCTCTGAATCGGGGAGTAGAGCAATTCATTAACATCAAAGCTGTGAGTTTAGTATTAAAACAATCCTATCTAAGCCACTCGAATATCACAGGTTTATCATGCGCTTGATCAAGAGACGTCATTGTGTACGTAACACATCGTCGAGTAATCGCACCTGTACAACCAAAAAATCCTAAACCGACTTCGAAGAGATACAATAAAAAGCCAGCTGACCTAGTGTCCATGTCACTCATGGAAATAACCACCAAATCTTAAGTGGAGGATACTTTCAACAGGGAACCTATTCTATGGACGGAGAGGTAGGGTAAACGAGGAAAAACAATATCTTCCTCAGTTAACAAAATATTGCGATTCCCAGATGACGAGTGAGGATTATTTGAGAACGTGCCATTTAAGGAAATGAGCTGACCAACAACAAACGGCTTGAAAATTCTGACTTCCGAGCCACTAATTCTGTATTAAGGTTTGGAGGTAAGGGGGGACTGAGGAAAGTCTTAATCACCTAACGACGTATTTTAGAATTCGATCACTGAGTTTTACATGAAGGAGAGTGAAGAGATAGGAGGAAATATTTGACCTAAACGCTATATTCATGAGTTGAAAGGGGAGATTCCGAAAAATCAGAATTATCTGGTTACATATATCAGGAGCGGGAGTTGTGGAGAACACGATCATTCAATAGAATGGGGGACTTGAAAAAATACGTACAGGCGTTGCCATTGAAAATGTGAATAAATTACGCCACGCAGATTCCCGATTGACCCCAAGCAAAAAAACCTATACATGTCAAGAAAATTATTCGATTCCTTGATGACGGCGCCAATGAAATAGAAAAAAACTCCTCAAGAAGCCCATCCATCCGGACAAGTTTTTAATAATTTTTTGAACTATATGTATCGTGCTGGAGTCAGCTCTCGGTAAGTCGAAAACATGGATCCCGCCCTCTGAGGATTTGCAGCTCTCTACTATCGGCTTCAGTGAACCCAATGTACTGTCGTCTTCAATTGTACTTTCTCTATCGCAAGGAGGAAACTTTCATCTGAAAGCAAATTACGACGATCTGTAGCGTCGTCATGAAAACGAGTGATCGTGAGTTCGATTCCCGCTCGGGCCAGGAGAATTTTTCGTCCTATTCCTTCTTTCTGTCTAATCTATCTGATCTGAATAACCTAGTATAGGCCTAATACTACTCGTAGTAGTTTAGGCCGACTAATTTCGGGCTCACACCTGACCTAGTAATCAAGTATTTAGCTGTGTACAAGCACAAGTTGTACTTTCAAAGAAGACATCATAAGAGGAGGGGAATGTAAATTATTGACCCTAATTTGCGTAAATAAGTAATGATGAATATACTTACCCCGGCATTTGGACAATCTCCGCCAGATATCGTACCCGAAATATACGGCATGTTTCTATGTTTGATGCTACCATTGAAACACATATGCACGTTCTCGTTGAACTTCGCCTCGATCTCCTTCATACTATAAATGCAGAGGGCGGACTGCGCCAGCGGTTCGTTCGTCATACCGCGACTCGGAGAGAAACTGGCCGCCAAAATTGTATCCGCCGTCTTAATGCCCATACTGAACGCAAGTTCGTCTCCGGCCGACGCCAATTTCACATCCTGCGCTAGATTATAATTGGTGACACGTTCCTTCTCGCCCGACTCTTTCACTAGACACTGCAACGTCACCTCGGTGTAGCTATCGTAGTTCGCGTCGTTGATGCAAACCCGCGCCAGTCGCGTCACGAAGCCTTGCTCCTCCTGGCCGGGCAAGTGCGACTGCTTCTGCACGATCACGAAGTACGCGAAATCCGAATAATTAAAACCGTACACGTACTTCACGAGAAAATGATCGCGATACTTCACTTCGATACGAAGCATAGATTGCTTCGAAATCGTGTTTTCCGCGATGTCCAGGGTTTCCAGACTACGGCTGGATATGGCTGGAACGTCGTCCCGGTACGCGCTATTACTGGTGAACGTCGTGCCGACATACAGCACGTTCGACTGGCCCCACTGATTGTAGTGCTCCGGCCCGATGAATGCGTACGTGGACGAGTGCTCGTCGTTGGCCGCGATGCTGATCGGATAGAATTGCGACTTCGACGATATGTTGGTCGTCTGGTATTTCTCGCAGGCGCCCTGGAACAGAGAACCGCAGGCGATCACGTAACCCGTCTCCGAGTCCAGCAGCAATATCTTGTTCACGTTGTCCAGCAGCAGCGTTTCGATTTCGGGCGAATTGCAGCCGCTGGCGTGACACTGTGGACTGTCCTTTTTCGGGCCGGTAATCACGCACGCTTCCAGATTCAGGTGCGAATCCAGCTGAATGATACGATTGACGCCACCCACGTAAATACGGCCCGTGCTGCGGTCCAGCGCCATATGATTGAACGCTTTCAAACTGTGCACCGAGCAGTTACTGGCATTCTTGACCGAGAACGACGGGAACACCGCGGCGATGGGCCCGTCCGTGCGGACGCACCATACGAACTGCAGCAGTGCCACAATGGTCACTGCCACACGTATGCCCATTCTATGGTGTGACCCGCGATATGCCAGATTTCAGGTAGTCATCACCGCTCCTGTTCGAACATAAGACGGAAACAATACAAATAAATCTTTTGCGCCGGCGGTTTCGATTAAATTATTCGTGCATACATGAATGTATACGTTTTTACTTAATATAGAAATAGATTTAAGCGGTTTTGAGACCCTTGTGTCCGCGATATAATACGCGTGCAGAACTCGAGACGATAAATAATTCATAACTAGCGTATAAATAACGTAAGTCTAGAAGTTAACGGTAAAGCTGTAAAGAAACGGAGAAGTTTCTTTTCGGAGGCGGTGGCGGCAGCAGAGACAACCTCAACGACTTCTACTACTACTACGACTATTATCACCACCACTAAGACGACAACGACGACCGACATATCAAATAACGTAAAATACTGCTCGCGTATACTCGGACTCAGATGGGTGTATGATAACGAGATGTAGAACGTCGCGCATCGCACCACGGTCGGTAGTCGACATTACTCCAACTGGACACATAATAAAAAGCTGCTATACACGGTCATTACATCGAAATAAAAATTCTAACTCTCGTAGTGACAGCGACGATGAGCGCGCGCGGTAACGTATCGTTAAATTCACGTAGATATATAATACGTTTTAACGATCACCGGGGTTCACGATGATGACGATCATCATCATCACCATCGTCGTCCAGTCTTTATAGCCGCAGACACTGAAATCCATTCGAGCATCAGCCTTGTCGTCGTCAATATTTTCCCTAAATTTCTCGCGTCACAGCCACCGACCAAAACGACGACAATGATTACGACAAAATATCCTCGCGAACTCACGGAGAATCTTCCCGACGTATCAAGCTGTGCGTTGAAGCCTTATAAATTTCTCTCATTTGAATGATATTGCGAGACCATCGTCGATTTTCACCCTTCTTCCTATGCCTTAAGCTCATGACTTCTATACGCTCATTCTTAATTATTATTAATAACAATATCGACGACGAAGAAAAATATTGATATTCTACGTATTATGTAACGGGGATAAGCTTGCCTCATTATCACTTCCTTGCCTGCTGCCTACTATTAATCGATGCAATTACCATAATACAAGCTCACACACTCTTGGCTGCACTCGTATTAAACTCTTTGAAAAAGAAAATCCTGTCAGAGTTTATGTGCAAGTGAGAACCTGGCTTCATATAGAATCAGCATGCTTCCACAGTTTGAGCAGTAGCAAAAGAAAGTCCCGAAAGTTTATTCTGAAATGTCTTCATCCACCCTCTTACACCTTCCCTCCACAAAATTGAATAAGGTTCGAATAATGGTTCCAGTTTCCTCCAGACATTGTTTAGCTACCATTTCAAACAGGGTGGAGGACCAGTATCATGATCTTGTGGTCAGAATTATGGAGAACTTGAAGTATTTATATTACACAAATGGACACATGGGATCAAGAAGAAGAGCAAGAAGGAAATGCGGAGGTGGCAGCAGAGAGGATGATCAAGACTGTCACCAAAGCTTGTGATGTAGCCATGCCCAGGCAAGGTCCACCAAAGAAGAGGAGGGCTCTTTACTGGTGGACCAACAAGATTGCCGAATTGAGAAAAGAGTGCAACCGTCAGCGCCGGATATACCAGCGTAGTAGTGGCCACGAAGGGGCGCGGGCGGTTGCACCCGAATACCAGCTGGCTCGTAAAAGGCTGAAGAAGGCCATCAAGGACAGCAAGAGTGCTGCATGGCGAGAGCTATGTGAGATGGCAGATGACGACCCGTTTGGGAAGCCTTATAAGTTAGTGCTGAAGAAGCTCAAAGGCCTCTCAGCAATGAGCCGAATGGAGCCGGATGTTGTGGGTCAAATCATTGATGGCTTGTTCCCACAGCAGCCACCACCAATGGTAACGCTACCAATAGTAGAAGAGGATGGTATATCCCTCCTAGGCACCTAGGAGGTTGATGCAGCAGTCAATAGACTGCGGGGTAAGTATTGGAAGGCTCCAGGCCCGGATGAGATTCCAAATCCAGTCTGGAGCGCCATACATTCAGTTGACCCAGCACTGCTTGTTGATACATTCAATGCGGCAATTGTTGGGGGACTGTTCCCTGTGCGATGGAAGAAAGCCAGGCTAGCGTTGATCGATAAGAAGGATAAACCACCTGGTCTACCATCCTCTTATCGTCCACTTTGTCTGCTAGACAATGTTGGGAAACTTCTAGAAAGAGTGATAGCCAATCGTTTGGAGAGCTATCTGAAGGGAAGAGATATAATCTCTGATAGCCAGTACGGTTTTCAAACTGGACGCTGCACATCAGATGCTGGGATCCGGCTGAAGAGGATACCCAAGTCAGCGATTGATATGCGCCAGTTTTGCGCAGCCGTCAGCCTCGAAATAAGAAATGCGTTCAATTCAATTCCATGGAAGATGATATTGGAAGCTCTTGAGAACGCAGGAGTGCCCGCATAGCTGCTCAGGATGATCAGCAGCTATCTTAGCTGCCGTGAAATCCAAGCAGAGACGTCTGCTGGTACAGTAAAGCGCCCTGTTACTTGTGGGGTCGGTCCCGGGGCCGCTTTTGCGGTGCGTCGCATTTAACGGAATCTTTAAGGTGAAGCTGCCACCGGGGGTTAAGCTTATCTGCAATGCGGATGACACCCTGGTGGTATGCACCGCCGAAACAACTGTAGCGGTGGAGAGCAGGGTAAACCGGGCCCTAGAGGATGTGACGCGTTCGATCGAGTCGGCTGGACTTGAATTAGCAGCAAGTAAGACGGAGGCCATTTTATTCACGACCCGTCGGAAGTTCAAGCCAACCACCTTTCGCCTGCGAGGTGTGGAAATTTAAACCAAGAAGCAAATGAAATATCTGGGCATCTGGTTTGACTCAACGCTGAGCTTCAGGCACCATTTCCTGATGGCAGCGGAAAAGGCGGGCCGGGTAGTTGGATACCTAAGCCGCCTTATGAGGAACCTGGGAGGACCGAGAGAAGCAAGGAGAAGGATCATGATAAGCACCGTCTTGTCGATCCTCCTATATGGTGCGCCAGTATGGGCCGACTCCATGAAGATACCATACCACAGAAGAGAGATGGTAAAGATCCAACGAAGAGCTGCGCTGAGGTGTGTTAGTGCCTACCGCACTGTCTCGACGGAGGCTCTTTGTGTATTAGCACGTTCACCACCAATCGAGCTCCTTGCTGAGGAGAGAGCGGTGGTGTTCGAAGCAAAGAAGAGAATGACGACCAACCAAGAAGCTTTACGGGTCAAGCAGGAGGCCAGGCGCTCCTTGCTTGTAAAGTGGAAAGCAAGAATTGCCCAGAGTGAGCTGGGTACATGGACAACCTGTGTGCTAATACACGACCTTGATGAGTGGATGAACCGACACCATGGTCAGCTGAACTTTCACCTGACGCAGGTGTTAAGCGGCCATGGCTGCTTCAACAAGTACCTTCACGAGAAGTTAAGGAAAGTTGAGCAGGCAACGTGTTCGCACGGTAACCAAGGGCGGGATGATGGACCACAACACACCTTATTTGAGTGTGAGGCGTGGAGGCGTGAGCGGGACGAGCTTAGTCGGTCTCTCCAAGAGATCGGGGTAGATGAAGCGCTCGACCCGAGTAGCCTGGTACCCACCATGCTAGGTTCCGAAGAAGCATGGAACCAGGTGTCTGTATTTGCGGCCACCATCATGAAGAGGAAGATGGACCAGGAACGAAATAGGCAAATGCAGAACCACGCTATGGCCTACTTAACACCTGTGTACCATCAACATCCAGATCTGCAGGAAGAAGAGGAAGAAGGATACCATCCAGAGTGTTAGGGCCTTTATAGTTGTTGAAAGAATCTTGCGTTTATATGATTGCTCCGCGTCCTCTATTCCGGTGAACTTACTACGGTACGTTCACTGTTCATACGAATATGTCTAACGAGCACCATACAGTGAGATTCACGCAACAGCGACTTACTACGCCTGATGTGATGTGATAGTGTCGTTTTTGTGATGTGAGTGTGTTCTGTAGTGCTGTTCTTTTTGTGCGTGCCAGGGGGGCATCGCAGCTTGGCGGTTGCCAAAGCAACTTGGCAGTTGCCGAGTAGACGAGGGGGTTCGCGTAGGAGATTCCTCCTTCACTGAAGTTATACCCGAAAGGGTCGATTCCGGTGTTGGAGGAAACAATATTAAATGCATGCGCAACCCGCACCTACTCCATCATGGATGACGGGCGGTGCTGCACATGCGACACACAAGTGATTACACAAATGGAAACCTTTGAAATTTCAGAAATTCTGACCAAATATGGCGTAATATTATGAAAAAATACAAAAAGTGAAACACTTTTGGCAAATGAAGACAAGTGAGGACAAATAAGAATAGAAAAGGACAAATGGGAACAAATAAACACAAACGAAGACACGCTAACTAATAAATTGGAATTGTGTACTTGAGAAATTTTAAAAATCCAGTGCACTACTTACACCTCATCGAACTCAAAATGAGAATCAAAGGAGACAAATGAGAACAAATGAAAACAAATGAAGATATATGAGGAAAAACGAAGACAATGAAGACACATGAGGATACGATAACTAATAAGGTAGATCATTTTCAATGTCCAGTGCCTTCTCCTCAAAATTTGTCTTCATTTGTACTCTTCTGCTTTCATTTGTCCTCCTGTGTCTTTATTTGTCTTCATTTGTCCTAACTCAACTTTATTTTTCCTCTTCTGTCCTCATTCGAGTTTATTTATATTCCTTTGTCCTCATTTGCCCTCTCCTGTCTTTATTTGTTGTCAGTTTTCATCTCCTGTCCTCATTTGCCCTCTCCTGTCTTTATTTGTTGTCAGTTTTCATCTCCTGTCCTCATTTGCCCTCTCCTGTCTTTATTTGTTGTCAGTTTTCATCTCCTGTCCTCATTTGTACTCCTCTGTCTTCATTTGTTCTTCTTTGTCTTCATTGATACTCATTTCAATTACCATGAGGCGTAAGGGGAAACATTAACAGAGCTTTTTGAGGCTAGGATTTTTAGTATGTTGTTCCCCACATCCAGTTTGAGTTTTTAACAATTGGAGAGAGGATCGATTTTTCCGAAGTTCGCGCCAAGAATTTAAGATAAGAAGTTCGGGGATGGAAATACGTACAGACAGTGATATTTGAAAGGACGTCAGCTTCTTCACTTTTTGGGACAGTTATCGCCTCCAAAAGAGGTAATGAAACAATGAAAAACGCGTCAACAGGGTGTATAACTAAATTAATCTTTGAAAATGAATGTCTTGTCGAACCTGCTATCACTTTATTTGGAGGTCGATCTATTAAAACGTCCGCGTTCTTCGGTTTGTGCGGAAATCTAACCTAATGTAAAAAATTCTGAGGATTTAAAAATAAGTTCAAACTAAAACTCTACAGAGAATGAAAATGACTTCATCAGGGGGATTCGGGTCAATTTAGTCTGATGCTTGACTTCAGAGAGAGACTAAGATGATATCAATAGACATCAGATAAGGTGTTCGATTGAAGGAAGGAGCGAAAGATAGCTGCTCTTGAAAAAGAAGAGGAGGATGTGACCATAGTGATAATGCGTCATCTCAACACCGACGGTATCACTGTACTCAACTAGTACATTCCGGAAGATGGCCTGATCGAACTGGTTTATGATTCACACCGCGATTTTTCGTTTGGACAATCTTAATACCTTGCTCTTCTTTTCTGTTCGTCAGTTGCTTTCATTTCAGGCTTGACGATGGTTTATTAACCGAAAGCGCTCGTCGTCTTATATTTTTCTGCGGTTTGCATTGTTTACTCTCCCTTCGGAGTATTCGTCCTTTCGCGTTTATGTTGTATTGATATTAGGTGAGCTCTGGTCATATGTCGTGCGTTGTCCAGATTTTTCGGTCGATTCCCTTACTCTGTAATAGCACACATAGAGTCATTTTCTGCCATTTTTCCCATATTGTTCAAATCGCGCCTGCCGTATGACACATGTTCAAAATTTTGGGTCAAATATTTTGACCACGCAAATCCTTACTTCAGTCATAGATGGTGAAGGAACAGAGAGAGAGGGGGGCGAGAGAGAAGTCAGAACATTAAAAAAAAGATAAATTGATGAAAAACCCGGGAGCGTGGCCGTGGGGGTAAAAGGGGCATTATCCCCCCCAACGTCATGCTTTTACCCCCCCCCCCCCGTACGAATTCCCCCATGACTGAAAAAAAAAGAAAAAACCCATGAGAGATTTAAAAATTTGAGGTGTGCCCCCTTGAAATTATATATGCCCCCCCCAAAGAGCGTTCTGGCTACACCCCTGGCAAAACTAGCCATCAAAATTTTCGAAATTTTTCTTTCTCTCCCTGAGAAAAATCGTTTGACCAATCATGATTCCGTTTACCCTCCTTTACCTCCCTTCCTGTCAATAGATATTTTTAGGTCGAAAACAAGATGAATTTCCCCAAGGTGGATTTGAGTGAGGTGGTATGAGATGAGGCAGACTGAATCTTATTATAAATACTAGGCTAAGGTATACCAGTACCCCATTCAATGACGTCACAGAGTGAGCAGTTCGTAAAGTCATCAGAGTAACTCCTGGCAGCGTCATAAATATACACAGCCAGCATCTACTTCGGGGATTTGCTATGTTTAGAGGGAGGCGAGGTGACTAAAGTAAGCTACTATATTTGAGGCTTGGAGAAAGATGTGATGAGATCATGGGAGACTTGGAAATTTTCTTGTTCTTTGATTTATGGCTGAAGGCTCTATAACTATTTTTGGCTGTCTCAGGATGATGAAGCCAGTTTTCGTTCGAAGAAATGCTAAATTTTCAATGAATACTTATAATGTTTTCATTTTAGGGTCATTTTCCACGCCAAAATCGCAAAAGAAAAAACTCATTTGAAAAGTGGTCTAATTTTATCTCTCTTCAATACCGGAGTATTGATTTTGGATTCAGAGTGAACCATCTCTGATTTCATTCCTCAACCAAGCCACTAGGAGCGATAGTTTTTTCGCTGTAGTATTCCAAACCTGTGAACGCGTTTCTCTCAAAACGAATTTTCTGAGTTAGGCTCTTCTTCCTCTTCTTTAGTCCACACATTCAATTTGATAAAAAATTTCCTTCCAAACGCCCGACTTCATAAAAGACTTCTGCGGACAATCAAACTCTCATTTTCATCAGGCTATTGACCCCTATAGGAAATGAGCGTAAGGTTTACTGCGTTCTTCCTTTATGACGTTTGGCCACACGATCCCAAAACTAATTCTAAAATACAAGAAATATTCGTGACAGATTTAAAATAATCACAACCTCCGACGTATGATTAAGAAAAGATGAAATGAAACTCGCGAACCGAATCGCTTCCAAATATAATTGAGAATTAGAGGAAACAGTGCAGTGCTTGTATATCATATAGCGGACTCCTGTAATTCAGAAAGTCACCTATCGCGTGATCTCCAAAACTTAATGACGAAGAATGAAATAAAGTGTAAGAAACTGATGAAAAAACTCGGATCGCGAACGGTGAAAGAACGGATGTTCACATCAGCTGATGGTTTTGTTTTTCTCCATTTACACGGGTCAGACTAGAACGATATAATGGATTCGTAAGTACTGTGGAAGTAGTTGTAATGAAGAAGCTGATATAAATAAACGTGGCTATATTTTGAGTTCGCGATTCAATGAGCTGGAAGTAATTTTTGAAATTTAGTAAGTTAATGTTCGGTATCAGCGTTTCAAATTCCTATGATCCAAATTACAGCTGAGAATCTTTTCCTCTTTGGTGCTGAATTTACTCACTCCGTAAAAGTTGATGAAAGCGTAATGTACTCTCAGGGTTGAACGAGTTAAGAAGTTTTACCTGATGATGTTTCCAGTACGCTGCTATTGTACAATTCTTATCTCTCGTAATCGTATTCTTAGTCGTTTTAGTTGCATGTCACCTAATGAAAATTGATTCAAAACCTGAAGAAAATACATGTGAAGTGGCTCTCAACGATGTAACGGTCGTACCTTGTAATTTGTGTCGTGGAACATCCGAATAGCTCCTTATTTTTCCTCTTTCTGTCTCACGCGTCTTTTGTTCGTGCCTTAAATTGTACATATTTGTTATTAACGTCGCGTCGTCCATTCGTACTCATTACATAGGTCGTCCTCACAGCTGCGCTCCTTTTCGACCTGACATCAGACCACTTAAGTAGCTTTTACTGGTCCCTCCGGTACGCGTTATATTCTTTATAACAACCTTAAGCACCGTATTTTGTTTTTGGCAAATACGCCACCGCGTATATACCGACTGTTGAATTGATGAGTCACGCTCGATTTCGTTACACTCGATGTGCTTCGCTGCTGCATGTTCATTTCTTTTGAGTTGATGAGCGTACATTTCGGTAGTCGTTTCTTCCTTCGTTTCTGTAATATGAGCATTATGCGTGCGAATATCTCAGACCGTTGCCAAAGTTGGTCAATCGTCGATAGAAGTGTTTTATCACGGTCCATTTCGCGTGCCGATTGACATTCTGTAGGAATGGACTGTCAAGTGAGAAGTTAAAGACGGTAATGATCATCCCCCTTACGTGATTATTCGAGTTTGAGTTCAAGAGGAGTAATTCAATGTTTGGAAAGAAACCCGGTTACATGCCTCGACTATATCTGTATTGGTTCTCTGAATTGATTATTGGCCAAATTGATTTTTCCCCCTGTTCTCATTTTAGTCTCCTTCAATTCTATATTTTGGGAGTCGGGTTATTTTCAGCTCTTTTTTTTGCCATTCATTTTTCGTTTCCATTGCCATTTTCTCTAGATAGTCCAATCTCATTGACTTCGTTGCTACGATAAAATTTAAATAAGATTGGATAAATGCTTGATATGAATTTTATGATATTTTCCTTGGATTCTGCCTCAAGTTTCGTGGATTTATGAAAATGACAGGTGTCGAAATGATTGTCCGTCTTGTTAAAGGTCGTACCGATTTTTGTTATTTTATTTCATGTTGGTTTCTTTTTGGTGTGAGGCAGAATCTCGAACTACGAGCAGGAGTTTTGATAATAGCCTCACTCCTGTTGATGGCACTCCTAACTTCTTTAACGTGCTTAAATAAAACTGAAATCCTCACTCTCTTTAGCACCACACTGCTGGAGGACTTCATGGACCTTAGAAGGATAGGCCGACTCCTCCATCACCACAACAGCATTGCCCTTGTCAGCCTTAGTGACGATTAAATCTCCCTCTTCCACCTTCCTCTTCAAACCTTGAATCACTCTTCCCAATTTATTACTCATGCGAGAGAGGTAAGTTGTTAGTTGCGTCCCAAAAACACGTTTTCACATCAATTGCGGCCCGAGAGATTACTCAATTGCGTCCCGCACAAAAGTCATAGTTGTTTGAGTTGCGGCCCTCCAGTTGCTCGAGTTGCGTCCCAATATTTGTATGAATTGCGTCCCCCCAAATTATTATATGGGACGCAACTAACATATTCACAGTAAAGAGTAAACGACAGTTGATGCTTCTATATTTTGAACAAACGTGTACCTACGAAGTTTTTAAATACATCCTCGATAACGACTTCTTTCGGGGCTACGCTTTCGTCTGCAGGGCTTCGCCTCTATAAATAGGACATATCTTGTATTTCGAGTAAGGCTTCGATGAGAAGGAAAACATGGGGATGCGCATGATAAAACATACTGTTCAGTTTGCTATTGAAGGCTTCACAAGCATTAGTGGTGCGTACTTGATGCCCGTCACATGCAGCCCACATTGAAGGTGGGAACTTACATATGTCAGTTACATACTCGCGGAGAATGTACTCCACAAATTCATCTACCGATCGAAGGTCTGGGGCAATCGAGTCAAAATCGTCCATAATGCATGCTTCAATATCTGAAGGCAGGAGGAAACAGAGACCGAAGAAATTCCTAAGAAACGATCCTTCCGTATTACGTTCTTGGTAATTGTTGACTATTTTCCGGACGCAATTCATACATGTTACGGTCCCCAGTCGCGGGACGGAATAGATGTATCTTAAGATTTTTCCGTGGGCCGCAACTCAAACATGTCCAAAAAAGCTCGGGACGCAACTAGCATACAGCAAGCTTGTAGACTGGAGCTTCGCAGTAAAAAATAAATCGAATGAGGATCACGTATGCTTGTTTTTGTACTCGTGATAAAGAAAAGGAGTCCAACATTTTCAGTTTTGTACTTCAAATGTCTTTTTCGCGTACAACCACGCCTGTTTTGAAGATCAACATTACCCGCAAATGTACTAAGGGGTCATACTTTAACTTATTCTATCCGTGAAGCCACCGATGACCCATTCACCGACCAATGCTCCTATTGATTTGCCGTTCCTACCAAACGGATGGAATTCAAATGGATATGATATGGACAGAAATTGGAAAATGGTATCTTTATGCATATATATCAAAGCTCCCATTCTGCTGATCGTTTCAAGCTGAATTTCAATTGAATTTAAATGGATAATAATATAGACCAAAATTAGAGAATGGTATCTTTCTACACAAATGACAAAGCTCTCATTCTCCTGATTGCTCCAACCTGAATTTCAATGGAATTCAAATGGATTATAATATAGACAGAAATTGGAAAATGGTATCTTTGTACATACATAACAAAGCTCCCATTCTGCTGATCGTTTCAAGCTGAATTTCAATTGAATTTAAATGGATAATAATATAGACCAGAATTAGAGAATGGTATCTTTCTACACATATAACAAAGCCCTCATTCTCCTGATTGCTTCGAGCTAAATTTCAATGGAATTCAAATGGATTATAATATAGACAAAAATTAAAAAATGGTATCTTTGTACATTTATAACAAAGCTCCTATTCTGCTGATCGTTTCAAGCCGAATTTCAATTGAATTTAAATGGATGATAATATAGACAAGAATTGGAGAATGGTATCTTCCTACACATATAAAAAAGCTCCCATTCTCCTGACTGTTTCCAGCTGAATTTCAATTGAATTTAAATGGATGATCCTATGAACAGAACTTGGAAAATGGTATCTTTCTACACATATGACAAAGCTCCCATTCTCCTGATTGCTTCAAGATGGATTTCAATGGAATTCAAATGGATATGATATGGACAGAAATTGGAAAATGGTATCTTTGTACATATATATCAAAGCTCCCATTCTGCTGA
The DNA here is from genome assembly GCA_035079385.1 of Aspidiotus rigidus. Classification (NCBI taxonomy): domain Eukaryota; kingdom Metazoa; phylum Arthropoda; class Insecta; order Hemiptera; family Diaspididae; genus Aspidiotus; species Aspidiotus rigidus. Next base: position 2,553,499 of record JAVHKY010000059.1, on the reverse strand, counting down.
TCGTTTCAAGCTGAATTTCAATTGAATTTAAATGGATAATAATAGAGATAAGAATTAGAGAATGGTATCTTTCTAAACATATGACAAAGCTCTCATTCTCTTGATTGCTTCAAGCTGAATTTCAATGGAATTCAAATGGATTAAAATATGGACAGAAATTGGAAAATGGTATCTTTGTACAAATATAAGAAAGGTCCCATTCTAATGATCGTTTCAAGCTGAATTTCAATATAATTCAAATGGATAATAATATAGACAAGAATTGGAGAATGGTATCTTCCTACACATTTAAAAAAGCTCTCATTCTCCTGATTGTTTCAAGCTGAATTTCTATTGAAGTTAAATGGATGATCCTGTGAACAGAATTTGGAAAATGGTATCTTTCTACACATATAACAAAGCGTCTCCTTCGTGGCACTCATTGTTATCAACAAATGGCCTCCCATGGAATACATAGTTCACACTAAAACCCTCCTCCACTTGCCGGGAAATTCTTTACAGGAACCACTCATTCTATATTTCCAGAACTTCCTAATGAACCAGCTATGAAAAGGTACCCCTTTGAACACAGCACCCAACTATGGCAAAATGAATACTGGTCAATGGACCAAAACATTGTTACGCTTTGTTGACTCGAATTCTACCAACAAGCTTACAATCCGAATGCTAAATGGATTGAAGTCCAGCAGTGTTCATTTTCCGGTAGGAAGAATTCGTCAACGAGTGACGTCACTTTTGTCGCATGTGCAGCGTCACCCATGCCCGTCCTCCATGGTGGAAAGGATGCGGATGGCGTATGCATGTGATTTTGTTTCCACCAACACCGGAATCGACCCTTTCGCAATTCATACATGTTACGGTCCCCAGTCGCGGGACGGAATTGATGTATCTCAAGATTTTTCCGTGGGCCGCAACTCAAACATGTCCAAAAAAGCTCGGGACCCAACTAGCATACAGCCGCGAGGGAGGGGGTCAATACGGACTAATTCGGCACAAACTTTCTGGGTATTAAAACCACGACCAATTTTAACCGCAAGATCCGCAACAACATTCGCCAAGGTTTTTTCCTTCTTGAGGGGAGGTAAACATAGGGGTATTTTCCATTAACTTTTTGGATTTATCGTCTCTACGATAGACGGTATCCATGAGTTTGGAATTTACAGGAAAGATACTACGACCGATGTTTTAGTTCACGGTGGTTCGTTCGGTCTTGCTGCTCATAAGATGGCTGCTTTTCACAGCCTAGTTCACAGACTGACTCGTATTCCTTTGAGTCAGTCTGCCTTCAAGAAAGAGTTACTCACAATAAAACACCTGGCCAGAGTGAATGGGGTCAATGTCAATGTTGACGTGATGGTTCGGAGGAAAGTTACGAGGAGCCTTCTTGATTCCACCACCTCCCTCCCCCGAGACACGATCCGTGATCGCCGTTTGCGTTGGATCAGTCTCCCTTTCTTGGGGAAGTTCTCCCTCCAATTGGGTCGGGCCCTCCGCCCGTTTGTCTCCAGACCCTACCACAGTCAAGAGGTTGTTTGTGAGACTGAAGGACCCCATACCTGTTGATGAGAGCAGTAATGCCTACAAGTTGGAATGTGGGGATTGTGGAGGCTTTTACATTGGTGAGACCAGCCGCCAAATGAAAGTTAGAGTAGCTGAGCACCTGAAGTCTTGGAAGAAGGGACACTTAGGGGAGTCAGCTTTTGCTGATCATTTAATAAACAGTGGCCACAGCTTCCGCGAGGGATCCGAAAAGCTTCTCCATAAGGAGAATTCCTATCGCAAACGCATCGCCCTCGAGCATATAGAGATAATGCGTCATCTCAATACCGACGGTATCACTGTACTCAACTCGTACATTCCGGAAGATGGCCTGATCGAACTGGTTTAGGATTCACACCGCGATTTTTCGTTTGAACAATGGTGGAGTGATTTTGGCGGGCGACAAACTTTAACGCAATAGGTTTCAGGTACAAACCCAAGCAGAAAGAAGCAAAAGCACATACGTCTTTCGTTTTTGACATGTTCCATGTCTTTTCTCTCGCCGGACCCCGATTTTGAAACTCGCGAGTAAACCCCCTCCCCTCGTCAAGAAAAATCTCTACCCCGTGGGTGATTCAGAAATTCGCGAGTACACCCCGCGTAATAATAATAAATAATTAATTAATTAATAATTAAATAATTAAATAATTAAATGATTAAATAATTAATATAATTAATAATTAGAAAATCTCTACCCCTTGGGTGATTCAGAAATTCGCGAGTACACCCCGCGTAATAATAATGAATAATTAATTAATTAATAATTAAATAAATAAATAAATAATTAATTCAATAATAATTAAATAATTAAATAATTATTATAATTAATAATTAGAAAATTTTCCAAGTCCCTCTTCCTATCATATATGGCTGGATAGTCGAAATTTTTCCAAGTCCCCTAGACTTGAATTGTCTCATACCATTCCAATACAACAGCGAGACAGGGGGCGAACGAGCGGAGCGAGTTCGCGCTACCTCATATTTCTCATAGAAGACTTGAATTTTCTCATACCATTCCAATACAACAGCGAGATCGCTCGTTCGCCCCACGAAAGTTGATACCTCAAAATATAGAACACCCACAATTACCTCAAAATATTTCTCATACAAGACTTATACGACGCCAAGATAGGTAAAGGGGTAAACGAATAATATCTCACCAACACTTGACCTAGTAGAAGCCTAGACTGAAATATTTCAAGATGACTGATAAAATATAAAAGACATGGAACATGATTTTCATTTATTTGGCTATGCCAGAAAATTTTTTTTTCATAATCCTCTCCTCCCTTAATTCAGGAGTACAGTGAACATGTCTGCTCTCATCAATTAGAGGAGGGTATGACGTCATTAAAAGAGACTTACGACATTTTTATGGTTTCAAGGCTGGAGGTCTTGAGACTCCTTCTGCTTTCTCTATTTCGGTCATGATTTCGTTCGCTCATCCAAGATGCTTCAGTTAAATCTATTCTCGTCTACGAATTTAGTAAATTGCTATTTCCCTTTGAGATTCTGCACTTTCCCGGACTAACTCCAGTCAAATTTTTCGCAGTATTTCTAAAAAGGAAAGGTCACAGGTATGATTTTTTTTTAAATTTACAGAACCACTGCCAAAATTCAGATCTTCAAATAGGTGATTTTAATATTGACCTGTATTTCTGTAAATTATTTTTAGAGAGTGGAGCGCTAATATCAATTTGATTTCAATCATTTGATCTGAATTTTCATTGATCGGTTAGTTGACTTAATTTAACTCAGTTGACCAGTTAAGACAATCTATTTCCTTGTTATTCTCTAGAAATTTCGCCGACTCGATCAGGGTTGGGGAAGTCATCGAACAACTCTAATATTTAATTTTCTCACCAATCCAACTTCGATGATCGACATTTTATTTTGTTTCGTGTACAAGATCAATCTCGTTACCGTTACCTTAATTTTGAGACCATGTTGTCACCTATGCCCTATATGTATAGTTCAACAGGATAAAATGGAAAGAAAAAACTTCAGTCTTTTGATTTTCGTATGATTAACGGCATGTGTACACGGCAAAGTTCAGTAGGACTTTGCGAAATTCCCTAATACGATTTCAGACGCGCACGATGAAGTCGACCGTAAGAACCGGCTTTCCAAAACCATATATACCTCCTCGGGCTCCGATTTCATGATTATTGACATTCTCTTTCGAGCCCGAAACTCGCATCCAGCGTCCAAACTTACACCGGTCTTTCGTACCCTCTCCTCCTACACGCGAATACGATTCGTTTAAAAATAATATTAATAATAACTTATACCCTACGGAATACCGTAATTTATAACATTTAAAAGAGGAGGAAAAGAGAAAAAAATTTATTTACCTTTATTTTCATTTTTATCCATTCACAAATGCAATACAAGTCGAACGTATAATGTTTTTTCTTCTTTCTTAAACACATTTGTCGTTATTTATAGCATCCGAGCTCAGACGCGAGATCCTTATAGTCACAGCAATCTGAAACAGAAAGACGATAGAATTTTGTAAGTTATTAACAGGAAAAAAATGTCAACGGCACTTCTTATCGCGGCTAATAATCGTCGAGCATTTAACTTGACCAACGACACACCGAAAAAAATAGAGGATAAACCGGGAAGTACCACTATTTTAATTGCGAACCCGCGACAAATATAAATCCAGAAGAGAAACACCGGAGGAAAAAAAATAAATAAAAAATAGGAAGAACGTGAACATTTAATGGAAGAAAATAATTTAACGACCACGATTTTCGTCACCTGTTTAATTTGTCTAAAATGACAAACGATCGCTCATAAACTAATCGATTCCTCCTCACTCTCGTTTCCCTTCCAACCATTCGAGGACGGCTTTATGAGCCTTTCGAGCGTGCGAGAAGAAAAGATATGCAATAGAATAAAATAGTATACGGTAATAAAATGTATTATTACGTGCCGAAGAAGGAGAAAAAAGCGATGAAGACGCGTTCTACATCCTGATAAACCGTTCCGAAGCAGAGCTTTTACGGATTAATATAAAGAATTTATATACAGAAATCGAAGCGTGAATATAGGGCAATAAAAATAAGATTTCGATTTCGACGACACGTATATTTGAAATCGATTTGTATTTTCGTCTCGCTCTGGCTGCCTGGCTTCATCAAATACCCCTGAATCGTACCCAAATACCACTAAGTACTTTCGGTATCCGCACTACACACTATATATCAATATACGGAGAATAGTCTACGAATCGAAAAACCCCGGCCAAAACCTGTTCCTACTATCTTTTAAAAGTGATTCGTGGTTATATACATATATTGTGGTGGCTTCAGAAAAATTATAAAGAAACAGCCCGATTTCCGGAACCCTCCGTATACCGCATTACGTCACCGCGCCACGAAAAACTGGTTCTCTCGACGAAATAGGTAGGTATTCTTTTTCAAAAAACCAACGTATATTATAAAAGGACGAAAAGAAAGAAATCCATTCTCCAGGTATACATACGCACACCGATCAATGAAAAGAATTCTGAATATTAATTAACGTGCGAGAAAAACACCGTGAAGGAGAAGAAGAAGAGCGTCGCGTACCAGAGAGAGGAGAGAACGAAGAAAACCTGAAACGAGATTATTGTTTTTTAATTAGCCTTGTTTCACGTGGGGCGGGCTAGTTTGAAAACACCTCAATGGTTATCCGCTGCCAGCCGCACATTGAGGGCGGGAAAAGGTCGCCGAAAAAAAAAAATAAATAAATAAAAATAAAAACAAAACGCATTATCAACCCGAGGCCTGCCGGCATGAGGAGTAACCAACGTGTAAAATGATAATCGGTCCCGCTCCTCCGCGACCGCGGCGCAAATCGGTTCAGGTTTTTATAGGATGTAATTAGGGCGTGCGAGAAGAGCGCGCACAGTCGAGCGTTAAACGGATCCTTGATCGAGCCTCGGCGAAAATTATTTACATCAGGCGTCCACAATCCGCCTCGGGACGTCCAAATTGAAAGCGCAACGAGCATTCGACACTTTTTCCAACGAATGAAATTAAAATCTCGAGTACGCCGGAGAGCTGTTGTTACCATCGTCGCCCTGTCGATTAATAACACGGCCTGTGTAAACCCTTTACTACTTACTGCTATACATGGGTTTCTTTTTACGACGTCTGCTCATCGATCATGGTTTTGCAATCCCCAGCAGTCAATGGCGCGGCGAGCTTGGACAACTCTCGCGTACGTACGTGGAAAATTCTTGAAACCGTATGTATCGCAATCTCAGAGGGTTGCAATATCATAAATTATAGATATAGCTGAAGCAGACTGCGTCGGTACATGCGAAATGGTATTCTCTGTCCCCGATACTCGCGTGTAAGCTTTCTTTCAGTTCCTCAATACAATATTTTTCTAACGTAAGGTGACGCACTCGTACCACCATTTCGTGTTTACAAGGTAAAGCTTCTTACGTACGTTTGCACGTCGAAACATTATCAATCAAGTTCATTCAAAAATGAATAATATTTGACGAAGGTACTTGAACTAGAAGAAATTTTCAAAAGGGTATTAAGTAAATTTATGAAACCGGATCACGAAAGCGGTGAATGTGTCATCCTATCTGGATGAGCTTACTGGAAAATCACACGCACACGACCACACGTCAGACAACAAAATCTTGGTATCTCCGGTAAAAATAAAATTCAGGATGTCTAACAAAATCAAAAATTCGAAATTGAATGATCTTTCAGGTCGAGAGTACACCCTCAGGAATGTCCAAGCCCGGAAATATAGCTTCATGTAAGATCCTAGAAAAATACTCGGCCCAAAAAGCTCTACGGTCGAAGAGTGTGACGTCACCAGGAAGACTTGGAAAAATTTAGACTGAAGAGACTAGGTGGGAGATGGTCGACTTGAAAGAGGGCGTGAAATCAGCAAGTCGTTTGAAGGATAAAAGTACGAGATAGTCAACTTTGAGGAGGAGAAAATCGTGGTATCATGTGAATGTGACGTCATCAGAACATGTTACCAGGCTGCGACGTAATTAAAGCGTACCCTAACACAGGGACTTGCCCTTGTCGAGGGACTCGAAACGCCTCGAAGTATATAAAGGAAGAGGAAAGCTCGACTCAAGAGAGATGACGGACTTGATAAGATTAGTTTCAAAATCATTATTACTCATTATAAATGTATGAAGGAGCAAAAAAAAAAATAAATAAATAAATAAATAAAATAAAAAGAACGAAGTAAATTCTAAAAATACTTCATATTTCAATGCATGTTGTGAAAACGGCGATTTTTGATACGCTGCTGACTTTTAAACTGTATTATTTGCGATTCGAGGTTTTTATGATAGGATTTTTCAATTCCATAAATTTTGTTCCTTCTTTCAGAAAATAATTTACTGATTATACAATTTTTGAATGAATATGAACAAGAATAAATGACTTCACATTGAAAAATGGTCTTTCTTTATGATAAAAAATTTTAATGGCTTAAGAGCACTCTGTAGGACGTGGATCCAAATCAGTATCTGTAGGGTAAGAATTAAAAGCAATGAAATTCTTTCAGTACATTTTTCCATTCCTCTCTCTCGGATGAGAGAGAAAGGAGATGTACAAAAAACGTCTAGATACCACTGCGAATTCAAGAATTGCAGCGGGGGATCCGCAAGTTCCATGCCTTGCTGCAAAAGATTAAAATTAGAACTTAGACGCGGGCCCCACCATATTGTATAGCACAGAAGTCGAAATTTTTCCATGTCCTCTAACATCAACCTCAGACGTGTTGCGCTCGCGGAAATTTCCCGAAGATACCCCCTCCTCCAAACAAACAGGATGGCAAATTCCCCACTAAAAAAAGAACCTTCATGCGCGCTTGCATTTCACATTTTTCTACATTTCCTTGAATGAAGAAGAGGATTTCCTCTTCATGGATCCACGCCTGGGGCTTCTAAGACAGCAATTTCCTGAAAATGTAAAACGAGGGAGAAGAAAAGAAGAACAAACAAATGGCCGGAGGATGAAAATAGCGATGTGATTATTTATATAATCCAGGAATTATAGATATAAAAATGAACAAATTTATCTCTGACCTACCTCCTTTCATCAACATTTAAATTCAAATAATTTTTTCCATTTTTCCTTCGAGGTAAGGCCCAGTAGCCATCCTCTATCCAACCTTTTTCTTTTTAACAAGGAACCTGTTTTGTGGGGGGCTAACTTGGAAAAATTTCGACTCTCGAGCCATATATGATAGGAGGGGGACTTAGAAAAATTTAGACTCTCAAACTATATTATACTAGGCTTATAGTAGGTCTAAGCGTTCTTTATACCAGCTTTATCTAGGTCTAGGCTTCATTGAATACCAAATCCAATTTCACTCATAAAACAGGTTCTTTGCGTTCCTCGTTTAACTTCGTTAAGGAAGCCGTCATTTTTCAGATGAACCGATATGGAATTCGTAATCTGCGTTAAATTTCGATTAGGATAGACCTATTGGAAATCATTCCTAGTTGCAAAATATTATTTTCTGTTGAATATTCAGTTTTCACAGCGGGCAATAACTTCGAATTTTGTAAATTGTCATCGGTGGTCAAGTTTTTCAGCTGAACCGATATGAAATTTGTAATCTGCGTCAAATTTCGGTCAAGGTAGACCTACTGAGTACCATTTTTAGTCGCCAGAGATTTTTTTCTGTTGAAAATTCAGTTTTCACAGAGGGCAATAACTTCGAATTTTGGATTTTGTGATCGGAAGTCAAGTTCTTCGGCAGAACCGATATGAAATTCGTAATCAGCGTTAAATTCCGGTTAGGATTGGACTATTGTTTACCATTTTTAGTCGCCGGAGATTTTTTTTCTGTTGAAAATTCAGTTTTCACAGAGGGCAATGATTTTGAATTTTATTCAGCCAGAAACGATCAACAGAATGGGAGCTTTGTTATATGTGTGGAAAGATACCACTCTCCAATTTCTGTCTGAAATTCAGCCTGAAACGATCTGCAGAATGAGAGCGTTGTTATATGTGAAAAAAGATACCATTCTCAAATTTCAGTTGAAATCACCATCCATTTAAATTCAACTGAAATTCAGGCTGAAACGATCAGCAGAATGAGAGCTTTGTAATATATATAGAAAGACACCATTCTCCAATTTCTGTTCGTATCATTCATTTAAATTCAATTGAAATTAGGCCTGAAACGATCAGCAGAATGAGAGCTTTCTTATATGTGTAGAAAGATACCATTCTCCAATTTCTGTTCATATCATCATGCATCAATTGAAATTCAGCCTGAAACGATCAGAGGAATGGGACCCGTGTAATATATATAGAAAGATACCGTTCTCCAATTTCTGTTCATATCATCATCCATTTAAATTCAATTGGAATCCAGCCTGATACAATCAGCAAAATGGGAGCTTTGTTATTTGTGTAGAAAGATACCATTCTCCAATTTCTGTTCATATCATCGTCATTTAAATTCAATTGAAATGAAGCCCGAAACGATCAGCAGAATGAGAGCTTTCTTATGTGTGTAGAAAGATACCATTCTCCAATTTCTGTTCATATCATCCATTAAATTCAGCCTGAAACGATTAGCAGAATGAGAGCTTTCTTATACGTGTAGAAAGATACCATTCTCCAATTTCTGTTCATATCATCATTCATTTAAATCCAATTGAAATTAAGCCTGAAACGATCAGAGGAATGGGACCCTTGTAATATATATAGAAAGATACCATTCTCCAATTTCTGTTCATATCATCATTCTGAAATTAAGCCTGAAACGATCAGCAGAATGAGAGCTTTCTTATGTGTGTAGAAAGATACCATTCTCCGATTTCTGTTCATGTCATCATCCATTTAAATTCAATTGGAATCCAGTCTGATACAATCAGCAAAATGGGAGCTTTGTTATTTGTGTAGAAAGATACCATTCTCCAATTTCTGTTCATATCATCATTCATTTAAATTCAATTGAAATGAAGCCTGAAACGATCAGCAGAATGAGAGCTTTCTTATAGGTATAGAAAGATACCATTCTCCGGTTTGTGTTCATGTGATCATCCATTCAAATTCAATTGGAATCCAGTCTGATACAATCAGCAAAATGGGAGCTTTGTTATTCGTGTAGAAAGATACCATTCTCCAATTTCTGTTCATATCATCATCCATTTAAATTCAATTCGAAACCAGCCTGATACAATCAGCAAAATGGAAGCCTTGTTATATGTGTAGAAAGATACCATTTTCCAATTTCTGTTCATATCATCATCTATTTAATTTCAATTGCGCCCTCATCATCATCTGGTTAGTGTACTTTCCTACGTATGAAACTGATCTGGAATACTCATGGGTTCCCGTCTTCGCTTCCATTTTGCCTAAAACTCCCTCAACCATACCTCCGATCAGTTTCACTACCTCGACTTCTTTCCTCTTCTCTTCATCGTTCTTCAGGCAGGGATTGCTTGGTACCAGTTGTCCTGAATTGTCGTAAATTTGTACCTGGGGAGAAGGCAAGAGTCGTTCAGGTTGATGGTGTCGGTGTCCGTTGGCTCCCTCTACACTTTGTATCCTATCCCGTTGTTCATCAGTGTGAGTGTTAGGTGCATCAATGTCCTTTTTCACAGGGATCGCATTTGTTTTCAGAAGAAACTCGTTGCGATGTTTTATTAATCCCAAAAATCAGAGATTAGAGTTTAAAAAATTTTACAACTCTCATGAAACTCCAGCGGTTCAGCCAGGAAGGATTTGAAAGATGAAAGCCCCCTCCCCACTTTTCCTAACCTTGAGAATATCAAGTTACTCTCGCTGCGATTCTTCATCAATGTGAAAAATGAACGACCAAATTTTTAGAACAATTTTCATCACCCTCGTCGTCAGTTCATCTTTCACAAGTTTACTGGGATAGTCTTGCGATGACGTGAGTCCAATTCACTCCACAAGCTTAATTGCTCACATACTTGCTATAGAAAGGTTAGGCCTACATCAGGTACGGCATAAGCAACCTAAAATGTCGATCTTTATGAGAAAAAAAAAATACATATATGTGTTCAGAATCATGAGGTAACGCTTCTTCAGCAGTAAATGTTACTGGTTCTCTCGAAATCTATGCGTTTGAACTATATTTTTATGATCTTTGGTCATATATAGAATCGTTTTCAGAAAGGTGATATTATGGTAATAAAAATATGTGGTCGAGAGCATCCGAAAAATTTAGAAATCCCAATTATATAAACATAAGTAATAAACTTCACGTAATATGAAAACTGTTCTAGTTCTTTCACGAAGATTTCTGACTCTCTCCAGACCATAGTTGACATATGATTTCGAGAAATCGGGCGATTGATCAAAATTCTGTAGGAGATAATGATGAATGCCCATTTTCTGTCCTTGAATTTTATGCGAGCTAACGAAAATATGAATTAATCGATCGTGAGAGCAGCTTTCTCTTTCTTCAGTATCCGTAAACCTCATATCCCCAAATTTTCTCAGGTCATCCGAGTTTTGAATTCGGTAAGAATTCGCCAAGATACTCGTGAGTGATGTTTCAGAATGACGGCAAGAAGGAAGCATAGAGAGCAGACAGAGGTCGTCAGAAGGAGTGATTCCCACACGTGGAGAAATTTAGGTTACTAATTGATAAACAGAAACTTTGCCACGATAGAATTTAAGGCAAAAAGTTTTTCTTCATAAGTAAATCACTCTGATACCGGAACCTAACTAAAAAACTCCAGTCATAAGAAAGAGAAAAAGTTAACCAACCGAGAAGCAACTGGACTGAAAAGATGAGTAGAAAGATAATGCACGTACGAATGAATAAATAAATACATAAATAAAAATAAGCGAAACAGACAGTAATAAGATTTCAATTCGCTCAACGTTTCATTTCAGCATAATTTGAGTACATAAACACAATTGCACACCCACCGCTCGTACCATCATCGCTTATTGTAAAGCACATGGAAAAATATTTTTCTCGTCAGAAATTTTCTTCTTTTTTCGCTGCTGCTTCTTCTTCTTCTCCTTCTTTTTCACTTTCTTTTTTGATTCGTTTTGTTTTCCATTTTTCCCCGACGCTGGTTTATACACACGATTATTCGTTTCATTCAGAAGAGAACCGGCGTTGCATTCTTCCCTCTTCGTTCGCGTGCACAAGTCGTGCTCAATAAAGCACAAACGACTATACACACGAGCACATACGCGCACTACATTTTATATATCCGCGTATGTTGGAAAATTCGAAAACTTTATTCAAACGCGGTGCACATTATCTCGCACTCGACTCGCCGATTCTGTTGTGAAGGAGAGCGCGCGCGGTCAATACTACATCATATAACAATGGCAAAAAGGGTCAATTTGGAATGTTAGTTTTTGTTCGGAATTCTCCTTTTCATTCCAGACACATACAAAAAATACAGTATACTACAATACAGTATGGTTATGTACACAGACGTGGTCTTATTGTCCGTATGTATGTGCACTCCCTGTATATATGTGCTGTATACCGAATTCTTACTCGGTAATTTAAAATATTAATATTCTAGTTATTGGATCGAAATGAACCAATATTATATAGAATTCGAATCATGTTAGCGCCCGAGGCGGCGTAAGGCCGTCCCACCATCCGAATAACAGCAAACGTTCTCATAATAAATTTTGATTTGTTCACACGTGAAACACACGTCGCTTTCCTAATAATAATCACTCAAAAAACTATTTTTTATTTTATCGTGGACACGTACCATCACACATTGTGGGAAGTAAATCAAATTTTGTACGCCCCATCTCATATTTACAAGAATTTTAGTGCACCAGAATACAGTCACATTGAAAGCTTCAAGTAGAAGAAAATATTGAGAAGCTTTTGTTTATTGTTGATGAGCCCTGACTGCACGTTCTCATGAATTCTCTTTTGCCGGGCGCTAGTTTCAAGTTCAGTTGCATTGATGGGTACGTCCAAAGGCATAATTTTTTCTAGAAACTATTTCTCCACAATTGGAAAGGATGGCGAATTGTATCCAGAAGTAGGATACAGTATGGCACATTCAAAAGAGTGGTCTATTGGTACGGATTTTTTGCAGCAATGAGAGCATTTGATAGATTAGGAAGTAGAAGTAAGTGAGGGGGAGTGTTCAATACGTAAGCCTAAAAGGACTACTCTCTTTCAAGATAGAATGATCAAATGGAAAATTTACAAGGGGTTCAAGTTAATTAAGACTGCTGTCGAAGTGCCATTGCTCGACGATAAGAGTCTTCAAAACCTCTTGACGTTGAGAAAGATATCGTGGTTTTGGGTAGCGGTCAAGTTGATCGTTTCGTTCTCATCGACTGCAATAGAAGCACGTATAAGCCGCAGGAGATTAGGAGAGAGTTGATTGAATTGTTGACATTGAGCTGAGCACATCTCTTTGCAAACATCTTGCTCTCCACCTCTCTTTAAGCATGGAGACGAGAAGTCGAATTCCTGTTTGTCCTTGACGAAATGAATAGAGAACAGGAAAACTCAATTTAAGGCCCAGACGTCACCGATGTTGGACAAATTTTTGGAACTGATCTTAACGGAATACGTCGAAATATAATTTTAAAACCTTCAGTTTGAGCCTGACTCGAAATTCTCTTTCTCGCTTTCAAACATCGAAGTTCCCTCACCGTACACTGAACCTCTCAAGATCAGTGGCAGAACCGTTCCCAACTGAAAGTTTGGCCTCGAAATACGACGAAAATAACAGAAAAGGGTGAAGTATTACACAAGATTTTGTTCACCCCTCTCCCAAGAAAATTTTCTGTAACGGATTCTTTATGGACACGTCTTATTTGCCCTCCAGCTCCATTCAAGTAACAAAATTTCGAAAATCAGACATCGAGTCTCTCTTTTTTTGACCCCTTTTGAGCCGTATGATGAACGGGAAATTCAGCCGGCCGACGTTTCTTCCGAAAAAACAGCCCGATAAAAGAGTCATAGATTGAAAAATTTTGCCTTCATTTTCACTACCAAAAAAAAAACGCCATACACTCTCGTCTATCTCATCTCCTCACCCCTAGCTCAAATTTCTACTGTCAACTGACTCAGTTTCCCCAAATCAGCACATTCATTTACTCCTGCAATCACCATCATCCACTTCTACATCAGTCCCCTTCCTGTGGATTCTGGGTCACATCAACTTCCCGGAAAATGAAGCGATCGTCTTTGCCGCCGAAGGTTCTCTTTTATCCCACAAAATGTCTGACCCTTTACTTACCTCTGCTTCTGAACATACAAACTATTATAACTTTTGGGAAAATCAGCATTCAAACAAACTTGGGGCAATCCATAGACATATATAAAATAAACGAGCAATTGAAAAAAAAAAAAGCAAAACCCATGGACTGGTTATATAAGACAATTTTTCTACTCCCCTTTTCCTACTGACAGAAGTCCTACTGCTAGAAGTTCTTACTGGGCAAGTTACCTATGGACAATAGTCACATGGGCAAATTTCTTAATATCTTTGATTTCACAAGATTTATTACACGTTTGTAAGACAAGTTACGTTCTTCTGAAATTTTAATTATAGGTAGCCAACGATATCATCTGCGTGAATACGTTTTTGAAGTTCAACCCATTTCCTGGTAGGTGCGCTGAAGTTACCGTCAGAAAGAAATCATTCTCTTCCGCCTCACAATTGGCCACATACGTCGTCGCACCCGTTCCTATCTTTTTTTCGGTCTATTCTCTCCTCCCCCCCTCTTGCCAATACTGCCAATAAGATGATAATCTGTTCGTCACTTCTTCTTGTGCCCCGCTCTTGAAAATTTCCATCTCACTCACTATGTTTCTCCACACCTTTCACCTGCTCTTTATAACAATTCCAATATGGTCACCAACTCTCTTCATCAACAGTGTTTTAATAACTTTCACCCTCCCCTGGCACTGCAGTCTCTAATCCTTTCTCAACTCTCACAAACTCTCCACACTTACTTATCCGCAGCTGATAACCCCTAGTATCGATGTATGGCACCTAAGTATGATAGTAATAATAATAAAGTTTGTACAACTGCAAGTAAATCTGGTAAATCTCGTTCTTTTTCAGCGAGACCCTTTTTTTTTATACTGGGTGGCCTACAGAGTAAACGAGGTCGTCTTCGCTATACTTAACGTTAGCGAATACGGGCATCATCCAAATTCGTAGTTTAGGTTCGCCTAACGCGTTGAGTGCGCGTCAAGCTCTGCAAACAGCTGTACACCACGCGAATTGTTGAGTGTTGCAGATTCACCGCTAGTAGACTGCGTCAGGCGAACCCTAAACTCTGAATTTCGATGATGCTCATATCTCGAGCTCTCTTAGACAAACTCTGTTTACTCTGTGGTGGCCCAAAATGATGTTAACAGTTCAATGGGGAATTGAACTAAATCTGTTGTAGTGCAAAAACGCAAAATGTTAGATGTAGACTTTAAATCTACAAAATTTGTATCTGAATTTTATCTTCAATTTGCGCCCTTACACAACTTTCTACAACTTTTCTGAGCCTAGTCATGGACCAAAATATTATGCTAATAATTGACCAATTTGCCAAATTTCTCTTACTTGATTTGAAAGTGAAATTCAACGCTGATTCCGGAAATAATACGTAAATAACCATATGAAGCTTGAAATTGGGGATTTTCAGTTTCTTATTTTGAAAATCTTGGCAAATTGGTCAATTTTGGACACATTTTGGTCCATAACTCGGTTCAGGAAAGTCGCAGCAAATTGGGTAGAGGCGCATATTGAAGACAAAGATTGAGATACAAATGTAGATTTGAAATTTACATCTAACAAAGGTTAGGATTTTTTTCGTGCAGAGAAAATCATATACTGTAATTCAGCAAGAAATTGAGGCTCTGCTTGCACAATAATTGTGCGAGCAGAGCCTCAATTTTTTGCTGATTTACATCTAACGTTTCGTGTTTTTGAGCTACGACAAATTTAGTCTAAATCCCCAACTAACTGTTAACATCTTTTTGGACCACCCACCACCCGGAACACACGATTTAAATTATTCCATCATGAATGAATACAGCGACTCGAAAACTTTTTGGATCTAGAAAACGACACCCAACACAATGAGGTTAACCAATAACAAAGTGTATAATCCATATTTCGACAGTTTTGTCCGATTTCGTCAAAGTAAGAAACTTTCGTCTATTCTCACAGATTCTACAATACCAATATAGGAAACTACATTCAAAATTTCAGTAACATGCGAACGAAACCAATTCGTTCGAAAAAATGGCTCTTTTTTATATAAGTAGAATATTTTGAAGTACTATTTTCTAATTTTTTCATCTCATTCCTTGTGCTTTGCTGTTTTAAAGAAAAGTTTTCAGAGAAGGAAATATTCGAAAGGTAGGTACTCAAAATATCACAGGCTCCCTTTTTACTTTCAATTTTTCTCATAAATTCCAATCCTGGAAGTAAGGCACTCATTTTACCGCGAAAATTTCTCTGGATCTCATCGTTGTGACAAGTTCGTATTATCAAAGTACATGAATAAATGTGCGAGCAACTTTAAATTGCACTTTAGTAGAAAAACAGAATTCAAGATTTTTATCATTCTAAATCGAGTGGAACAGTACTCGTATATCGTATGGAGTACCTACAAGATGACTTATTTTCGAATTTGAAGGCAACCCACGATCCACGTCTTAGAAAAATATTGATAAGAAAGAACTTGGATGGTCAATGTTGGTCTCAAATATAATGTACTATTAATGTTGTTCTTTTGTTTTATCAAATAAAAAGCGTTCATAAATTTCTCGCGAACGATAACGATGACAGTGTTCTAAACAATGAAGCAATAACGTCGCCATTGTCGTCCAATAAAATACAAATAGAAATATGATAATAATAATGAACCTTTCCGGGCTCGATATATTTTTGACAAAATTTATATTACACAATCTACCTTGAATATATCAATGATAGATGACATTATATTATTGTACATTTTATTAATAAAAGATTGAGAAATATTATTATCATGATGCATGCATACTAAACGTATTTGCAACCCTCCAAAATTTCGAGTATTTTCCTATACGCGTCGATACGCAAATCGGTTCCCCAGTGTATTTGTTTATATTCATTGTCCACGATTCCTTCCTTGATTTATATGAAATTGATAAATGAGAATAATTTCGAATCAAATATATAGAGAGGAGAAGAAAGCACTAGAACTACATATTATGTATACATTTTTAAATCCTTCCGATTCGATAGTAAAAAATGCGTATCTCGCGCTATAAAATGTGGGCAATTCGTAAATTTCACTTTACATACAAAGCCAATTTGTTCGTAAGCGATTTAACAACGAAAAATTCGAATGCAAGAGATCAAAAGAAAAAACGAGGAAAAAAAAAAAAGAATATTTCGGGAGGTCGGCCATACGAATTCGAAATTTTCTCTCTTCCGTTCGTACATTAAATTCTCGGTGTACGTTCCTCCTCTTCTTTTGCCGTTTGGATTTCGTCCAGATGCGAAATTCTTTTAAATTTCTTCTGTGCAAGAAATGCACACCGACCGTATTCTCATTCGATTTAGAAACAAGGATTAGGATTCTGAGCGCTGGAAACGCTCAAGTATTGCCTTAGAATAAAATATCGTTCAGCTTGAAAATGAAACAATCAGACGAATTTAGATTTATTCGTCAAACTAGGCCCAAGAGGTGAAATTTCGGATCAATACGATTTTTCGCAAGATAGTAAAACGAGCAAGATTTAGAAGTAAGATATGAGAAAAAGCCGGTGAAAATAGTTTTTAATTAACTGAGGTTTGCCAGAAACCGAACTCGGGGACACAATTTTGAAAGTTAGGAAAACCATAATTCAGTCAGGACGTTACGATATCATACTAGAATTCTTCATTATCTCACGCCTTAACTATATCACAATTGAAGGCTACAAGGGGAAAAGGTAAATGTTCAAAAAAAAAAACGATTTGCACGATTAGATCTTTTGCACCATCGAGAAAAACCGATCGTTTGTTTTGGACATTTCCTCTGTTCTTCCTTTCGAGCTTTGGCTTTAAAATCCTCTTCAATACTCAAAACCCCTTCTTCTCTCCTTTCTGCAAGTTATTTTCAAATTTAGAAATTAATCAATACTATTTGCTCTCAGTTGGGGCGTGAGTCACGAATGGACAACCGCAACTGTGTTCTACTAGTCAAGTCAATTAAAGAAGATGAAGAAAAATCTGGCTACTCCTTTTCGTCATTCGTTTCATCAAGCATCAAGAGAGAAAAGCGCGTAATAATTCACGTGAAAATCATTCTCATTCTCTTAATCCTCTCATTTTTCAGTTTACTCGTTCTCAGTTGGTTCGATGGAATTCATAAAGCATCTGGGCGACGCGACGTGGCTTTTTCGAGTCATGAGAGACATTATACTGAACTTCAATTCTGATTCTCGACACTATGTGTGTATATCGCTAAATCCTCGATATTTGGCGCAAATTCGTGGAATAGGATTGAGGGTACGGGTCGTTGAAAATTACAGATTTAATATTATGCATCTGGAAATTAGCATTCTTTGAAGTGATATTGCTCGTGGATGTCGCGTCAGTCTATCATACTTGTGCACTTCGAATCGCTCGTTTGTCAATCTGTCAACTTTAACGAACATTTCGACAGTGTTTGCAGATTAATAAACCGATTATTTCCTTCATAAATATAATACGTATACTCGTGTACAAGACCCTCTTCTGCATATATGGATAATAATTTTATTCACTCTAATGCGGGTGTGTATACATTTATCTGAAGAATTGCCATAGTGGAAAAGACATTTTTTCCTCGTATATGATATGCCTCGTTTTTTTGTACAATTTTTTTACGATCCAGAAGAAGAGGAGGGAAAAAAACGTCGTTTTATAAGATGGTTGCTCGTAAACGTCGTGTATATCTGTAATGACTTTTTCATCGCAACGTAGATTCTGAAATTAATGTACACGTTTTAAATGGTGCGCGAAAAACGTTTCGTCAGACGCTAATCGCTCCGCTCGTCGACGTGAATTTCAAAATGTTACTCAAGAAAATCCGTAAGGTTGAAGGAGTCAAGAGGAAGACGTGTGCGTGATGTCGCGCCATCCGCTCCGCACCATTTGAACGGCAACGAGAAGTGACGATTGTTGTACTGCGGTAGAGCATACAAAGATCGTTACCGTACATGAAAAAGTTGAACAGAAATTGTGCAATGTGCCGGTAGTCGAATGAATTTTTGGGAGGGAGAATCAAATTATTTACTTTTGTTTACCTCCGTCCATTATACTTTGTCCGTTACATTATTCTGTCATCGTTTTCACTTTTTATCCGACTCTAGCCAACTCTCTACTCCAAAAATGATACATCTGACGTCATTTTAAAGTACGTCGCATAAGAGGTGGTTTTTGCAGCAATACTACGAAACCGAAGTTGGCAATTGTCATAACTCTTGAAGTTGTACCCTGACTAAGTAAATGGATTTTTGATCGACTTTGTAACTCCTGAGAGAAGAGAGCGAGGGGAAGAAGTATATAGCGTGAGAGCGAATCTAAGAATTTTTCCTGACGCAGGTTTTAAACTACCATAAGTGCTTTAACAAGTACCTGCATGAGAAGTTGAAGAAAGTTGAGCAGGCATTGGGTCCGCACTGCAATCAAACGCGGGATGATGGAGTACAGCACACCTTATTTATGCGTGAGAAGTGGAGGTGCGAGCGGGGCAAGCTTAGTCGGTCTCTTCAAGAGATTAAGGTAGATGAAGAGCTTGCTCCGTGTAGCCCGGTAGTCACCTTGCTAGGTTCCGAAGATGTATGGAACCAGGTGCCTGCATTTGCAGCCATCGTCATGAACCACGCTATGGCCTACTCAACATCTATGCACGATCCACATCCATATGTGCAAGAAGAAAAGAAAGATAAGAGACTCCAACCACAATCTACTGTATCTAAGGCGGTGTTGTTGTTGTGTGTTCCAAAGTTTTGCGTGCCTGGGGGTACTAAAGCTTGGCAGTTGCCTTGAAGAAGAGGGGATTTGCCGAGAAACTTCTTCCAACACTGGAAGTTATTCTCAAAAGGGTCGATTCCGGTGTTGGTGGAAACAAAATCACATGCATACGCCATCCGCATCCTTTCCACCATCGAGGACGGGCATGGGTGACGCTGCACATGCGACAAAAGTGACGTCACTCGTTGACGAATTCTTTTTACCGGAAAATGAACACTGCTGGACTTCAATCCATTTAGCATTCGGGTTGTAAGCTTGTTGGTAGAATTCGAGTCAACAAAGAGTAACAATGTTTTGGTCCATTGACCAGTATTCATTTTGCCATTGTTGGGTGGTGTGTTCAAAGGGGTACCTTTTCATAGCTGGTTCATTAGGAAGTTCTGGAAGAATAGAATGAGTGGTTCCTGTAAAGAATTTTCCGGCAAGTGGAGGAGGGTTTTGGTGTGAACTATGTATTCCATGGGAGACCATTTGTTGATAACAATGAGTGCCACGAAGGAGACGCTTTGTTATATGTGTAGAAAGATACCATTTTCCAAATTCTGTTCACAGGATCATCCATTTAACTTCAATAGAAATTCAGCTTGAAACAATCAGGAGAATGAGAGCTTTATTAAATGTGTAGGAAGATACCATTCTCCAATTCTTGTCTATATTATTATCCATTTGAATTATATTGAAATTCAGCTTGAAACGATCATTAGAATGGGACCTTTCTTATATTTGTACAAAGATACCATTTTCCAATTTCTGTTCATAGGATCATCCATTTAAATTCAATTGAATTTCAGCTTGAAGCAATCAGGAGAATAAGAGCTTTGTCATATGTGTAGAAAGATACCATTCTCCAATACTCGTCTATATTATTATCCATTTAAATTCAATTGAAATTCAGCTTGAAACGATCAGCAGAATGGGAGCTTTGCTATATATGTACAAAGATACCATTTTCCAATTTCTGTTCATATTATAATCCATTTGAATTCCATTGAAATTCAGCTTGAAGCAATCAAGAGAATGAGAGGTTTGTCATATGTGTAGAAAGATACCATTCTCCAATTCTCGTCTAATTTAAATTCCATTGAAATTTGACCTGAAACGATCAGCAGAATGGGAGCTCTGTTATATATGTACAAAGATACCATTTTCCAATTTCTGTCTATCCATTTGAATTCCATTGAAATTCAGCTTGAAGCAATCAGGAGAATGAGAGCTTTGTCATATGTGTAGAACGATACCATTCTCCAATTCTCGTCTATATTATTATCCATTTAAATTCAATTGAAATTCGGCTTGAAACGATCAGCAGAATGGGAGCTCTGTTATATATGTACAAAGATACCATTTTCTAATTTCTGGAAATTCAGCTTGAAGCAATCAGGAGAATGAGAGCTTTGTCATATGTGTAGAAAGATACCATTCTCCAATTCTCGTCTATATCATTATCCATTCAAATTCAATTGAAATTCGGCTTGAAACGATCAGCAGAATGGGAGCTCTGTTATATATGTACAAAGATACCATTTTCCAATTTCTGTCTCTATTATAATCCATTTGAATTCCATTGAAATTCAGCTTGAAGCAATCAGGAGTATGAGAGCTTTGTCATATGTGTAGAAAGATAGCATTCTCTAATTCTTGTCTATATTATTATCCATTTAAATTCAATTGAAATTCAGCTTCAAACGACCAGCAGAATGGGAGCTTTGATATATATGCATAAAGATACCATTTTCCAATTTCTGTCCATATCATATCCATTTGAATTCCATCCGTTTGATAGGAACGGCAAATCAATAGGAGCATTGGTCGGTGAATGGGTCATCGGTGGCTTCACGGATAGAATAAGTTAAAGTATGACCCCTTAGTACATTTGCGGGTAATGTTGATCTTCAAAACAGGCGTGGTTGTACGCGAAAAAGACATTTGAAGAGAAGTTGACTTCTGGTATCCACAAAACTGAAAATGTTGGACTTCTTTTCTTTATCACGAGTACAAAACAAGCATACGTGATCCTCATTCGATCTATTTTTTACTGCGAAGCTTCAGTCTACAAGCTCACCAAACAGTCACACCTTAAACTATTCAAGCCTTTGTCTCGCTTTGGGCGCATTCCAAACTAGCCCAGCGCTAACTCTCTGTGCAGAAGCTGCCCTTCACCCCTTATTCTTTTGAGGACTTTCTCCCTACCAACACTCATATCAATACACAATTGTAATCCTCTCTTACCACCGCCGACACAAAATTCTACTTACATCTCAAAGCAAATCTGGAGAATCTCAACAACTCCACACCATCATACAATACCATACCACCTACCATTGTTAAATCATTTTTCTGGATGCAATCCATTCCTGATTGCAAGTTTAGTCATACCAACTATCCGAGAGCAACTACTGCTCTTTTAATATATCGTTCTCATCTATCTGATGGAATAATCAACAAATTCTCAGAAACAATTTTGTATGACACCAACGCGACGGAGACTGGAACTAGCTTTGCGTGTTCTATAGGAGGGTAGACACTTGAACATTTCTTCCATCCTTACCATCGGACTTGAGGCCATCTTCCTTCGCGTTGGAGTCATCTTCAACCTTGCAAATCCACAATCTCGAAGAGTATTTTTCGTTCTCACCAACTTTGCATTACCTCTGGGTACAATCTTGCGCAATCATTCACATCTCTCTCCAATTTACCGCATCCACCTACTACTGTACACTCTCAATAACACCACAAAATAAATAAGCTTCAGAGGATACCTAATTATGTGAAAATTCAGGGAAAAGAATCAATCGACTACGCAGCTCGTCAAGCTCTAACCCTCTCAACCCTTCAAGAACTCTCGGCAATAGCATATTGGCTTATTACAAATCTAGGGCCATTGGCGAACCTTGCATCTTGACACCGAGAATCACATTACCACCTACTCCTATCCCAGCTGACTGTCCATATTGCACACAGAAAATAACCAACTGCAACACACATGTTCATCTACCACAACCTCAAGTTCTCCGTAACACTTACCACGCCTCCAATTCACTCTATGTACATTAACCTGTACTCCTTACTAGCATTTCGATGGAACTAGTTTGGGAGGAAGTGGGTTGTAGGCCCTCTCCGCAAAGAGCTCACGCTCCAGATTCCGATAAGGACTACCCTGATTAAGTTATAGGCTAGGCAAGTATTACTATTATTATGCTCGTACTATCCTGAAGGACTTAGATTGAGCTCCAGTGAAGACCAGGCGGGATTCTAAAAAATTATGGCTTCTGAGCCAATATGGAATCTAATATACCACACTTATTAATCAAAATAGCCTGGGACGAACAGAAGAAACCCAAGAGTGTGCTTGATGATTTGAACCTGGTGTCGTGTCTCCGATTGCCGAGACCACCATTGGGGAGGCGGACCGTCCCGAGGCTTATATCATCTTTCGCGCATTAGAAAATACTTTTTATGAGACCTGTCTCTTTTGAGATTTCATAATTTTTCTCTCCTCAAAAAACTGAAAACGTCTTCATCCTCGAAAACATTGCCTGAACTACAACAAAAGACGTAACTGAGATCACGAAACAAGGGGAGTGCTTGTTTGTTTCTTCTGAAAAAATGAAAAATAATACCTATACGGTAATGTAGAAGAGTGTTTACTGAAATGAAAAATTGAAATTATTTGTACATGAATTCGTATACGATTGAGCAATGATTTATTTAGATTTACAAATTTTCCGCAGCTAAAAAACTTATATTCCAACCGAATTTTTTCCCCTCACGTATTTCACAAATTGATTAATTTTTAGCGGTTATATTCGCAACAGGATTGAAAAGCTCAGTAGCTGGCCTCGGGCATATATTCTCGCTATTATTTTGCTTGTTTTAGTAAGATCAGTAAGTCGCTATCGTCTTAACGTATTTATATGTGTATTTTCAACTCATCACCTCGAGGCCTACATGTGCTTCGAAATTAGGTATTTCAACTCAGAACAGGTGGGTACGGTTTCTTAAATAGGTTATTATAATGTTTCGCAAAAGCTGTCCTTAGATTTTGGTGGATTTTAAATAATCGATTTGCATAAAATACATGACAGTTTTATCGGTGTATGGGGATGCAAGATATCACGAACTGCCTCGCGAAAATGGATTCTACGCAGCACCTGCATCCCGAATTAAATTTTTCTACTATTTATTGAGCGATAATTCAGAACTTTAGGCTCGTTTTTTTCATCCCCGGCATTATTACTAATTATTGTTATTGGGTCTCGTTTTTTCTCTGATTCAAAACACCTTTGGAGCTATAAAACGAAACAAGAGCCCGGGCAATACCGATAAATTCGTAAGCTTTAATGCTAAAAAAATAATGCAAAAGTTTACAACTCGACCAAAGACTCCAATAAAACTTTAAAAAAACAAACGAAATATCCTACCTCGTAGCTATGAAAATATTTTCACTTCGTAAAATAGGACTTGATGAAGTATATTTTTGTATTAAACCCGAATTTCACCTTCTTATCGATTATTTATCGAATCACAAAATATCAAAAACTCGTACGTCCCAACATATAGGAGACATTATTGGTAACACACAACGCATCCCGTTTTTATTTTCACATCGACGACAAAATAATTTTCAATCCTAAAATCTATTAAAGACAGTACCTAACACACGAAACAAAAATATTTCGAACAGATAAAGAGAAAATTGTTTGTTACACCACAAAAATTAAGGAAAATAAGAATTAAGTGGGATGAACAGTAGCCTACGTTATATCCGGTCAACTGTAAAGCGCTTTGTTTTCCATTAACCGGAGATATGGGCGTGTAAAATGCCGCTCAAAAAAAAAAGTCAGAAAGAAGAAAAGAAGAGATGAGAGAAAAATATTATTTTCAACCACTACAAATTAGACTCGACAGCAAATAATGAAAAAATTTTCGAGCCAGTACTCGTGTATTCGCTAGGTATCTCAAAGGTAGGCAATAAAATATCGTAGGTTGCACAAAAAGATTAGTTCTCGAGGTCGTTTGCCTTTGATGAATGCTAAGGCGTATTGAAAAGCGTTCCACAGAATTCAAATTCATAAGGACGAGACGACGCAAGAAAGTATACTGGGAAAGAGCTTTTTCAAATTAGTTTTTTATTCAATTGGTTTCGTCTCACATCGACTTTGATTACAATAACAATCGATGCACGATGAGGTCAAATTAGCTCCCGAACGAGGCTGATGACTTTATGACATGAATGACCGTAACGGACTTCCATAAAATGTCTCCTAATCTCCACTCAAGTGCAAGTGGTACATTATTGTATGACAAACGAAATTTTCGAATCGTTTCTGATATTAGACATTTTCGCAAGAACCAATTGCGTACCATGAACCTTTTTTTTTTTTTTTTTTTGCGCCTAAACGTTATTAACTGCCATTAGAGAATATCTTCATATAGTGGTTGCGCTATACGAAATGCTTGCAAGTTAGCAATTCCAATAATCCGTTTTATTGATACATAAATCACTTGATATTAAACGCACGTTAACGTGACAACGCACTCGTAAAACGAAGATGAAAAACTCCGACAACGTCGAGATAAGATCCGGTACTCAATACGTATCGAGAACTCCCTCGCTTCGCACAGAATCATAAACGAAGTGAAGCGAAGAGAAAATTTCGATAAAACAGATTAAATGAGCGAACGAAAAACACGAAAATTGGGCGTTAAAAAAAAAAAAGAGAAACTGGTTTCGCTTCGGAACGGCGAAATACCCCTAATCCGATACAAAAGTGATTCTCTGTTCTCCTCTTTCTATAACATAATATTCTCGTAAACACGAAGGAATAGAATGGAAATAATAACTTCTCGCACGAAATTGATTTCCGTAAAATTTTGTAACACGATCACTGAGAATTTATGACCAGAATAATATCGAACTTTTACAATTGTGCAGCTAGCTAATCATTCATCTTTTTATCAGTTGGATATCATTCGTTTTCGTGGTTTTATGGAAAACTCGCAAACGACGTTCTCAAAAAGTACTTTCAAGCGTTTCCACAATTTAAATCATCAGTTTTTTTTTCCCCCAGTTATTTCATGGGAGTTCTGAACAGTAGTGGCGCGATCGAAATTAGAGGTCACATAATCGTATATACAGAAAAGATATTTCAAGTTCGCATACCGAAGATTACGCAGACGAATGGAGATAATCATGACAAATTTGCGATAGTACGGAAAAACGTCATACAGTATTAAAAAATTAATACCAAGTTTATAGGACCGATATGATAAATCCGTGATAATGACAGAAAGAAGTAGAGTCATGAAATAAATTAAAAATTCGTGTTTGATCCAAACTTAATTTCCTTAATTTTCAATCACCCGTAGTGAGGGTGATTAACAGAGCGGTAAAGGCCGAAATTTACATGGGGGAGAATTGAACGGCCGAGGAAATTTTTTTCAACAGAAATTTCAAACAAAACTATGTACAGGCCTGCCAACACTGAGAATTGAAAAAAATAAAGAAATAGTGGCTTCAAAGAATGAAAAAAAAGTGACTGAATAGTGATTTTAAGAAATGATTAAAAATGATTTAGCTAATATTATTATACCTATATCATCAGCACTTGGAAAATGAGACAATGACGGTCGTTAGCCAATTTCAGATTGAGTGACAACAATCACTGCGTTCATCTTATATAACATGGTCTCAAAACTGCTCCTTCATACTCTCCTCGTGAAATGATTTCTGGTCCTACTAATCCTCCAATAAGCTACGATCTATTAGAAAAATTAGGTAATGAAAAGACATTCGAAATGAACCCGGTAGTACCGAAATTCAAGGGACTCGTAAAACTCTACAAAGAGTAGTGTCTGATACGACCACCGGTCAACGCAACATCCAGTCACCTTGTCACAAGATAGCAAAAATGGCAGCTAGATTCTTCAGAGAAAACTATTAGTTTGTACCTAAACAAATTGCATCAGCGGAGACAGCAAGGAGCCGATAGAGCGATTGGACAAGATGAAGACAAAGTGCGTGATAAACGTGTTCGTTACCATAATAGAGGAGCAACTTTTCCCACTGCTGAGAAACAACAAATATTATAGGAAACCCTGCCGGCTGAAGTACGCAAAAACAGTAAAAGAGATCGTGGACCAGAACTACTGCCGATATAATGACAATCCAAGGCCTGCCAACACTGAGCATTGAAAAATATAGTGATACTTATAGTGAGTGACTTGGGGAAAAAAAGTGAACGAATAGTGAATTTAAAAAGTGACTAAAAGAGGTGCGGCTATTATACCTAAGGCAATGAATATCAGCAAATATTAGTAACTGAATAGAACCTTTGCAAAAGAAGATGGCCGAAGGCGATGACGGTCGTTAGCTAATTCCAGATTGACTGACACAGCTCAATAAATATTTTCAGGACAACAATTTTCTAGTAGTTGGCCTTTAATGAATAATTATGGAGATAGCGGTTGAACGTAAGGGAGGTATTCAAATAAATTCCTACGGATTTTTCCTTCCGAGAAAAACATTGAAGTACGAATGTATCTTTCTTCTCTTGCCAATACATTGATCCACTGAATAAGAGGAGGCCCTCTTTGTCCTCTTCTTCTTAAACCACGGAGAAAAGAGGGTTGAAGAAGATATGGAAAGAGACACCGGGCAAAAAGACGGTTTGTTGTAATTCACGGGTCCCCGTGGGTTCAAAAGTACCTTCTCAAGCTTGCTTGACAAGTGTAACGATGAATCCGTTCCCGCGTTTCCTTCTGAGCTCAAGCGCGCATTCCACCTTCTTTACTCGGTTAGAGGGGAAGAGAAATTATATATTTCTTGGCGAGCAGCTAAACTCAAGTTCGCTGGGATGGAAATATCATTTTTAACAGTCATGATTTTTTGGACTTGGACAAAATTACTCCTGAAGAAAGGAGGACTCGCTTGAGCTCACGAGGAAACGCGGTAACAGATTCGAAAATATTTTTCTTAGTGCACTTCCTGTTTACAGTATTATTGTTTCTCCCCCCCCCCCCTTCCTCCGGCCTTTTTGTTCGTCGTTTCATAAAAAATAGTGACCGATAGTGCTTATTTTGGGTCAATAGTGACAAATAGTGACCAAGAAAGAAAAGAGTGACCATGTCACTAAAATAGGGTGTCAGGAAAATTTGCCTGAGAAAACTCGCATGTTGTGAAAACTTGCCTGAAGGAAAAATTTGCCTCGCAAAAAATGAACAATAAAGTTAGCGCTAATAAGACATTTGCACATGTAAAACAAGGCGGTATGAAACGGATAGTGACTTTGCACTCACTTTACGACACATCGCAGCATTAGCTATTGTGCCCGTTGATAAGGTTATTGACGCTTATGAAACAATAACAGATGAGGAAGACCCGGAGTTGAGTCGCTATTAGACTATTTCGAAGATAATTGGATTGGCCAAATCTGGCCTGGACGACGACACCGAAGACGTACACCTAAATATCCAATAGATTTATGGAATTGAATGATTTACCCAAAACGAAAAATGCTGTAGAGGGTTGGCACTACAGTTTCCCCAGGCGCTTCTTAATATACATCATGCGAGCACATACCGTTTATTGATTGCTTTGAAGAAAGAGCAAGTCCTCACAGAAGCGAAATACGAGAAAGTACTTAGTGGAGAACCGCCTGCTAAATCGAGACAAAAATATAGAGACAACGCCGCGAATCTCAAGAACAAGTGCTTGGCATTTACCAACGACACAGACATCCAAGAATACCTCCGAGGAGTCGCCTATGATATTTCCTATTAATAAATTTAATCATGACGAAGCTAATTGGCAGATCAACTTGCTCACTAATATTTTTGGAAGACGCTTGAAGCCGACCTCTCGTGGAATCTTCTGGGTTACGCTGACAGGCTTCATAAAGAAAGAAGTTTTTTCAAGGCAAATTTTCACCTCAGGCAAGTTTTCGTTAGGCAAATTTTCATCTCAGGCAAGTTTTCGTAGCGCAAGTTTTACGTGGCAAATTTTCTCATCTGGCAAATTTTCGGAGTCGAATTTTCGTAAGGCAAATTTTCTCGCAGCAAATTTTCCTATAACCCTAAAATAGTGACCAGTTCACATGCCTGCGGTTGATGACGTCAGCAGCTAATGACGTCATAGTTGGAGGGGTCCCCGGTCTCGTGGTCATGGCTGATGACGTCAGAGTTTAGAGAAGGGATACCTAGAATAAGGTCTTAGGGGAAGCCTGGACCTAGTATAAACCTAGTATAAAGAGGGGGGCACTCACAAACGGAGAGGGAGAAAATTAGTCCTAAGGTCATCTGTACGCACACGCACGCAAATTTTGGAATTAGAGTAAGAGAGAAAAGACATGGTACATGTCAAAATAGCTACCATAGTTCTGAGTTGTACTGAGTTTCTGAGTTTTCGGTTCAATTTTCAGCAAACTGCTCTCAAAAAATCAACAATTGAAGGGAAAGGTGCAAATCATTTCTTCTATCCGTCTTTCGATAGGTAGCTTTTTCCATCTTAAGACGAACCGAAGTCAAATTTCTCCCTCAAGATAAATTTCACCCACTCCATTCGACGTGAATTCACACGATAGACGATAAATCCACTTACAGTACATACTTTGTAGATCATAAAACTTACGTTGTAAATTTGAATCTTTCAGTCATATTCCTACGACAAATTTTCATATCTCACCCAAAAATGTTCTAGCGACCACAAATTTGAACTCACCTGTAACAAAAACAACGTAAAAAAATTATTTTAGCATATTATTTTAATATATTCCAGCGACACGTAATGCTAGAACACAAGATGCATATTTCTATTCTGAAATGAAGGCCTGTCTTCAGACTCCCCTCCCTTTAGTGACTAAACAGTCCAACTACAAATTACGAGGACAACAGCACTATTTTCAAATCAACTCACAAGTAAAACCGATCGCCTATCACAGTAAGAGGCCGAGCGGATTCTTTGCGTCATTAGAACAAAACTACTGGGAGTTTTCAAGACACTGAAACAGTTTCACGGGTATTTATACGAACAGAAATTCTTCTTAAGAACTGACCTCGCTGCTCTACAATGGATAATACATCCTTCAAGGAACCAAAAGGTCAAATAGTGAGATTTTTTGACATCAAACACTGTAGAGGAAAGATCCATCTAACTGATGACCATACCAGGAAAAATGGATCTAGAATTGATCCGGTTCTCAAGTTTACGGTCGGACATATCGAAGAAAAGCTCCACAGTACTTGAAAAAGTAAACTGGAGGGCAATTTGCAAGAACCGCAGAAAAATAAAATAGAACGGAAGCCGCGAGCGCGCTTTTGGTTAAACAACCATTTTCAAGCATAGATAAAAAGCGACTCGACGAGATGGGAAAAAAGTACAGTCACATCGACGGAGGAGAGGAAATCATGATTGAATTAGCGAAGTATCAGACTGTGAGTCATACTCGTAAACTAGTTCGACCAACCCCTCGTCCGGAATGTACCTGTTGAGTAGATTTATATTATCGCTGTTAAGATGACGAATTATTTCAATGTTTTCCAGAGCACGGCGTTTGAAGTAAGCCTTCTCTCTGTGGAGGAGGGTTTCTGACCCCTCCCTGAAACCATGACCACTAGTTATAAGGTGGTCAGCAAATGCGGATTCGCCCAAATGCCTTTTTTCCCAATCTTTTAGGTGCTCGGCCACTCTAATTTTAATCTGATGACTAGTCTCGCCTACATACATCCCATTACAGTCCTTGCAGGCTGTACTATAAACTCCGCTCTTTTCAAGGGGCGGGATAGGGTCCTTTGACCTGAATAACAGCCCTAGTTTTACCGTCGTAGGATTATAAAACACCAGACGGAAACCGAAGGGGCGGAGGGCGTGACTCAATTTCGAGGAAAATTTACCCAAGAAGGGGAGTTTAATGAAACGAGTCCTGCTATCGACAGAAGAGTCGCGGTTGAATCAAGGCAATTCCGCGTGATCTTCCTCCGGACCATAACGTCAATGTCCACGTTGACCTCATTCACTCTAGCCAAGTATTTTATAATATTGAGTTCTTTTTGGAAAGCTGCCTGGTTCAGCGGGATGCGGGTTAATCGATGAATAAAACTATTAAACGCCGCGAACTTATGAGAGACAGGGCAGAATGACGAGCCGTGGACGACAATATCGGTCGAAGTATCTTTTCTATATATCGAAAATTCGTGGACTCCATCTCTAACTGAGATGGTGAAATCCAAGAAGTTGATATTAGAACCTCCAACCTCTAAGGTAAATTTGATGGAGGGATATTGAACATTAAGATACTCCAAGGAGATCTTGGGGACCGGTCCACGCACATAGAACGTCATCTACATATCTGTACCAATAATGGACGTAATCCAAGAATACTTGGCCTGAGGTGAAGAGGTCAGCCTCAAATTTGGACATGAAGATCTCCGACACAAGGGAACCTAAAGGGGATCCGATAGGAATGCCAACCTCCTCTGGGAACTCGTAGAATTTCCCATTAAACTTGCAAAAATTGGGGGACCAACATACATTAAGTAAATTAAAGAATTCTTGCAACTCTTCGTGAGGAGTATTAAAGCGAACGAGGAGGTCACCCCTATGTTGCATGGCGACAGTTCTCGGTATGTTGGGGAACAGGCCGACAACGTCAAAAGAGCATAGAGTGGTACCCGGAGAAGTTTATCGGCTAAGGAAACAGAATTTTTAATCGAGTAAGTAGACTCGTACTCAATGCGAAGTATTTAGCGAGAGAGTACAGAGAGAAGGCTTACTTCAAACACCGTGCTCTGGAAAATATTGAAATAATTCGTCGTCTTAACAGCGATAATATAAATCTACTCAACAGGTACATTCCGGACGAGGGGTTGGTCGAACTAGTTTACGAGTATGACTCACAGTCTGATACTTCGCTAGTTCAATCATGATTTCCTCTCCTCCGTCGGTGTGACTGTACTTTTTTCCCATCTCGTCGAGTCGCTTTTTATCTACGCACCGAAAGCGCGCTCGCGGCTTCCGTTTTATTTTATTTTTCTGCGGTTCTTGCAAATTGCCCTCCAGTTTACTTTTTCAAGTACTGTGGAGCTTTTCTTCGAAAAATGGATCTATTGTGAGAGACAGGATCAAAAGGAGATGACCATTAAGAATACTGAGTTCAGTACTAACTTGAATAATTATGAAGGGCACTCTACTGCAAAATCAGAACATTGCCTTCATTTTGAATAGAAAGCAGAACACGTACGATAAATTCAAGATAATTCGAATGCAAGATTCTGGGATTCCTACAGATTGAGCAAGGGATTCTGCACAGAATGTGAGAATGTATTTGAAGTTTTTCAGAATCGACATCAACCGATCTTTTTGAAGACCTCAGCTACAGAAGTATTGAAGGTCGTTCATGGGACACCTCATTTGAAAACATATTCTAAGACAGAGTTTCTCAACCTTTTTTATATCGCGGCACATTTTTCCATGAGACGATATTCCCGCGGCACAGCATTTCCAGAACTTCAAATTATAGCGAAAATTTTTGTGCGTTTTGACTTTTTGTTGTCTCTACAGATTTTCTCCTCCTAATTTCAGAATTTGTGGCCTACAAGATGGCTATAGGAGACTTCACCCTTCTTTCTCTATACTACAGTTCCGGGAAACAAGAGATCTTCCACCGGGACTAAAAAAAATTTTGCCATCAATGTACACAAAAGTGTCTGGATGTTTCCTGAATTTACTGGAAACCCTCTGGGCTCTTCTAATTTCGAAATTTATCAGGAAACATGAAATAAAATCTGTATTTTTAGCCAAGTCGCAGAAATTTCTTGATTTTTGTGACAGTGAGTGCAGATTTGGACTCAAGTTTAAGTAATTATAACTGGAACTAACGGCATTCAAAAATTGGAACACATCGGTATGATTACTTTTTCGAGTAATTTCATTAATTATTAAATAATTTAAATTTAAAAAAAAATTCAAAATATCAAAAAAATTATTTAAAAAATGATTAAAAAAAAATTTTAATAATAAATTACTATCAAAAAATTAATAATCAATATTTTGATCATAATAAAGGTTAAAATAATTATTAATAAATAAATTATAAATTTAATTTATATCAATTAAATTGAATACAAAATATAAAATTAATTTCATCCATTTCAATTTTATTTATGTTTTATTTTTTAATAAACAAATTTATTTTATTATATTTAAATTGAAATTTTTCTATATATTATATTATTATTAGAATTTATTTATTCTATAATTTTTTATTGTTGATAAATTATTTCAAAACAGAATAAAATTGGAGAAAATGATTTATCGTCGGGGTATTCCATCTAAATTAAGATGTAATGCATTCATGAATATACCATCAATAAATATTAAAATAGATTGTATCCCTAATCAATTAAATAGAATTACTGATTAAATTATATAAATTATTTTAATATAATTCTATTAATTCAACATCGAGGTAACAAATTAAAAATATTATATTTTATTTAATCATCCCCTTATCCTTAAGGATATAATTATTAATTTAATTATTCAAATTAATAAATTGAATTTCAAAAATTTACTTTGCACTAAGAATTAAAATTATTTTTATTTCATAAAATTTTTAAATTCGAAATTAAATATTATATTTATTTATATTAATAAAATGTTTTCAATTTATTTAGTTAAATAATATCATTAATTTGTCAAATTATGAAAAAAAAAAATGGCAATTCTTTTTTTTAGTTCATGTTGATTTATGTTTTTGATAAAACTTTTGCGGCACACCTGGGGCGGGCTTGCGGCACAGTGATGTACCGCGGCACACCGGTTGAGAAACACTGTTCTAAGATTTTCGCGAAATTGTTTCCCAAGACTTTGGAACAAAAACTCGTTTCGAAAGAAATTCCGAAATTCATCAATTTATTTTCTTTGAAAACAATAATGTGAAAATACTTCGATTCTGTGACGTCTAACCTACATTTTTCCAATGATTACGTACGTCGAAAAAGGCCTACCATTGTGTATCCGTATCATAATTCTGCGTTCATATCTTCTATGCGAAGAAATTAAATACAGATTCGTTACGAGGTTTGTATGCAGCACATCTACCATCTGAATGGAATTCAACCCTAAATGTGTAGGTTCAAACACATACTAGGTGCTATTCAACGCGTAGACCGTAGCGAAGATCAGAATGTGTGTAGAGGAATTGTAAAGAAGATACAATCATATTTTTGAATTTGAAAAAGTACAGATATCGTGTTGAAATATTTTATCGCTCTTCTCGTATATATGTCTATGCAACGTCTGTGACTGCTCCGTGTTGCATTGTATAACGGTACATACAGACTAAACCATGTGTCCTAAGGATGAAAGAGATAGCGAGTACGACGTCGACTTCAGCGCAAGTACATACAATATTATGATCCTGCGTTGAGAACGTGTGAAAGCAGGATTTCTGGTGGTCGGCACGCAGTCGAACAGGTGTGAGATATTTGAGTTCAATAATAAGGCCTGCAATATGGATGATGTATATTTTCTTCTGCTTTTCGTTCTTATTCCCTCTCAGATGGGAATCGTATCAATTCGGAATTGTTGAAAGATTTAGTACAACCGTTTACGTGCAGAGTAAGTACTGTGCGCATTGCACCATCCGACCGCGACCCACGCACTATTCTAAACTGACGAAGAGTGGTCCTTATAGGTCTTCTATTACAGTGAATTGAAGAGAGCCGCCTTCCGATCATCCGTCGGTTGCGATATTTATAGTCAAAATTTTCTGGATATTTTTATCCGCGCTTCAACCATATCCGGATGGCAAGCGTACGTGCTGAAGTTTGCGTTATAGGTCTTTCAAGAGAGAGAGGAAGGAAAGAACTACGATGAATGATAATCCGAATTATTGTAAAAAATGAGATACTACTCAACGAGAGAGAAATGTATACAATTTTTGAACTGAATGATGCGTTGATTACGCCAGTCTGAGGATTGTTTATTCTGGCTGCATGAGCTCTACATTCTCGTGTACAATAATTTTCGTTATTGATCATCGGAAGTCAGGAGTCGAAGTGTATAATTTTAAAGAATTCATTGGCGTCAATCCAATGCCGCGTGTCATAGTGCGTGGTAAATCGAAGAGTGACATGTTTCGTGTGCCTGTATGCATCTGTAATAGGGATGGTTCAGAGGAAACTGTAAAACGTTGGGTATGATCAGAAAATTAGCCGAGTAGCTAGGACATGACCGCAGTTTTTCAATAATTACCCGAGTATGGGACAATTAGACACCACCAGGGCAGGGTGTCCAACACGAAAAGTTTCGAAAACAGGTGCTATGCTCACGTCCGTCCGTCTGCTTGTCTATCCGAAAACCTAACCCCAAGATTTGGAAAAACACTGGCCACAAATTTGTGTACAATTATCCATTCGGGCATTCTGTTGTTCCGGCCTTAACTCGCATAACAGCGAAATTAACTGACCACCATTCTCGCTGTACGTTCGTTGTATTTGTAAACTGACACAGGTAATCTGAGACCAGTGAAAACGCCTCTTGTCTCACATTTGTATAGAAGTGATCAAGGAGACTTGTAAAAAGAATTGGGAGATGGTCAAGAGTGATGCATGTTTCTATTGAAGGACAGAGGAAGGAGATAGCTCACCTTGCGAAGGAGAAGAGTGAAGTGCCATCAAAACGTGATATCATCAGTGAAACTCTTAAGAACTGTAACTCAAGAGCAGAGAGCCTCTGACTGACCTCAAATGAATACAAATGACTTTGATCATCTTCTGGAGTATACTGGGTCACAAAAGTACAATACTTGCATTACGCTTATGCCGAAGAATTTCGATGTGTTCGAGGACAGTACACGATTTTGAAAGAATATTCGTTATGAAGTGTACTAATGGAATTTTGTTTGATCTCATGGTTACTCGAAATAAAATGATCAGCGAGTGCTGATTCGCCTACTACATGCTTTACAGTATTCAATATCTCTTATTTTGAGCTGGCGGCTGGTTTCATCTACATATAAACGCCATTACAATCTGAGCATTTAATTTGTACACTCCACTCTGCTAAACTTCAGGAGTACGGTTCTCAGTATTGTTGAAGATATTCCTGAGAGTAATGGGGCAATAATGAGCCGGCCTAAAACCCTGTTTTGAACATCAACATTACCCGCAAATGTACTAAGGGGTCATACTTTCACTTATTCTATCCGTGAAGCCACCAATGACCCATTCACCGACCAATGCTCCTATTGATTTGCCGTTCCTATCAAACGAACGGAATTCAAATGGATTATGATATGGACAGAAATTGGAAAATGGTATCTTTCTAAATATATAACAAAGCTCCCATTCTGCTGATCGTTTGAAGCTGAATTTCAATTGAATTCAAATGGACAGAAATTGGAAAATGGCATCTTTGTACATATATAACAACGCTCCCATTCTGCTGATCGTTTCAAGCTGAATTTCAATTGAATTTAAATGGATGATAATATAGACAAGAATTAGAGAATAGTATCTCTCTACACATATGACAAAGCCCTCATTCTCCTGATTGCTTCAAGCTGAATTTCAAAGGAATTCAAATGGATTATAATATAGACAGAAATTGGAAAATGGTATCTTTGTACATTTATAACAAAGCTCCTATTCTGCTGATCGTTTCAAGCCGAATTTCAATTGAATTTAAATGGATAATAATATAGACAAGAATTGGAGAATGGTATCTTCCTACACATATAAAAAAGCTCCCATTCTCCTGACTGTTTCAAGCTGAATTTCAATTGAACTTAAATGGATGATCCTATGAACAGAACTTGGAAAATGGTATCTTTCTACACATATGACAAAGCTCCCATTCTCCTGATTGCTTCAAGATGGATTTCAATGGAATTCAAATGGATCATAATATGGACAGAAATTGGAAAATGGTATCTTTCTACATATATAGCAAAGCTCACATTCTGCTGATTGTTTCAAGCCGAATTTCAATTGAATTTAAATGGATAATAATATGGACAAGAATTAGAGAATGGTATCTTTCTAAACATATGACAAAGCTCTTATTCTCTTGATTGCTTCAAGCTGAATTTTAATGGAATTCAAATGGATTAAAATATGGACAGAAATTGGAAAATGGTATCTTTGTACAAATATAACAAAGCTCCCATTCTGATGATCGTTTCAAGCTGAATTTCAATATAATTCAAATGGATAATAATATAGACAAGAATTGGAGAATGGTATCTTTCTACACATATAAAAAAGCTCTCATTCTCCTGATTGTTTCACGCTGAATTTCAATTGAAGTTAAATGGATGATCCTATGAACAGAATTTGGAAAATGGTATCTTTCTACACATATAACAAAGCGTCTCCTTCGTGGCACTCATTGTTATAAACAAATGGCCTCCCATCTCTATCATTATATAGCGAGTGGACCAAAATGATATTACAAGTTAAATGGGAGTTTGCACTAAATCTATTCTAGCGTAAAAACGCGAAATGTTAGGTGAATACTTCAAATCTACGAAATTTATATCTCAATTTTATCTTCAATTTGCGCTGTCCACGACCTTTCTAAGCCAAGATGTGGACCAAAGTGCGCCGAAAATTGACCAATTTGCCGAAATTCTCAAAAATTAAAAATCGTTTGAACTTCCGTGTTTTACTAGATTTGAAAGAGAAATTTAACGCCGATTCCGATAAAAAAATAACTAAATATCTTCCAAATGCGATCCAATGACACCATATAGAAGTCCCTACGACGTCACGATCCGATGACGTCGTAGATCGATCCTTGTGACGTCACGACCTGATGACGCCATAAATAAGTTTCTATGACGTCAGTCCCTAGCTTGGAAATCAAGGAACCTATTCGATGGGATGAAGGTCTTTCGGAAAATTTGCCGTGCGCCCTTTGGCGAAAAATCCAAATCGGCAAAAATAGTCTAAATCCACCCCCCCCCCCCTGCAGCGGTAAAAACAGTCCAAGTACAAGAAAGGTCGAAATTTTCCCTCTCCTATCATCATCAACATCAAGGGCATTTTTTCGAAAATGATGACATGACGTCCCAAAAGTTGGACGCTGACGCGCTCGCGGAAGCGCCCGTTTTCTGAGGATGGCCCTCCTCCCAACAAAACAGATACCGGGTTTCCCGCTAATATACGAAACAGCAGGCCTGAAAGGATTACCATTCTTGTGTACTTTAGGAAGACCACATAGCGTAGAAGGCATAGGGTTAAATATGATGTTTATCTTTTTTAGAGTGACTTTCTTGATAAGAACTCATACTGTTAATGGCTTTTTCAGTGACATGTAATTAAATGAAATTTAAAGTGTGGAAATGAATCCTAACTCTTGAGTGAACCGCATCAATTCAAAACCAAATGACTTCAAATGACTGAAGTCACCTGACACCCTACTAATGATAGTCAAGCCGGGTACCATTCAGTATAGCATTAACAGATAATTCCTGATGAATGGAGACAGAAATATTGTGATCGAAAACCCACTTTTGGATACACAAGACTATAAATTTCTTCAGGCCTCCATCGACTTTGGAATTTTTTTTTTTTTTTTTTTTATGTAATAGATCATACATGAACTGCCTAGTGGCATTTACATATAGGTAGGGCAGATATGGCATAGTTAACTTTACTCAGCTAATAGTGCAACCACCATTATACTACAACTTAATATTAGGAGATGAATTGCTAGCAGCGAGTGTGCCTTGAGTACAAGTAACTATTCAATGCCCGCTATGGGCTTACGCTTTAGTCGTTGGGTAGATGGTTGTTCCAGTAGCTGAAGTGCCTCTATGGTTGGGTGGCCGTGGAGTCGTTTGATGTACCTTGTCGTGGCTTTTGATGCGATTTGCTGGACAGTTTCCAGAGCCAGGTCTTCGTGCAACTGCTGGTTTGTAATATACCACGGTGCTCCTGTGATTTTACGGAGTGCGTTGTTTTGGAATCGCTGTAAAATTTCTATGTTGCTACTTGCATGGTATTCCATACGTCCAAATGGGGCGAAGGGTCAAGACATATAGTAGCCATTTATTCCAGAGTGATAGCCGACTCTTAGCTCTGAGCATCCAGAACGTGGTGCGAAAGCGGAGTTTGAGTTGTTCTCTTTTCTTGATTATGTGCGCTTTCCAATTTAGCTTACAGTCCAAGTGTAAGCCTAAATATCGGGTGCAGTCAGCCCGCTGTACAGGTTCATTATTTACATATGTGGGATCATATCCATGATTTCTAAGGGCAAAGTCAGTACGGACAGTCTTGAATGCGTTAGTTTGGATTTTCCACCAAGTGGTCCATTCCTCAACTTTGTTGACAGCTCTCTGCATATTGGTGACTGCAGTAGAGTAGTCTTCATGCGTAGCAAGTATGGCGGTGTCGTCTGCAAATGTGGCTAGTGTGGAGTCATCTCGCTCTGGAATGTCTGCAGTGTATAGTAGATACAACAGGAAACCAAGAACACTGCCCTGTGGTACACCCGCTGCTATTGGCTTGTCAGAAGAGTCAGCTTCTCCATAGTGAACATAGAATCTTCTGTCGCTAAGGTAAGATGACAAGTTGGAAAGTGTTTGCTGATTTTGTGGAGAAGTCCGGGGATCCAAACTCGGTCAAAGGCTTGACTAGCATCCAGAAATACGGATGGGCGGAACTTTTTTTCTTCTAATGCCTTTCTAATTGCTGCTCCAACACGATGATCCTGTTCAATGGTAGAGTGCCTGTTTCTGAATCCAAACTGGTGGTCTGGGATTAGGTTCTTGTTTATGACTATATTCCCAGTGAACGCTTCATGTAAAGCTTCTCAAATAGTTTAGAAAGAACTGAAAGCAAGACTTTGGAAATAGCCAAAAAAATGAATTTATGGCAGATGACACGCTCTCAATTTGATATATACAACAAAGGTGAGGACGTGCAGAAACAGAATTTTTTATTACCAATTACCGTGTTTAGATTCGAGTCTGAAGATGTGCAGATCGTTTTCACCGAGCTGGTATAATATTTTACCCTATTTTATTTGATGAATGTTTCTTTCTTTATCGGGCTCGGAGGAAATAGAGAACACACTACGACGAAACGACGATCTCATTACAGCATAATTCGCTTATATACGTGCACATCTCATGAATACATTTGTCTTTTGGAGTAGGTAGTCTATTGTAAGAAAAATCATCGAACAAGAATGCAAAAGTAGCGTTTCTTCGTTTCGATGCATACATGCGCAGTTAAATCGATACGATCGTAAATAACCCGACTCTCGCTCTCTTCAGATTCGATTACATTACGTCATAAGGACCTAGGTTATATGCATTTAATTTGTTCGGTCGACTTCCAGGCCAGTTATTCAATATATACATGCCGTGAAGACGCCGATAACGAGACGAGTTATGGAAGTAAATGCGGCGGCCCTGCCCGTATATTGTTCAACTCCGTAGTCTATTTCCTTTTCGAGCCCTATATGAAAAAATAATAATTATTATTATTCTTATGATTATTATTATAACGCCGCGATATTAATAATAACGAGCGTTTCTGACAATGATCTCTCGGTGTGATGACAGCCTATAAACTGACCGTGTGATAACGATAAATTAGAAGTGGAAAAAATTGATTTTTAACGCGTAAATTATTAATAAAATCAAAACTCCGATACATTCTTCTATTCGCCCAGATACACTCACGTGCAGAGGTACGTTGTATACTCGTTGTTGTACACTTCCTTCGGACTTCGTGTTACCGAAATTACTATTTTCTTCCTATCGTTTCGCTTGGGTGTTCTCACCGTACATTATAGAAGATGACTATAACTGGTTTAATGTTTACTTATCTCGGCAGGTGATCCAGCCGCTGTAATTTTCGTTTCTAATATGACCGAAGACGGAACGTCATATCATTTCGATGATTGTATTCGCACACACGTTCAGCATTTTTCTTGAAATTTACCACGTTATTGTTTTTATACATTCCATTTTAAATCCCTCGACTGCTTTCTACAATCATACGGTGTCATAATTTGTCCAATCGAATGAAGCTACTCGTTTGAAATCGGTGTGAAATTACGCGTCGCATGTTTGAGACTGCTCTTCTATGTAACACCCTGCACCCCTCCTCCTGGATTGAAAAATGGTTTGGTAATTACAAACGTAGTTGACAGGGCAGTGAATGAATACCCATTAGAATACCTTTTCTGGCGGGTCCTAATGTAGAACGGTTGGAGACTCTTGGATGTTCAAAGCCTCTAGCCAGGTAAGGGGGGTGGGGAAAATAGTCTTGGTCGGAAAAAATGTTTCAAATGTCCGTCAAAATGTTGTCCCCAATGAGAAAACTCGAAATCCAAAAAATTGGACCCATCCGCTCACTCACATGGGCTGCAGAGTCATTTCTAGGCCTAAAATCCAAATGGCTGTATCTCAGACAATAATGATCGCGCAGCAATGAAACTTGGGGAAATGTTAGTATTATGTGAACGTTCATTCATGGTATTTTTTTCAGAAAAAATCAATCATATTTTTCCTAGATTCTAGCAATAACAAGTCCTAGGTGAGGTGGAACATTCCCAAAAAAATCAATATTATTTAATGAATTTCTGTGATTTTTCCCATGAATAGCGGGGTGAACTATGACTGCTACCGCAATAGACCGCGAGAAATCAATAGTCAATGATCGAGCTGAAAAATACGCACTCCTCCGGGGGATGAAATGGGAATGGTGATAGACCAAAAATATATTTTTAGTATTTCGCTCATCGATTTGGTCAATTCTCATGTAAAAACGTCCACCGATTAGGTGGAGTGAGAAAAATAGTTGAAAAATTCTCCAGTCGCTGGAGTCTGAAAATAGCAGAGATCCACTTTTTCAACCTGTAGAACTGCGATTTTTCATATTTCATTCATCAATTAGATCAATTCTGAAGTAAACATGTATGCCAAGTTTGAAAAAAAATAGTCAAAAAATTCTCCAGGCGCTGGAACTTCTGGAAATGATAGATAATCGAGAAAATTCACTTTTTCACCCTGGAGGACCGTGAGTTTTGGTATTTCATTCATCAAATAGGTCAGTTCTTGCGTAAAAATGTCCGCCGAGTATGAAAGAAATAGCTCAAAAATTCTCCAGTCGCTAGAACGTTCTGGAAATGACGAAAAATCGAGAAAATTCACTTTTTCACCCTGGAGGACCGTGAGTTTTGGTATTTCATTCATCAATTAGGTCATTCTCAAGTAAACATGTCCGTTGAAATTGAAAAAAATAGTCCGAAAATTCTCGAGTTGCTGGAATGTTCCGGAAATGACAATAAATCGAGAAAATCCACTTTTTCACCCTGGAGGACCGTGATTTTTGGTATTTTGTTCATCAACTAGGTCAATTATAATGTAAACATGTCCGTCGAGTTTGAAAAAAATGGTCAAAAAATTGCCCAGTCCCTGGAACAGTCTGGAAATAGCAGAAAATCGAGGAAGTCCACTTTTTCAACATGGAGAGCTGTGATTTTTCATATTTTGTTACGTCAAATCTTATGTAAATACATCTTACGAGTTCGGAAAAAATGATCAATAAACTCTCCAGTCGCGGGGACGCTCTGGAAGTAGTAAAAAACCAAGGATACTAAGATTCATTTCCTTTACTTTGTTTTTGTTCCTCTGAAGTTTTAGTGGTACAAACTGTGTTCCTAGGAGCCGTGCACTTGCATGAAGTGGAGGAATCTCCTCTCAAGTTGAGGTGACAATGCTTCAAACATTGGAATTCAAATCATAGTGGCGGGTGTGTATATTTGATTTTTTAATATTTCCAGTGCGTCCCAACGACTGGAGAATTTTTTTCAATTTTTTTAAAACTCAGCGTAAGTGTCCTTATAAGAATCGATCATACCAATGAGCGTCTGGAGAATTGATTGACTATTTTATCCAAAATAGGGATGTGTTTACTTAAAAATTGACGTTATTGATAAATAGGATATAAAAACCAAGATTCTCCAAGTTCAAAAAGTAGATATTTTCAGACTATTCCAGCGACTGGAGAATTTACTGACTAATTTTGTCAAACTCGGCGGAGGTATTAACATAAGATTTGACCTTTTTGATAAACAACGTACCAAAAATCAGGGCTCTCCGTGTTGAAAGTGTGGATTTTCTGGATTTGGTACTATCTCTAGATCGTTCCAGCGACTGGAGAATTAATTATTCACTATTTTTTTCCAACTCGGCGGCTGTAATTATATAAGAATTGACCTTATTGATGAACAGAATATGAAAAATTACGGTTTTCCATGTTGGAAAAGTGGATTACCTGAAGTTTTTACTATTCCAGGGCATTTCAGAAACTGGAGAATTTTTTGATTTTTTTTTTCCAACTTGGAGGATGTATTTACATAAGATTTGATGTAATTGATAAACAAAATATGAAAAATCACAGCTCTCCATGTTGAAAAAGTGGACTTCCTCGATTTTCTGCTATTTCCAGACTGTTCCAGGGACTGGGCAATTTTTTGACCATTTTTTTCAAACTCGACGGACATGTTTACATTATAATTGACCTAGTTGATGAACAAAATACCAAAAATCACGGTCCTCCAGGGTGAAAAAGTGGATTTTCTCGATTTATTGTCATTTCCAGAACATTCCAGCGACTCGAGAATTTTCGGACTATTTTTTTCAATTTCGACGGACATGTTTACTTGAGAATGACCTAATTGATCAATGAAATACCAAAACTCACGGTCCTCCAGGGTGAAAAAGTGAATTTTCTCGATTTTTTGTCATGTCCAGAACGTTCCCGCGACTGGAGAATGTTTTGACCATTTTTTTCAAATTCGGCGGACATCAGTTCACTCATTAATTTTCAATGACGTGCGAATTTTATTTCTACCAAAATTATGTTCGCTTGAAAAAAGGGTGCTTAAACCCTTCCCAGCCGTCCCCGTTGGATCGTAAATTACAAATTATTCTTTCAAGGAAGGTGAAAGAGTGTCAATTGGTAGTAAATTGCAGATTTGCGGCAGCCTTGCTTCGTAAGGTTCTCAGATTCACTTCCTCATCGGATGAAGCCCTCTTCCGAAGCTTAATTCATTCGCTTGGGATCATCATATTATAATTTTCTTTTGATGAAGCTTTTCGTCATCTATAGTCTCGCTCTCTGGCGAAGAGCCACATTACTTTTCCTATTTGTTCTCAACATTCGATGACCCTGATGCGGTTTACTCGTGCCTTTATCTCAATTGTAAATATACTGGTCCTCAGACGTTTATTTTTCCAGAAAATACATTAAAGATTTCGTTATTATTCTATCTAAGTGCGCGATGCGTAAAAAGGATGAAAAAGAGAGAATGTTTGTATCGTAAGTGTACTTTTCCACGAAAACGGGAATCTCAACTCCAGCTATTGGAGGTATTTATACTGTATAAAAGTACATGTTGACATCGTCGCACATGTTGAACAATGTACATCACGAGTACAATTTAACAAGGTATTAAAG
The DNA here is from genome assembly GCA_035079385.1 of Aspidiotus rigidus. Lineage (NCBI taxonomy): Eukaryota > Metazoa > Arthropoda > Insecta > Hemiptera > Diaspididae > Aspidiotus > Aspidiotus rigidus. Next base: position 2,509,506 of record JAVHKY010000059.1, on the reverse strand, counting down.
GGATGTTCACGGTGAAGTAGCAATATCGGGAAGGGGTTTTTTTGTCTCTTTACTTTGTACGCGCTTCGAAGTCCTCTTCTATTTGACCAAAGTCGATTTACCTTGCTTCGTTTCCGGACCCCAAAATTGCTCTCGAGAAGAGTTGTTTTAGGTTTGCAAACCTTTTCCATTTTCGTTTCATTTGGTTTGGTCTTGTGCGGACGCGGACGAGACGTTGATTTTGCAACAACCCTCTCTATTTGTTTGGTAATACCATTAGTTTCATGGAGCATGGAAACTGAAACGAAACAATTTTAGTTCTATTCTCGCGGGAGCTGCGTGAAAAGCTCAATATTACGGCGAATAGATACGATGGATTTCATTGTTTTTCAGAAAGACAAGAGACCGTATTATGTTCGGGTATTAATTAACGGAGAGAGGATCGCGCGTTTATATGAAATTGAAAGATTTCAAGGAAGTATAGGAGAGAGCGTATAGGGGTTGTTAAGGGTTGCGAGGCGACCGCGGCGTAACGTTTGAAAAACGATAAAATTGAAGTGGCGAATCCATCTCGTTCTGTGATTTGTCGACGTGGTAATTTTGGAGCTCGATCATGTAATAGGCCAATGCAAGATGCTATGGCCGATGGTATGCGCGTATATACTGTTAATTTCCGTTTTTCCGTTCTGTTTATTTTAGTCGTGGAAAACGTATGAGAGCTGTAATTAAGCGAAAACCGTTTCTTTCTAAGTAACCACGATTTCAGCGACAGACAAAGAAAATGAAATGATGTGACGCATCCACATGTGATGCGTATCATCAAACTAAGTGATAGTCGTTCGAATTAATTCATGGGTGAAGTCGTTACACGAAAGGAAGGAAAGAATGCGTTTTTAAAAGAAACCGTATTAAGGGGGGGAAAATGCCATCATTAAAAGCGAGTTTCTCGTCATTTGTTTTAATAATAGTTCGAACGTGTGAATGTACAAAATAGTATTTATTTTAATGCCGTAAAAACAGAATAAAGAAAAAAAAAAAAAGGAAAAAATATTGCTGCGATGGTTGGTTTTCTGGTAAAGGAATTCATTTTTTAACGACCAAGCTGTAAACGACGTTTAATTTCTTATATTTTGACTACCGGGCACTCTGGTAGCAAGCAGCCGATATTTATCTCTGGTATTCGGCGTGCGTGATGCTGTACCATAAAGTATGAGTATTTGAGTGTGCGCGTAATCGTAAAATATACACCGTATACCTCGAGAAAGAGAGAGAGATGGTGTATATTTATTGGGTGCTTGGGTTTGTTCAATATATTATGTAGTATGGATATTGAAACTATACGGAATCTATGAGCATAACGCTCGAAACTAAAAAGAAAGCCGCGTATTACTCACGAAGGTCATACGTGATGATTCTAGGGTGAGATTGACTCATATTTTTTTCCATTAGTCCATACTTTCAACAACATTTTTGCCACATTTTCTCTTTGTGAGAAAGAAGAACGAACTGTAGAAAAAATTTCATAGAAGTGTTGGAATCTTGTGTCTTAGCTTATCTGGATACTGGAGATGATTATCAGTTTCCAGTGCGAATCAGAGGTGACAATATGAAGAAACCTTGGAAGTGGGACAATACCTAGTCAGAGGAGAATACTGACAAAATTGACTACGATTCGAGGTATGCGTGCATGAACTACCATCGACAATACGTCAACACTATTATTTAAATGTCAGTCCGATTTTACTATCTACTTGTTGGAATAGTGATGAGTAGTATGAAGACGCTGGAAGGTGAAGAAAACTCCTTAGACAACTAGCCTCTCTAGTTTACATAACCTGTAAAAAATATCGCGTGATTTGGCTAATCAGCATCATTAATTTATGAGTGTTGAAAGAAGGTTTCCGAAACGTGGAGGTATTTGAGTTGCGCGCTTTGATATGTCTCCGAGGGTTGGCTTCAAAGCTTGGAGATCTACTTATAAAAGTCTTCAGGATAGAGTATGAAGGCTTAGTGGTCTTTTGACGTAGGCTTTAGAGGATGACATGCCTCTCGGATGCCCGTTCAAAGTCGACTAATAATGAGCTAGAATATGTATGACCTTTGAAAAGGAAGGAAAATATATGAAAATTTAGATTGTTTGAGAACAGTGATTGAGATATCGAATGATGTGAGCAAGTGTGAGTGTTATTGAATAGGGATGGAATTGTTTCAAATTTGCCACCTGGCGAGAGAAGTGGTGATGGTTGGGATAAAAGTTTTCAAGGTTGAGAATTGGTAAAAAAAATTAGCGGAAGAAAATTCACCTATTGGAGCATGAAGGCGGGTAATCGAGAATGGTAACGTTGTGCAGAATGCTGTAGTAGCGTAAAAGTGTCTTGTAAAGAGTGGGTTTGGTGGACATCTCTTCCTTCAACTTCTTACTCTTCAAATGACGTTTGTGTTCAAGTCTCTTGACTGGTTATATTTGATAATTGGAGAAGGGTCATTAACTGAATTTGCAAGTAGAAAAGGAATAAAATTATAGTCACGAAACCGGTCGTGCTCAATAAACTTTGATATCGTTACGTGACTTTCTTTCTACTTCAAATATGTCGCGATTGTTTGAGGAATCCCTTCAACTCATAAATTCACCAGCTCGAAAATAAATTGCAACCGGTTTACATTTGTCGTGGGAATCATCGACGGGTAGGAACAAACTGACGAGAAAATTGGAAGCGATGAAGAAGAAAACAGGAAGGAGGAAGAAAAGACCTACAGAAGGAGGAAGGAAGAAGAACCGAGTACGAAATACGGTTGAGGAGATTGACATGATCACGTCAGGCCGCGGCAACAACCTCATATTCTTCACGCTTAATCACTACTCTGTCTATTGTTGCTACATGTATAAATTCAATCTTGACGCGCGATAAGCGCTGTGGCCAAAATCTAACTAATGCTCGTTGAGAGCAGACGGACTATTACCTCTCTCGTGGGCTTTAATCAGAGTTGGATACCTTAGATCGTCTGGCCGACATATATCAATTCTCAGGACTACAACTGACCTCATGAACGCCTGATTTTTCTTCTGAAGGAGTATGGTTCTTGAAGCGGATGAGTAGCCTGCGGACCACAAGGAGTAGAAAGCGATGTTGAAACCATAATGTTTTCAAACGCGAGCCATTCTGTAGGATTGAGGGCCGTGAGAGGGCGTACGGATACAGCATAATCTCCTCGACGAAGAATCAGCAGGAGGGAGGAAGGAGGACTGAAGAGGGGATCAGTCTTTGCCTGATAATCAGTCCGTATTCTTGTCCCTAAATTTCATTTATGTCTACAACATGGTACGGTAGATTTCGAACTTCTTTAGTTTGATTCCTCCTCCTCCTCTTGTAAGGTTTTATAAGAGGTGGAAATTCTTCCGAAGAAGGACAATATTATAGTCATAGGTATATTGAAATTGAGAGTTTACTATAAAGAATGTGGCTTTCACGGACTCTCACGATTGTCAAGAAGGTGGGACAGAAATCTCTTTCGGATCTAAGCTGTTCAAGAGGCTTCGGCTTCTAAAGGAACTTTGCAATAAACGCTTTCTAAATTAAGGCTCATATTTTCAAACCTGATGGAAAATTTAGGCAAATTTCAATGTTTGCTCCGTCCAATATTATTTGTCGTGAGCCCACTTTTGCTTTTTCAGTGTTCATAAATACATGTTCTCGTACTTATGACCTTCATCTTCAGCCATTTCTGGCTTACTTGCTCTGTAAAGTCATTGATTCCTGCTTGATAGTCGTATTATGTAGAAAGGGCCTGTGTTCAATGTATTTCTTATGGAACGGAGGCCCTTTTTACTTGTGCACGATTTTTTTCTTTTTCCATTTTTAGAAAACAATTATCGTCGGAAAAACGTTCAATACTTCTGACTCGGTACCTAGTGGTAACTGATGAAATTGATTGTGTGTTGGTGTCTGAAGTTGTTCTTTACCGAGTAGGCCTTTGTTTCTCGGTATATTATTTGTTTCTCTCCTCTCTAGTTCTCTCCTTTTCTTTCCCTTCGCTTGAAAGCAAAACTTAATTTTTCTATTATTTTATTTTATTTTCGTGTGTTCGTTCCATCATTTATAATGTTGTAGTTTTCAAAGTTAATTTGCGTATAATATGTTACAGTACGTGAGTACGTGCGTTTTCATCGCCCACGTCTTAAAATTTCCGGTTACGTATAAGTTGACTTTTCTCGAGTTCTCTCTCGCTGTGCGAGAACTCATATTATTCAAAAGTACTCGTGTGTATATGTAAGCAAAGCTCGTTATAGAAAAAAAGGTCTTGTACGTAAACGAGCGTACTTAGAAGGAGGTCTTGAATGTTATGAAGAGGTCATTTTTTAGAGCTTGTGATTTGATTCAATGCGTGTATAACAAAACTCACTCATCCCGAAAAATAGCGTTATTTTGCAATGATCTCGCGGTTGTTTCTGCGATATAGAATTTCTTGACGCGTAGTCGTATCTGACAGAACTGAAGTCGGGTTATGTGTATACAAGTACAAAGTACGTTCGCGGAATACAGAATGGAAAGTCCTGAAAGTTTGATAAACTTCTGCATTAACTTATTATTCCAAAGCAAGAAACTCCATTTCATTCACTTTTGCCAGAGGACCTCTTCTGTTTCGATCACACGTAGGTGTTTCTGCGAGCGTATTTATGAGCATGTGTTGCGTATAAATTACATTGAGAACCGAACTTCTGCATAAGATTTGCTGCACGAATGAAAGTTTTCGGAGAAGCAAGAGTATTTCGTTAAAAGATCTTCATTTGTGGAAATGTTTTTTTATGATTTTATAACGAGTACACGATACTTGATTACACTCCTAAGTAATTGTTTTATTACGAAACGTGCATTATCAATAAGTGAAAGGAGAGTAGTTACTCGAATTTAGAAGTAATCAAAACTTGGAAAAAGAGTTGATTTCTTTTGAAAAAGAAAAACTTATGCCTAATTTTAAAATGTGGCAAGTATTCAAAATTACATCAGTCGAAATTGGAAAGTGTAAAAAGTGATCTTTTATAGAATTAATAGAAAATAAGGTCAAGTCTTTCTCTAAATCAGTGTTTCTGTGAGTTTTCGAGACGCAATATACTTTTCAAGACATCCCGAAATCTCTTGTTTGATTAGTTGTCACCTACCATGTAAATAAAATTTGTAATCGACCGAAGTAAAAATCAGTAGTAAGACACAACCCGACGCAATGGCGACAAATTTTAGATTATCAACTCCTTGAACGAAACCAGTAGAGTCTTATCGTTTGTGATAAGTTCCTATATGTGTTGTTTATTTTCAGATAATATTTGAATCCATCTTCCAATTTTTTTCATAAGAGACTTTGACTTTTGATGAAACAACGATGGTTTTATTTTCATTCGACTCATGTTCTTCAATATTTTTGACTCTTTGATTTCTTATGAAGACTGAATATCTTTTGGATGGTAGTAAAGATTTTATTCTCAGTGCGAATATTCAATTGTGAAATGTTTGAAATCTTTTTCAACATAAATCATTATATGTGATGCGATTTATGAAAAGGGACCGCTTTGCGCAAAATAAAAATCATGTTTTACATTTATTTTGGCGGCCAAAGTAGGTGAAAAAACATACCAACATTTTCTATCAATTTTTCAAATTTCGCGAGATCAATTTTTTTTTACCTATTTTGGCCTCTTCTGTAAAATTTGATTTTGCGCAAAGCGGTTCCTTTCCATAAATCGCGTCATATATTCCAATATTTACCTCTGTCAGATTAATAAGTTTATTAGATTCATTATTGTTGTAAGTATGGTAGACCTGACCTTTTTGTCCTCCTTTTGAATCCATGGAAGTACTCGAATCATTTTAATATTATTGGAAGTAGATAAGTTTCTCTCTCTTAATTTGAGAACGAGATTGAGGAAGGAAATTTAGCGATAGGGCAGCTATTTTGTGGACCAGGAGTGCCCAGGAGGAAAATTGGGAAGGCCTATGCCTGGGAATGGGCGGTAGCAAATTGTGTAATTTCAAGTTTATTTCAATCATCTTAGGCTGCTATAATAAAATAATAATAATATTGATAGTAATAATAAAAAAATATTTAACACCAAGTGTAGTTGCAAGGCTCGTTAATTTGACGAGAAAAAAAAAAATCTAATTGATTCTCTATTTTTACACTTTATGTTTCTATCTTCCAAAATATTTTTCATTATCATCCCTTTTGTAAAAAAATCAATATTTAATGAATTTATGTGATTTTTCCATGAATAGCAGGGTAAACTATGATTGCTACCGCAATAGACCGCGAGAAATCAATGGTCAATGTTCGAGGTGAAAAATACGCACTCCCGAAGGGGTTAAAATGGGAATGTTGATAGACCAAAAATATATTTTTAGTATTTCGTTTATCGATTTGGTCAATTCTTATGTGAACACGTCCACCGCTGAGGTGGAGTACGTTAGATTGAGTTGAAAAATTCTCCAGTCGCTGGAACAGTCTGAAAATAGTAGAGAAGTGAGGTAATCCACTTTTTCAACCTGGAGAACTGCGATTTTTCATATATCTTTTATCAATTAGGTAAATTCCTAAGTAAATATGTCCGCCGAGTTTGAAAAAAATAGTCAAAAAATTCTCCAGCCGCTGGAACCTTCTGGAAATGACAAATAATCGAGAAAATTCACTTTTTCACCCTGGAGGACCGTGAGTATTTGTACTCGTATTTTGTTCATCAATTAGGTCGATTCACATCTAAACACATCCGCCGTGTTTGAAGAAAATTGTCGAAAAATTCTCCAGTCGCTGGAACGTTCTGGAAGTGACAGATAATCGATCAAATCCACTTTTTCACCCTGGAGGACCGTGAGTTTTGGTATTTCATTCATCAATTAGGTCAGTTCTTACGTAAACATGTTCGCCGAGTTTGAAAAAAATAGTCGAAAAATTCTCCAGCCGCTGGAATGTTCTAGAAATGAAAGAAAAAATTCCACTTTTTCACCGTGGAGGGCCGTGAGTTTTGGAATTATGTTCATCAATTAGGTCCATCCTCATGTGAACACATCCGCCGAGTTTGAAAAAATGGTCAAAAAATTCTGCAAACGAGGGGATGTTCTGGAAATGTAGATTTCCTCAATTTTTTATCATTTCCAGACCGTTCCAGCGACTGGAGAATTTTTTGACCATTTTTTTCGAACTCGGTGGATGTGTTTACACGAGAATCGACCTAATTGATAAACACAATACCAAAACTCACGGTCCTCCAGGGTGAAAAAGAGAATTTTCTCGTTTATTGGTCGTTTCCAGAAGGCTCCAGCGGCTGGAGAATTTTTGGACTATTTTTTTCGAACTTGGTGGACGTGTATATATTATATCCGACCTGATTGATGAACAAAATACCAAAACTCGTTGTCCTCTGGGGTGAAAAAGTTTATTTTCTCGTTTTTTTTCCATTTCCAAAACGTTCCAGCGCCTGAAGAATTTTTTGACTATTTTTTTGAAACTCGGCGTACATGTTTACTTAAGAATGGATATAATTGATAAACGACCTACCAAAACTCACGGTCGTCTAGGTTGGATAATCGTATTATTTCTATTTTTTATGATTTCCAGAACATCCCCTCGTTTGCAGAATTTTTTGACTATTTTTTCAAACTCGGCGGATGTGTTCACATGAGGATGGACCTAATTGATGAACATAATTCCAAAAATCACGGCCCTCCAAGGTGAAAAAGTGGAATTTTTTCGTTCATTTCTAGAACATTCCAGCGGCTGGAGAATTTTTCGACTATTTTTTTCGAACTCTCCAGGTTGAAAAAGTGGATTTCCTCACTTCTCTACTATTTTCAGACTGTTCCATCGACTGGAGAATTTTTCAACTCAATCTAACGTACTCCACCTCAGCGGTGGACGTGTTCACATAAGAATTGACCAAATCGATAAACGAAATACTAAAAATATATTTTTGGTCTATCAACATTCCCATTTTATCTCACTCGGGAGTGCGTATTTTTCACCTCGAACATTGACCATTGATTTCTCGCGGTCTATTGCGGTAGCAGTCATAGTTTACCCTGCTATTCATGGAAAAATCACAGAAATTCAATAAGTATTGATTTTTTTTGGGAATGTTGCACCTCTTCGAGGACTATGGTGCTCATGTATGTTGTAGTAGAGGGTATGGCGCTTCAAATAAATGATTTTCCCCAGGTGCCTCCCCCCCGATTTTTTTTTATTCGAGTTTGAAGTTTTGTTATAGTTAGAAACTAGGGAAAATATGAATGTTTTTATTTTGAAAAAAATACCATGGATGAACGTTCACATATACTAAAACGTCCTCAAGTTTCATCGCTGTGCGATCATTATTGGCTGAGATATAGCCATTTGGATTTTAGGCCTAAAAATGGCTCTGCAGGCCATGTGGGTGAGCGGACGGGTCCAGTTTTTTGGATTTCGAGTTTTCTCATTGGGGACAATATTTTAACGGACATTTGGAAAAGTTTCCGACCAAGGCCATTCCCCCCCCCCCCACCCGGCTAGAGCCTTTTGACATTCGGTGAAAGAGACTTCAAAAATTTCGTCTTTGAAGGTATTAATAGATTACGACTTTGATCGAACTCATTAAAAAAAGAAAAACACTTCCGCAGGACAATACGAAACTCATCAAGAGAGACCCTCCCACACTCTAGATTAAAAACCTAACACCTATCAATCAAGCAAGATATTTGTAGAATGAACAATATAACTCTGGTTAATAAAGTTTATCACCATGACGTCACATCAATTGATAACAGATTTCATTTCAGGCTAGAAGTGATCTAAAACCTACAAAACGTATCAAGAAAGTACATTCCCCCTTCTCCCTGCCTACCTTGCTACGAGGCTATAACAGTTGTTTCAGCGGTCTTTGAAAATTTATATTTTGATTACTTCTCTGTACTTCTCAAGTACGAGTTCAATATAATTAACCGTAACCTACAGAATCGTTTTTAACTCAATGCATTGATGAATTATCGAACAAATTGTTAGTGCCCACCTTCAGATATGAGACTGCTTAAGTTACGAAAATATCTGTCCAGTAGTTTTGGAGGAGATACGTGGACAAGAAAAATTTTAGAAGCCTAAATATAAGCCCACATGTGTTTAAAGAAACCTGAAATTTTTCTAGGCTAAAAGTGATCTAGGACCCCCAAAACGTCGAGAAAGTTCAATGCTTCCTCCCCCTGTCAACCTTGCTGCGGATGTAATACCTCACTTTTTGAGCTAGAACAGTCTGTAAAAGAAAGAGCTTCACAATTACTTTTGCCTATACATTATTCTTAGCCTAGTACTAGTCTAGTATATTATACTTGTATATTAGGCTGCGTGGCTCAATTCTTGATCACTTACGATTCCTACCATCACTTAATGCTATCGCCAGCCGCTAGCATTCTTTTCATCTACTCACAAATTTTATTCACGCTGTCATCACCACTTCAAATCAACTATTAACTACTCTCAATTAAGTATACACGATAAAAAATGACGTACAAATCAATAATAAATTGTGAATGAAGTCACCTTGCAGCACACTTGACGAAGACTAAAAAATTGTACGCATTTTCAAATTCAAGTTAGAACAACAAATACTCCAGAATGAGTAAATGAAAGAAGAAAGATGCAAAAAGCCGCAGATCTTTCTTCTTTCATTTACTCATTCTGGAGTATTTGTTGTTCTAATTATGTCGGGCTGTAACCTGGAGGAACGAATCAGTTCAATTCAAATTCAAGGTTTCCACTATTGAGTATGAATAATAATAATAAAAAATACTATCAATTATGTATGCATGAAAAAATTATGTATTAATCAAGAATAAATTTAAGAATGAAGCCATCAAGAGAGTCTCGCAGCACTCCTGATGAAGACTAAGAAAATTGCCCTCAATCATTTAAACTCAAGGATTTCACTATCGAGTATGACTAATAAAAAATGAAAAAGTGTGAGCTTCATGAAAAGAAAAAAGTACAAAAAAATCAACTATTAACTACTATTAATTACGTAAACAGGAAAAATTATGTATAAGTCACTGAATGAAGTCATCAAGAGTCTCGCAGCACATACTTGATGAAGACTAAAAAATTGTCCTCAATTCATTCAAACTCGAGTTTTTCGCTATCGAAATGACTAATAATAATGAAAAATAATTGTGGGGGAGAGAGGATGAACCTGACATAATGAACAAATAAAAGTTTCTTCGTGACAATACGCGTACTAATATCAATAAAAAGGGTAGGATCCGCTTCTCCTGAAGTATGCAGCTACTCATAAGTGTGAAATGTTTTAAAAAATTGAAATTTCTCGAGAACTACTTATCCGTTCCTTGAACAAATTCTACAATATGGCGAAGTAACAAAGAAATGAATCCAGTAGTTTCGGAGGAGTTCCACGGATAAAAAAATTTAAAATAAATATATGAGGAAACCTGAACGGACGGGTCCACCTCACTTTTCCAACAAGAAAAGTCGGTAAAATGTTGTGGTCTTCTTTTAGCCTATAATTCTCCATTTGATTCATCTTTTTGAAATTCATAAGAGTTTAGCGAGGGCGAAAGTTATTAGAAAATTAATTTAGCTCGATACCGCACGCCATAAAACGTACTACAAATAATAGAAAGAATGAGGAAAGCGCGAATTGAAAAAAATAAAACCGTTAAAGAAAATTTTCTTCGAAATTCGTGAGAAAAGAAGACGAATAACTGACTTTATGTACCTATATAGTGCCGCAGAAAATGAGAGCTCAATACTTGAACTCGACAGGAAAGCGAGGCAAAAGTCAACGATCGTTTGCTTACTCTATACTTGAAGCTGTCTTGGAAGTTAAGCAACCGTAATGGCAGGAGATTATAAGCTTTTTCCATTTCTACGGATATTTTGACGTTGTTTATATACGGAACTCGTTACGCACCGTGGGGGAACAAGGATTTGGTAAAATAATCCTGTTTCAAGCTAATTAAGTTTTAGTCGACAATTACGTAATATTGTTCAAACTTCTTTACAATACCAATTATTAAGTATTTATACGTTTACGAGGGTATGTTTGGGGATTTGTTTTAGCGATAGTCGGGTTGCTTCGATCGAAATAGGAAATACTAAGCGACGGAGAACGTTTTAGGGCTGTTCCTTTTTTTTTCCTTTTCTTGTGCGCCAAGTTACGATGTAGGAGTGTATATGATGTGACACGAGATACGTCTGATGGCAAAAGACTAGAAATATAAGTAAAGAATGTTAATTCATTTGGAAAGTACCTTTCGAGGGTGGTTACTTCGCGTAAGCGTTAACGAAAATTTTTTCACTTGTCGTATCGACCAAATGGTGTTCGAATAGTTCTGTATAGCGTATACGAGAAGGCAAGTTTCCAAGAATCCGGAATTTTTGTATAAAGGAGTAATACGAACTGTTCGTCTCGTCGGAAATCTGGGATGCATTCCCACCCGTCGTGCGCTAGGTTTGTTGGTCCTGTGGATACTGTACGCAAACCGAAAGTAACAAATAATAGGCTCGTGCTGGTCGAGCTCGGAACTTGTTACTCCCTCCTGCGATTCAGTACGCGGGTGCGACGTTAGCGAAATATTAAAAAACAATAAAAATAAATCTAAACTTTGTAAATTATACGATGAAAAAACGAAAGCCACCGGAGAAGTTTCAGAGGAGAGACCCGAAAGAGGAACAGAAATTTATGTGAATTATCGATAGTAACGATTAATCTACGTGTACACCATATGTATGTCGGCTCGTCGATGCCACCGAGTTGAGCGGCATCGACGCAATAGACCTCCGGAAAAAACAAGGCTTCAGATTCGCCGATCATGGTACCACACTCGCTCGAATCCGGTTGCTGGATTCACAATACTCGATCGAAGATCACGATGATAATAGAATCGAAATAAAACGCGGGAGGAGCGAGAGAATTGAAATTAGAAGAATTAGGAACGCTGTTGGCAGCTCCGTGCCGATGTTGTTTAAATATTTCGTTCGAATGGGTGAATGATGATGAAAGCGTGCCGCGATGCCGTGAAACGTGGCATATGGAGCTCGGAAGAATTGTAGTGATATGGTGATCTTTATTTTTTTTTTCTTTTATCCGCGAAGTATTTATTTGGGACTCTCATTGTGAGGGCTCAATGTTTGCTAAAATATATCACGAAAGAGAGCACAATTTTATGTATAAGGTTTCAATAGTAAAGGAAAATATATCGGCAATCGATATCTCTTCAATCAGGTCTAATTGGCGTGACGTACCCGAGAAATTTTTGAGAGGGGTGTTGGAAGTCGACGCCATACTCATTCTACCACTAGCTACTTCCGATATTTTGATGATATTGCTCAAGCGAATGTAAAATTCCAAGGAATTTCGGTCCTCCTGGCTTTATTATAGAAAAGGAATTCTATTTGACGATCTGCTATCCAATAAGGGAGTGAGGTGCAGAAACGATCGAGACTGTGATGGGGAAGGGGTAGTGCTTGTATGAAAATTGAAAATCGTTGAAGCTCCTTATCAGTTTGGTTTCTGTTTTTAAGGAAATCCGTCATGGGGCGCCAGATTTCTCCAGGGATCCGCGTCCGCATCGAGAGCAACGATGCTTTCTAATATGTATCGTCTGAAACCTCTTTCAATGTAAAAATACTCAATACAGTCGGACCTCGGTAAGTCGAAACTGAAGGGACTGAAAAAATTTGTTCGAGTTATCTATGTTTCGAGTTATCAAAATTCGAGTTAGGTTTGATGGATGTTCGAGTTATCTAAAGTTCACTTATAAGCGGTTGCAATTCGACTCAGCAAGAAAAAAATTTTAATTTAGCGACGCAGGTATACATGAAGTAAAGGGGTACATTACAGTAGGAGTACAAAATATTACGACACCTTATCTTCGAGTTTTAATGCTTTCAAAGCGCGAGGAGCCATGATTAAAAACGATCGTCGCACGAACTAATGCATAAGACCCACCGTCTAACAACTGAATTGCGTGTATAAATTCAGTAGACAATTCAATCAGAGTGAAGTTCGGACAAGAAACCTGTTGCAAAATGCTCAAATTCTCTCTACAAGGAAGGTGTGAACGCTCAAAACCGGTGAAAAAGTGAAAAAAATCTGTAATTTTTTCTTCGAGTTATCTATGGCGACGTTCGACTTACAGAGGGAAAAAATGTACAGGGTTAAATGGGAGTGCGTCGGGACCAAAGAAATTTGTTCCGACTTATCGATGATTTCGATTTATCTATGTTCGACTTACCGAGGTCCGACTGTACTAACTTTATGTTCTCAAAATCAATCAGAAATCATTTCATTTTGTTCCGGGATTTCGACTCACTTACGGATTTTGTAGTTTTGGGTCGTCATTGTCATATTGATCATCTGCTAGTTCGAATTCGATGAAAGCACCAATTTCGAATCCAATTGCTTGACAAAAGATCAAGAAGCAGTATGTATTTCGATGGAATGGCGTACGAAATTGTTGAACTTTTGTAGCCGTGAGAAAAAAATCTTCTCGAGCTTCATGACTTATTGGTGCGGAGCTCGATATCTCCACCTATGGGGACGCTTTCTTCTTTGAACTGCCTCCAATCTGGTCAAGAAGATGAATGCTAAACATTTAGCGGTCAATGCCCGTTCGACAGAAATTTAAAGTGCTCTACTTTTATGTAACTACGTATCGTAACTTTTCTCGACGCCCTTCCCTGTGAGGGTTTGAATAAAAAAACCACCTCTTGATGACGTCACACTCTCCTGCTTACACTTTTTCATCTTTGAACATTTCGAGTCATATCCGCCCTTCCCCCCCATGATTTGATGTCCTCATGCTTGCAGTTTTTTCGGGCGATGCTGCATTGAGTCCCGAGTTGTCGAGGGGGGTGGAGTGGTAGAATAATATCCGAATTGAGTCTCGTAGTGTCGGGGGTAAAAAAAAGGGAATTTCTTCATGTTTCGGCGTTGCTCAACCGAATTGAGTTCCGAGTTCACGAGTGATTCTCATTCCCCTTCTGCCTAAACGTTTCTTCAACTTACGAATGTCGATGATTTTGGCATAGGTGTCGCATTGGACCTCAAGAAGAGTATTTATGAGAATGAAAATATTGGGGCCGATGTACGTCTCAAAATTTTCCTCTGTCATTCCCGATCATACACAGGTAAAACCAAAGCCAGTCGCAACCCAGTACCCGAACTGAAGACGAAGAACTTTTCTCTTTAGCATTCTATAAGACTGGGATTATTCTCAAGAAAACCGTCACGAAAAATCGTAACGGTTTGTTCACTATGACATCATCAATTCGTCAGACAGGTCATCAATGACTTTGACATAATTGAGAAACCCATAAAAATTTTACTCCGGGCGTAATATTACGTCTTCAGCAATGAGGTCTGTACATACGAAAAAACAGCCACTTTGTGTAGGTTGTGTTGCACTAAAACTCGCAGATAAAAGGAGTCCCGTGTACATAGGCATCTGAGTGTCATGGCGCCAGTTCTTTTCGATATAGCGAGATAGTAGCCAAGTGAACAAAAGATTTGTGTCACCTTTGAGTTACTGGAAAAGACGAACTTTACATACGTAGAGAGGTCCAGATGAGCTAGTTAGCCTAACATAGGGAGAACGAGGCCCATAGAAAAATTACGGCTTCCTTAACGAAGTTAAACGAGGAACGCAGGGAACCTGTTTTATGATTCGAATGAGATTTGGTATTGAAAATTCAAGGAAGCCTAGATCATATATAGCTCGACAGTCGAAATTTTTCTAAGTCCCCCTTCTATCATATATAGCTCGAGAGTCGAAATTTTTTCTAAGTCCCCCTCCTATCATATATAGCTCGAGAGTCGAAATTTTTCCATGTCCCTCTCCTATCATATATGGCTCGAGAGTCGAAATTTTTCTAAGTTCCCCTCCTATCATCTATAGCTCGAGAGTCGAAATTTTTTCTAAGTCCCCCTCCTATCATATATAGCTCGAGAGTCGAAATTTTTCCATGTCCCTCTCCTATCATATATGGCTCGAGAGTCGAAATTTTTCTAAGTTCCCCTCCTATCATCTATAGCTCGAGAGTCGAAATTTTTTCTAAGTCCCCCTCCTATCATACATAGCTTGAGAGTCGAAATTTTTCTAAGTCCCTCTCCTATCATATATGGCTCGAGGGTCGAAATTTTTCTAAGTTTTTCGCTGGACGGCGGACGCCAGATTTCTCAAATAGCCCCCCATAAAACAGGTTCCCTGTTAATACACTAGTTTTGCTTTATTTAGGTACGGGAGGCAAACGAGCGAAATGAGTCCGCTTGTCCAGAGGTCAGTAATACATATTTTATTAAATAGAGGTGAACGATGTACAATAAACTAGGCTAACTGAGCTGAAAGCGTAGCCTGATTTACACTGTACAACACTTATACTAGGCTAAGCCGTTGGAAGGACGAACAAGCGGAGCTAGTGAGCTAGTCAGATAAATAGCTTGACCCAAAGTATATTAGACTTATACTAGTCTCAAAAGCAGGGGGAGAAGAGAACGAGGCGAACAAGCGGAGCGAATGAACCCATCGACTAGTTAGCCTGACGGAATACTAGGCTCAGATCAAGCTAAACGATACTGGGAAAAGTAGAGGCGAACGACCTCAGAGAGCAGGTGAGTCCGTTAGCTAGTAAGGAGCAAGCATATGAAATGCCGCCGCAACAAGTGTCTCTGGAGGAGACATGTCAGGATGTCTACTGAAAAGAATTCTGAAAATACTTGACATTTACTTGACCTTTTTTGCAAGTAAACAAGTTAACGAGCAAGAAAAAAAAAAACTCACGAGTTCTTTAACAAAGTTGAACGAGGGGTGGCCGGGAATCTGTTTTATGGCGCACATGGGATCTGAAAAATGTAGATTCGACGTCATAAGGCTGACCTCTGAAGTCATCAAATTGTGTCGTCACAGTCCCGGACTTTGTAGCTATACATGCTGATGACGTCATCACATTGTGACGTCACAAGGTTGACCTATGACGTTATGAAACAGTGACGTCACAGGCCCCGCCCACAAGCTATATATGATAGGAGAGGGACTTAGAGGTGTGCTTAGAACATTTTCGAGCTCCAATTTTTGCCGGCCGGCCGAAAAGTGAACATTTTTCCGAAAAACTCCAGATAAAACAGGTTTCCCTCTAAAAAAAAAAAAAAAAGTCAAGTTGGCTAAAAATACTGTTTCAACAGGCAACCTGTTTTATCGGTATGGTCACGAAAAACGTCTGCCATCCGGCAAAGCTCGGAATTCGGCAATTTTCCAAATCCTTCTCCAAGTCCCCTGCTAGCTTGGGGGTGGGGTCTGTGACGTCACAATATACATTTTTCTGATCCTACCTGCCCCAAAAAACAGGTTCCCTGCCAACCAGTTTTTTTTTTGCTTTTTTCAAAAATTTTAGTTATTTTTCCCATTTTTACTTAACCGTTAATGAAGATACTCGACTTTTACTTGTTTACTTGACCTTTTATCAAATACTACACTTTTACCTGATTTACTTGACTTACTTGGCCGATAAACACCCTGCATGTTAGCTTCTGCTTTTTATATCATAAGATCATTGAGTAAATCAAAATTCCATCCAACATGCCTCAATTTCTACCAGAAATCTGCACATTATGAGGTACCCCCAGAAATATTTCATTTCATTGCTTACCTGGAACAAAAAATCAAAACGAAAACACATTAATATAGGATTAAAAATTTATAAAGCTTCGAAAATTGTTCGTTCGTGACCGAGCTTCGTTCTACCTCACCCAACAAATATTAGCGAAATCAACTTTTTTCCATTTTTTCATAATGTCAGAAACAAAAACGAGTCTTTTTCAAGTTCAAATGTTGCTCATATATTTTCGCATGATTGTTCATTTCGTAATACGACATGTTACATAGCCTCTTTCAAGTATTTCATTAGTTACCTTTAAACTGACTGATTTCTTTCCACCCAAGATCAAAAATCAAATCATCTTCCCCATTTTTTTACAGAGATAGCTCAGAGCTGAAAAGATTTTCCAATATTGCCACAATAGCTCGTCAACTTTCCACCCAATCCATTACCATAATTGCAACTTAGCATCTCTCCGCCACCGTCTCGAGAATACGAATTAGAAGCATCTTCGATCATACCATATAAAACGAAACAAATCTCCAAAAGTGAACCGCAAATAATATTATACAATCATTCCCTCCGGCTTCTTCAGAATATTTCATCAATTCGTTTGCCTCCTTGCATGAAATAGGGGGCATAGGGGCAATTTGCCCTTCCCAGACGAAAAGTAGGGTGGGCAATGCCCTCCCTCACAAAAGTGTGGAAAAAATGAGGAGATGTCTGATTTAGCAATAGGATGAAATGAAAAATTGAAGATCAAAACCCACCCTGAGAAAAATTTACTCCGCCATCCATGCCAAGAATCATTGATGTCATACAGCATTTATATCCTTCTTCGGAATAGTTTTCCTCGGGTTGTTTTTTTACGGTAACTCCTAAGAACCTACAATTGAGAATTATCAAGTCCTTCTTTCCAATTTTCATGAGTTAACCTCTTCTGGAACAGTCCTCATAATTATAGAGCTATTATTTCCCGAGCTTTTCTGAGCTGTCCATGAAAATAGTGACAGCAAATTTAAAATTAATGATCGAGTTTGTCCCATTGAGACACGGGAGCTCGAAATCTTTCATCAATTAATGCTATAGTTATGTATCGCCTTCTTAGATAAGCGACAAAACTAAATTAAAAAGTTTTCAATTCTTCTTAGCTCACGTCGACGACAGCCTAGCTCCCAAGTTTTACGTTTGTTCGTTACGGCACACTTTTTGCGTCAATGAATTGAATACGCAATTTTGCAATTTTTCTCTTCGTCAGCTGGGCGAGACTTCCTTCTTAGAAATCGAGGAAATCACACGAGTAAAATCACTTCTCAGTAAGCGAATACTAATGCGTTTGTGGTCGATAAATAGGGAAATTTTAGAGAAACTACGAACCACAAAATCTGACGCATGATATTCGTATTTGTATAGAACAAAAATCTCGCCGCCACGATTCGACATTATGCCGTGATAAGAATGCTATTTTTTCATCTCCTCCATTCAATACGCAACGTTCCAATGAATAATCAAATGTATTCTTCTTTCATTTTTTCATTGTAACGTATGGCAACCTAAGGAAGCTCGATCTCGGACCTCATCCAATTCTATAGCGAATTATATTTGTTCATTATTTCGTATACTTCTCAAGGCAATGATGGAACTGAACAATGACGAGAAGACAAATCATCCATCTTTGATTCAGCACAAACAAATTCGTATCAGTTTTTTTCTTAACTCGAGACAGATTACAAAAAACTAAAGATTCGTCTCGTAGACATTTGGACTTCATATGTGATCTTGGGCTGATACAAAAGCTCCTTGTCTCATAACAGATTACAAAAATTCCTTACCGAAAGGAAATATTTTCTTTATCATCCAAAATTCAGAAGGATTTCAGAATTTCCAGGCTTGAGTGACCATAGTCGTTTAGGTTACTCAACCTCATAAATCTAAGTTTGATTATGGGTGCCGCAAATAATGTAGAACTTCTACATACTCGACTGGTCTACTGAATTATATAAATTTAGGGTCTTCGGTAGATATTAGATAATACGATGAATTAGCGAGTTTTTCCAAGTTTTTAGGAAGGACAGGACGAAAAATATATTAACTGCTTACGGGCATAATTTTCCTACCCCCCACTTCGTCAAGAATACGCAAAGACTGTTTGGTAAAACTAAGAGCTAGAACATTTTTCCAATGATATACAGTTTTTTCCCTCAAAATATTCTCTAGAATTTGAAGATGTCCTACCTAGTAATTTATTGAAATTCCGATCGTTGTAACAATCCTCAATTTTCGCACCTTCGACCATAGTTTTGATGTTCGGATAATAGAATGCGAAATCGCAAAAAAAAAAACGATGTTTCGCAAAATTAATCATTTGTGAAATAGAAGGAGGAACTCAGAAACACGAATTTCGTTTCACACTATACGATTAGAATCGGAGAATATTTCGAAGTCGTTGAACGCTTAACAATACGATATTCGTCAAACGTCCCGAATAAATGTTTGTAATTGTATTATTTATGAACAAAAATACGAAATTTATTGTTATTTATGGAGGCAGTAATACGGGTACGAGATGTCATGCAAAAGCTACGGAAATGTGACACGTTTACAACAGCCTGTCATGCACGTTACGAGTGTTCCACGTTGAAGGGAATCTACGGCGATAAAACGAGTGACATTTAGTAAAGCCTCTCGTTACCATGAATACCTAATCGGAATAAATCTTCGGTCAAATTCGAAATCTAACTGTTTTTCGCTTGCGTACATTTTCTACAACACGAAGCTGAAAAACAAGGAAATTTCCGGACGAAAAGTTGGATACATCGCGTAAACAATAACATATGAAAGAGGGCGATAAGCGTCCGATTCTGAGCCGATCTGACGCGCTTCTTTCATTTTTTATGAGTGCAAAACTGCGGAACGTCCTTATGCGAAGCTCTTAGTCATAGAATTAGAAACTTATTCGCACGCCTTCGGGAACTTTAAATTCATGGAATGACAATGTCTAGTTTTTACCGTCTACTTTTCGGCCTCTGTACGGTCATACATTTTTCTGGAGACACTGGAGTCCACCTTTTGCGCGCGGCTGAAAAAGCGAAAGACTCTATGTAATAAAGGACCGTTCTCTACGTTAAAACTGACAAAAAAAAAACCTGATCAACACCGACTTGATGTTATCCATGGGATATAACGTGAGACCAGAATCCTGAACCAGAACTGGAAAAGTACTATTGGACATCACGGAGAACATGTGTCGAACCACTGACAGAACGCAAGTGATGAAGAGGTCACAGATCTACAGAAGAAAATCCTGATCTTGACAAAGGCGGACAAAGACAACTCGGTAGTGGTAATGGAGAAGAACGAATACACACAAGAAAAGGCGAGGTACATTGCAGAGAATAGATTCCAAAAGCTGGAGAAGGACCCGACCCAAAAATACCAGAACAGGTTGAATAAAACTGTGTTCAACGAGAACAAAGTACCTGACAATGAGAGGGCGCCTGAGATGAATCCGGTAATACCTAAATTCAAGGGGCTTGTAAAACTCCACAAAGTGAGTCGTCCGATGAGACCATTGGTTAATTTAACATTCAGTTACCGTGTTATAAAAAGCGAAGATCGCCCCAAGATTCTTGAAAGAGAACCGTGATCAAGAGTGACGATAAACTGGTATCCTTAAAAAACCGTGCTCAAACATAACCCCGTTCCCCCCTCCTCTACGTGCTGCCTAAGGTACACAAAAGGAATACTCCTATGCGGCCTTTCGTGTCCTACGTCTCCTCCCCCGCCTATTTTCTGGCCTAGTTTTTGGATCGTTGGTTTAAATCTCGAATCGAGTATGAGTCCCCATACTCCATTAAAAATTAGGTTTCTCTGGCCGAGAGGCTCGAAAATGATACTCTACCTCCGGGTACAAGCCTCTGCTCCTTTGATGTAGTCGGTCTTTTTACCAATATACCAAGGGCCCATACTATGCGGTATATGGGAGACCTACTTGTCAAGTTCAATACTCCTCATTTAACCTTCTTAATGTGTGCTGGTCACCTAACTTCTATAAGTTCAATGGGAAATTTTACGAGTTGCCTGAGGAGGTAGGCATCCCCATAGGCTCTCCTTTGGGATCTCTTGTTTCGGAGATATTTATGTTCAGATTTGAGGTTGACTTATTTTCCTCGGACCAAGTGCTGCTGAGTCACATCCATTACTGGCACCGATATGTGGACGATATGTTATGTGCGTGAACCGGTGCTCAAGAACTCCTTGGTGAGTTTCTCAAACATCTGAATAAAATGTATCCCTCCATAAAGTTCACTATAGAAATTGAAGGTTCTTCCATAAACTTTCTGGATTTCACTATCTCTGAAAGAGATGGGAACCATGATTTAGCTATATTCAGAAAGGGTACTTCGACCAATACAGTTGTCCATGGATCGTCTTTCTGTCCATTTTCTCATAAGATCGCTGCCTTTAATAGTTATATTCATCGACTGACCAGCATTCCGCTGAGTCAGCCAGCTTTCCAAAAGGAGCTTGCGACCATTAAGCACTTGGCCGCTGTGAATGAGGTCAACTTGGACATTGACCGTATGGTCCGTAAAAAGCTTATGAGGAAGGTTCTTGATTCTACCTCCTCCCTCCCCCGCGATCTGAGTCGTAATAATGATAATAAAAACTACGTTGGATCAAGCTATCGTATTTGGGTGAATTTTCATCCAAGCTGACTCGTGTCCTCCGCCCCTTTGGCTTCAGGCCTGCCTTCTATAACCTCACAACGGTGAAGAGTTTGTTAGGCTAAAGGACCCCATCCCGCGAGGGAGAGGAGTGGGGTGTACAGATTGGAATGCAAGGACTGTAACGGCGAATACATAGGTGAGACAGGTCGCCAGCTTGGAATTCGAGCAGAGGAACACCTTAAGGCGTGGAGAAAAGGAAATTTAGGTGATTCGGCGTTTGCGGATCACCTTACCTCCAGTGGTCATGGTTTCAAGCAAGGATCACCTACCCTCCTCCACAAAGAGAGCTCTTACTTTGAGCGTATTGCGCTGGAAAATATCGAAATAGAGCGTCATCTGAACAGTGACGATGTTACCGTACTTAACAGGTATTTTCCTGACGAAGGTTTAGTTGAGTTGGTCTACGAGCTTGAGTCACCTCGCGAAGGCTCGCTCGTTCAATCTAGATCTCGTTGGTGTTCTGTTTTATGAGTCGCATCTCTTTGCCCGAAGATGGTTTGTTAACCGAAAGATCTCGCATCTTCTTCTGTTTATCTGCAGTCATTGCAATCAGTTTTTTACTCTCTCAGTATTCTGTAAAAAACAAACATGTTTGGAACCATACCAAAGGAGGAACTTCTCGTCCTGCTGTGAAACAACAGATGCCATAGGAACCATAACGAGCTGAAGTACGCAAAAAAAGTGGAAGAGATTGTGGATGAGAACTACTGTCGATTCGATATAAAATTCTACAGCCAGTATAATACATTGAAAGGCAGCACGTTTAGAAACTCGATCCAATACTGGGCGAGGTACGTAGATATCCTCATAGTGTGCTCAGGCATTAATAGGCAGGTGGACACCAATTCTCTCTGGAAACGAATGCGATGAATGAGAGCATCAAATTCACCGTCGAAAAAGGCAATGAGACCATCAACTATTTGGACTTGACAATCATGCTTGAGAGCAACATAATCAAATACAAAATCTATAGGAAGGCCACGCACACCGATATCATCATCCCAAACGACTCCTACCACTACCCCACCCCAGGCACAAGTTGAGGGCGATTCAGAACTACTGCTATCGACCAATGTTCTTCCCGGAGGACAATTAAGCATTAAGAGAGAAGAGAAATTGTAATAGTAAAGCAGATTGCAGGCAGCCAACTGCTATTCTAAAGGCGTGGTTCAGAGAATCTGGCAGGAAGTTGGACATCCGGAAAAAGGAGCACGAAAAATCCAGGGAAAAAGAAGATAGCAAGTTACTGCTTGACAAACACTGCATTGAAGAACAGCACAATGATGAAGGATTATTCGAAGCCATACAAGTAGAAACCCACATGAAGAGAAGAAAACTCTGGTAACAGGTGGAGATTGCAAAGGCAATGAGTATAAAAGCTAACCTCTTGAAAAATGTACATCACATTTGACAGCAAAAGATCATTCAGCTTGATTACAGCAAATCTGGTAGCCGACAGAAACGCAGCATCACGACGCAGTATTGTTGTAGCCAATCAGATCGCAATTAGAATGTGTTCCGCAGTAGCGATACAACTGATAATGGGGTGACATCCGAAGTCCCAAAAGTACTCTTCTAAGCCAACCGATAAAATAAAATTTTACCCTTGAATCTTTTAATTTTCGGTGCACTACTTACACCTCACCACACTCAATTTGAGTTCCGATTAGGACTAGTGTGAGGTATTTTCCACGATTTTCTACAAGATAAAGATCTTCCGACGGAAAGTGAAAATACTTCTCTCCATCGAGTATCACATTCCATATACAAGCAGGATATCTCTTTATCCCCCCTGTTAATTCTGCCCAGAAATTCAACTATCGAGGTGGAAAAAATACTACACAGAGAAATGAAGAATCCACACATTACCGATCATTACATAAATGCAGATATAGAATACAGTATCACTATAAACTTCTCGTACTCTGGTCTTACGCTCTAGCCTACATACACGACTTTTTTTATTACACACGAGAATCCATCTAATTTCTTCTTCTCTTGTACGGATATGATACGTCCGTCTCGATTAAATTACCTTTTTCGTGTATTTTTCCTCATCAAGTATAACGTTTAAACCACAACGTCAATATACTACATACGCTTTTATTATGTGACCAGAAACCGAGAAATTATGCTTCCTTGAATCTGTATAACATCTTCCAAGTCTCGTCGCAAAGGCGGAGGAAATTCTCCGTTTCGAAATAGGATACCGTTGACCTCGTTTACGCCAAACTAAAAATCATGTTAATACGCTTCTCGTTCTTCTTATACGATCCTATTCTGTATATTTGGGTACACGGATTTTGTAGATCCCTCACCCGTACTGCGCACGCTATTTGGAAAATTTTCGCCATCACATCATGCACGCCTGTATACATCTAAAGTGTCGTCTACTGCTGCATTTTCCGCGGGATGATTGCCAACCTTCGTAACGATAAAAACGAACATTCAGTGTCTCTACGCGATCGTAAATGGTCGACATTATTACACGCAAGCAAAAAACCACGCACAAGGCGGAGAAAAAGAAAAGAAAAAAGGGCAACATCAGCCTCGCAATAAATTCTAGCTAACTCTTTCTAGCGAAGAGAAACTGAAGCAGAAAGAAAATACCGAGAAAAGAAGTCATTTACGACGAAACGGAAGAGGAAAAAAAAAATAGGAATCTCTCCGAGAGTCACTCTGCGCTTGGATTTGTAATCGTTTTCTAATATCCTATTCGTAAAAATGCACAATTTGTGAAAAATAAAGTTCTCGCATCCTGTTCTTTATTTTTTCTTATTCTCTTTCGTTTTCATACGTTCAAGCTTGTAAATAGAGCGGGAAAGAAATAAAACTAATTTCGAAAATAAGCGGTCAAATTTATAATACGAAGAGGATGCTGGAGGATTGTATAATGTTGCAAAAAAATGAACATACGAATTGATGCCAAATGTCTTTCACTGCGCATTATGGATCTCGAACTTGTAATGTATTCATCGTGAAATATGGCATATACAACGCGATTGCGGTCGAGAAAAAACGGAACTTTTCGCCCATAATCATAAAATTGACGAGATACAAAAACTTAGTGCATTCCATTTTACGGTTTTTGAAGCGTTTAACGCTGAACGCAATTGTTATTCACAACTTTTTCGTAGCCAAAATTAGTGTTGGAGAGTCAAATCTGATCAAAATCGAATGAGTGAATATTAAAATAAATCACGAACTCAATTTTATCCTCCTTACAGACCAAAGGTCCACTGGAGATTATGATTTGAGAAAACAACTAAACAGAAAATCTTGTAGGAAAACTACCCTAAAAAAAGCCTCGCCAAAACTGGGAATAGTTTGACTGAAGCCTGGGATCAATCGGGGCATTCTCCAAGGGAGTCAATTGGAACAATACCACAGATTCCAAAAATGTTCTCTCAAACTCCAAATTTATGTTAAAATATTTGAATGGAACAAACTGACTCTTATTTTTCGCCCTGTAAGAGGTAGAGGACCTATAAATTTTAGATGTGAATCAATGAAGTCGGTAGTGGAACAGTGGAAACGTGTGGGTGTTCTAAATTATGGACAATATGGAGAACTGGAGGTTCCTAATTGACGGACGACGAAATTATATGAATTCACTTCATAAGTAAAATTCGGTGACGACGTTTGCCTTTTGTAAGTATTCTAGAACCCAATTTATCAAACATAGAAATGTAAGGACGACCAACTAAAACGAGATTATAAATTAATTACGCACATAAATACAATAACGTATTATAGAAACTACGTAATAACGATAATCGACCTGGTTGATAATTTCTTCGGAATGTTGAGCAAATAATTCGAACACGAAAAGGTAAACAAACGACAAAAATATTTCGAAACAACGAGTTGAAGATGAGAATCTTTCAAAAAAACGTAAAAACACACAAACAGTTTGACTTCTCAATTGTAAGTGACGTTTCCCAAAGTAAGGACCAAACGCTACTGGTCTTCTTAACTCACTATGATTCAGGTTGACGCGATAAACGATAAGAGTAGAAAACTACTGCTCCGGGAAAACCCAGCCGCAAAAGGGACTGATAGTCTTCCGACTCATCATGAGTCAGACGGGTGCGATAAACAATACGATAAGAAAATGAACGCGCGAGGAGCCAGTCACAGAAAACAAACGATATTTTGTCTCTGGAAGTTACTGCAGTGAGAATTTCATGTTACAACAAGGAACCGAGCCTATCCAAGATAAAGGTACTTCTAATTATGATTTTCATCCAGTATTAAATCTTCTAAATTTCCTATTAAAATAACAACTAAATGATCAAGAGGCAAAAATGAAAATGTGTAAGTCTCAGCTTCTACATCATTATACTGGAATACTCAATACCACCCTGAGGCTTAAATCGCTTTTTCAGACACGAAATAGTTTGAAAATTGTGGAAATTTTTCGTTTGAACTTCATTTTCAAGTTTCACTCCTGCGATCGACGAGAAAACTAAATGCAATGAATTATAAATGTATACAGGGTGGACCAGAAAGATATTAGCCGTTAAATGGGAGTTTGCGCTGAATCTGTCGTAGCGCGAAAACACAAAACGGTAGACGTATACACGTAGTTTAAATGTACGAATTTTGTATCTCAATTTTATCTTTAATTTGAGCCATATCCGAACTTTCTACGACTTTTTTGAGCCGAGTTATGGACCA
This sequence comes from Aspidiotus rigidus, assembly GCA_035079385.1. Lineage (NCBI taxonomy): Eukaryota > Metazoa > Arthropoda > Insecta > Hemiptera > Diaspididae > Aspidiotus > Aspidiotus rigidus. The sequence continues at coordinate 2,483,500 of JAVHKY010000059.1, read as the reverse complement.
AAATGTGCCGAAAATTCACCAAATCGCCAGGGTTCCCAAAATAAGGGCTTGAAAATAAATTAATTTACAGTTTGAGCTGAATTTTGAAAATTTCAAGAATCAAATTATTGTTTCTTAAGTGAATTTGGACGGGGAAAACGAAAAAAATAGTAACAAAACCCTAAGAAGCACCAAAATGGGTTAATGGGCCCAAAAAGGGTCAAAATTTCCCCAAATTGGAAAATCGTGTAAACTTTAAAATTCCAATTCGATTTTCAAGTGGAATTCCGCGTTGAGTCCGAAAAAAATGCTTCAAAAATACTTCGGAGCACCGAAATGGGTTGATGGGCTCAAAGAGAGTCAAAATTTCTCCAAGATGAAAAATTTGCGTAATCTTCAGAAGTTTTTTTAATTCTGAAGTAAAATTTAGCGCCGAGTCCGAGAAAAATACTTGAATGACCCTAGATGATCTCCAAAATTGAAAATTAAAAATTTTTCTCGACAAGTTCATCTGCCGTTGAGTGCTCGCGGAGTGAGAGATCGACTGGCGTCAGGTGACAGATCTGAAAGAGGTAGTTGCGGAAATTCTCCTCATTTGGGGATTGGAGGGAGACGACAAATTCATCTTCCGTTGAAGGTTCGCCGTGAGAGATCGACTAGGGATCAAAGCGGGAAAAATACGACACTCTCGTTGTTTCAGTCAAAGAACCCAAAGTTGGTCTTCTGTTGCGTGCTTGCGATGAGAGATCAACTGACGCCCCACTTATGAACAAAGCGGGCCAAAGTGCAAAAACTCCTTGATTCAGGTAATAGGAGGATACCGCAAATTCGGTCTTGCTCGTGATGAGCGATCAGCTACAGCTGAGTCTTCGATTGAGGCACACGAACGCCCGGAATTTCTCGGGGTTTCACCCGGAGGAGGGAATGATACCGTCAAGCTCGACTTTCGTCATGAGCTCGCGGTAAGAGAACGATCAAGACTCCGTGTAAGATAAAGGCAGGCGAATGATCCCTGGGTTCAACGTAGATCGACTGGGGCCTCGCGTATGATCGAGGCGGGTGCTTCCGCAAAAGCTCCTGTTGTTTTGGGCGAAAGAGAGAATGATACCGGTGACTTCGTTTTCCATTTGACCCTTTTTGAGCCAATTAACCCATTTTGGTGCTTCGCAGAATTTTTTAAGAATTTTATTCAGATTCAGCGCTAAATTTTATCTTAGAATCGAGAAAGACTTCGAAGATTAGGCGGTTTTATCATTTTGGGAAAATGTTGACCCTTTTTTGGCCCATTAACCCATTTTAGTGCTTCGCAGAATTTTTTAGGAATTTTATTCAGTTTCAGCGCTGAATTTTTTCTCAGAAGCGAGAAAAACTTCTAAGATTAGGTGGTTTTTTCATTTTGGGGAAATTTTGAACCTTTTTGGGGCCATTAACCCATTTCGGTGCTTCGCATACAATTTTATTCAGATTTAGCGCAAAATTTTATTTCAGAAGCGAGAAAAACTTTGAAGATTAGGCTGTTTCATAATTTTGGGAAAATTTTGACCCTTTTCGGGCCCATTAACCCATTTCGATGCTTCGAAGAATTTTTTAAACATTTTTTTCGGACTCAGCGCGAAATTTTACTGCGGGATCGGGGGACACTTTGAAGGTTAGGCGATTCTTTCAATCATGGAAAATTGTTTTTCGATAATTCACAACTTTGGGAAACCTTGCTCTACGATTTCGGCATATTTTGGTCCATAACTCGGCTCAGAAAAGTCGTAGAAACTTCGGATCTGGCTCAAATTGAAGATAAAATTGAGATACAAAATTCGTATATTTAAACTATACGTCTAACGTTTTGCGTTCTCGCGCTACAACAGATTTAGCGCAAACTCCCATTTAACTGCTAACATCTTTCTGGTTTATCCTATATAAATATAGAACAAATTCGTTTCTTACTAGTTTATAATCTCAGCACAGGACTTTTTGCAATCGAGGTCGAAATTTTTCGAAATATGGTTCGGGTGGTTACAAATGCCAAATAGATTTGAAGTTTTAAAATTTGAAGTGAATAATTGAACTCAAAGAAAAAAGAAAATATATATGTAAATTAGTTACAAGATGAAGATAGAAGAATACACAAATTTGGTTGCACATAGGCGTGATCATTTTGCTTGCGCGAATTCATAATGAGTTCCATAAAAATTGTATACGCCCTAAATAAAGAGTCGTGAGAGTCGAAAAGAATTGAGTGAACCACGATATAAGAGAATTTTCTACCTGCTGGTAGCATATGACAATAAAATTTACCAATTTATAAACGCTACAGGAATCTTCAAAACTTTTCGTTCATTCATGACTTATAAATTGATTGCTTCGAAATCATGCGAATGTGGTATCGACTAGTAATCAGTTTTCAAGTGGATAGAGATTGTAGTTAGCATAATTACGCGATGTGAATGGATGAAAACCAGTAAACACGAGGAAATTTTTAGCCAATCGAGACTTCGATAGAAGTCAAAAAGGAATAAAAATATAGAAAATTTTGATTTTTTAACGCGGTGGTAATGTACTCACATACTAAGAGAAGTCAAACATATTATATGAGCGTCAACTCCAAATCTAGTCACTATTACGACAAGCAGTCGATTTGAGAAGATGTAGTTCCGCCCAATGTCGATCCCAAGTTGACTCGAATTGACTGAAAGTCGACTCAAAAACGACCGTGCCTTTTTACCATCGACTCATTCTCGACAACAAACTCGAGTCGCCTCCGAGTATTAAAGATTCATGTCGACACAAAATCGACATTGATTTTGGGTCATCAATAAAAGTCTTGTAATCGACGTCGACATTGCGGCGATTTCAAGTGCACCATCTAATAGGGTTTCAGAATAGAGACCGGAAATGAGTTGAATTCCGGAATCAGATTTTGATGCTGCCTGACAATCGAAGTCCACATTGCGTTGATTCGACCACTTCTGCACTGGTCAGCTATAATTTGAGATTCTTCATATGATTATGACAGCACATTCCATCTGCGAGTAGCGAAGTAGCGAAACAGATAGAAACCTACAAGCGAGTGCCTGTGGACTCCGACTGTAGATCGACTTCGATTTGAGGAATAGATTTGAAATTGACCGAACAGCAATCGATTTCAGGTCGATGTAAAAATAATTTGAAGAAGCCGACTTCAGATCGACGTACATTTGAAGTCACCAAGAACTACAAATCGGGTTGAAATCGACCCAACAGAGCAGTCGATGTCAGATTGATATAAATGATTTGGAGAAGTCAACAGAAAGTCGACCTGAAATCGAGATGCCGATGGAGTCGACGTCCTTCAACAATGTATCGACGCAATTTTGAAGAAAGTAAATTTTTGGTCGATATTCCGTTGACGCTGAATATCGACCAAAAATAGACGTCCAATCGACAGTCGACATGGTTCATTGGGTAGACTTGAAAAAAAGGTTTCGAACTTACTCGTACAAGTGCAAATACACAAAATATTGAAATAAATGAGGAAACGTATAATTCTAGGCCTCAAAGAATCGTATCAAACGCTAGTTCACCCCCCTCCTTCCGAACTAAGAAGCATCCGACACGACGATGTTGATATGTCGTGAATGCACGCCACCACTGGTCCTGGTACACACCAAGGGTAGTCCATTGCACCTGTGCAGCATCGAAGCTTTGCAGTATTGCGAAAGAGTAGCGACGTTACGTCACAACTCATCCTTAAGGAAAGAAGAAGGCACGCAGATGAGCGCGTCAGAGAATACATCCATTATTTCAAAGAAAAAACGACGGCTTCCTTAACGAAGTTAAACGAGGAACGCAGGGAACCTGTTTTATGAGTCGAATGGGATTTGGTATTGAAAATTCAAGGAAGCCTAGACCTAGATAAAGATAGTATAAGGAAGGCCTAGACCTACTATAAGCCTATCATAATATAGTTTGAGAATCTAAATTTTTCTCGCTCGAGAGACGAAATTTTTCTAAGTCCCTCTCCTATCATGGCTCGAGAGTCGAAATTTTTCCAAGTCCCCCTTCTAACATATATAGCTCGAGAGTCGAAATTTTTCTAAGTCCCCCTCCTACCATATATGGCACGAGGGTCGAAATTTTTCTAATTCCCCCTTCTGTCATATATAGCTCGCGAGTCGACATTTTTCTAAGTCCCCCTCCTACCATATATGGCTCGAGAGTCGAAATTTTTCTAAGTCCCCCTCCTACCATATATGGCACGAGGGTCCAAATTTTTCTAAGTCCCCCTTCTGTCATATATAGCTCGCGAGTCGACATTTTTCCAAGTCCCTCTCCTATCATATATGGCTCGAGGGTCGAAATTTTTCCAAGTTTTTCGCTGGACGGCGGACGGCGCACGGCGGACGCCAGATTTCTCAAATAGCCCCCCATAAAACAGGTTCCCTGTTAAAATGACTTATTGAGTACCCCTGCTGGTACAAGGATGCTGCAGTGCACGAGGATTCCCCTAAACGAATAATGATCTCGAGGCGACGAATTCGTGGATCAAAAGAGGTCACACGTTACGAGAAATACTTCTTGTGCGTCAATGAGAGTTGGTAAGACACTGGTCCGACCGTCGTGCTCCTGCTTGCGTGAAGTCATACTATTCTCAAAAACTCCCTTGGAGCCCTTCAGCCTGAGGATGAAGTCGTATCATTGGGTTCTCTTCAACAAACCAGTATTCCGAATGGATCATGAAGCGGAGAACATTTTATGCAAATTCAATTGAAACTCTTTACCGTTCCGCAGGAAGCCAAAACGAAAAAGAAGCCGCCCCTCCAAAGGAGAGCAAGCGTTGTTATTACAATAAATTAAAAAAAAAAAAGCTAACGCCTCTTTTTAATACATTTTATACGTGTCAATTGCTTTGGTTTAATATAATTTGCATTGGCTTGTCACATATTTTTCCTGTTTCATACATTTGATTGACGTGTACATTTTTTTTTATCGAGATGAACCCAGTAGCACCAAAACTGAAGGGGCTTGTAAAACTCCACAAAGCGAACCGTCCGATGAGACCCCTAGTCAACAGCATTTAATCACCATGCTACAAGATAGCAAAGATCGTAGCCACATTCCTGAAAGAAAACTACCAGTTTGCACCCAGACGAAGTATCAGAAACAACGGAGAGCTGATTGAGCAACTGGACAAGTTGGAAATCAGGAGTAACGACAAGCTGATATCCTTTGATGTGACTAATATGTTTGGTACCATACCGAGGGAAGAACTTCTCAATCTGCTCAAAAACAACAGATACCATGGGAACCCCGATGGGTCGAAGTACGCCAATATAGTGGAGGAGATCTTGAGCCAGAACTACTGCCGCTTCAATAACAGGTTCTACAGTCAGGAAAGGGGACTTGCAATGGGATCACTGCTGTCACCAATACTGGCGGAGATATTCATGAATGATATGGAAAACAAGATATTGAAGGGCAGCAAGTTCAGAAACTCGATCAAACACTGGGCCAGATATGTAGATGATATCCTAATTGTGTGGACAGGCACTGATAGACAGGTGGATCTATTCCTAACAGAAATGAACGCGATGAATGAGAGCATCAAATTCACAGTGGAAAAAGGCAATGAGACCATCAACTATTTGGACCTTACACTCACAATGGAGAACAATAGGATAGAATATAAAATCTACAGGAAGCCGACGCATACTGACACCATCATCCCAAATGACTCCTACCACCACCCCAGGCACAAGTTAGCGGTAATCCAGAACTACTGCTATCGGGCAATTTCTATCCTCAAGAACAACGAAGAGAACAGGAAAGAGATCGAGATAGTAAAGCAGATCGCAGAAGCCAATGGCTACCGCAGATGTGTGGTGGAGGGAGTCTTTGGGAAAATGGAAACAAAGAAAGGAACCCATGATAGCATAGTGAGAAAGTACTCCGGATCGATACCATATATAGGAAAGTACACAAACAAGGTGATAAAGGCGTTCAATGGCCACGATGTGAACGTGGGTATCCAGAATAACCAACCCATGGAGAAGAGAATCAGCAATGACTAGACGGAACGAAAGGACAAGGAAAGCTTGAGCGGAGTGTACAAGCTCAGTTGTGAACAGTGCGAGGGGATCTATATCGGTGAGACTGGGAGAAAGTTTGAGATCAGGAGAAAGGAGCACAAAAAGTCGAGGGAGAAAGAAGATGGCAAGTCACTGTTTGGGAAACACTGTAACGAGGAAAACCACGATGGAGAGGGAATATTTGAAGTCATACAGGTAGAGAATCGCACAAAGAGAAGAAAACTCTGGGAACAAATGGAGATTGCAAAAGCCAAGAGGAAGAAGGCCTGCCTCTTGAACAATGTAATCACATTTGATAGCGAAAAATTATTCGGCCTGGTGATTGGACGAGAGAAGAAGAACGGAACCAACCAATGAGACGGCAGGAATCCAGGTAGCCAATAGAAACACAGCATTTAGAACAATAGATTGAACCAATCACAAAGCAGTATGTTTTAGCCAATAAGAACACAATGTCATATTATTGTAAGAATAAGTTTCAGCATTGTTATAGCCAATAAGATCACAGTGTTATACTATAAAAAAAACTCATGGTTAAGGCCTTGTTCTCCAGTTGCGACACAACTGATGATGGGATAACACCCGAAAGTACTCTTGTATAAGCAACTAATAAAGTAGATTTGTACAATTGGAAAATCCTATTTCAATATTAGTGCTCTATTAAACGAATTTTTACTCCACGTCGGAGTATTCCTCTTTCTTGTTTATTATGAGTTCCGATAATAGCACACCAGACCGAGTAAAATATTTCATTAGCGTGTCAATATTATTTACTTGGCGTGATGTTAACAGGCAATTTCTTTTCTTGAAGCGTGCAATTAAATCTATGCCAAATAATGTAAGCCTTACTCGTGCATGAATATATCAATTTACACTGATGAAGACTGCTAGGCAGTTGAAACGTCTGCGTTCTGAATCCTTTATCAAACGTCCATCTGGTGCTGAACTTTTTGATAATATTGTGAACACATAATACGTATTATGGAACAAGAAATTCTAGAAAATTTCACCCTATTTGACGTATACTTGATAATAGGACAACTCAGGTATTTGGCTCCGACTTTGGTCTGCTGGTTTCGTACATAATTTTTCAAATTTTCCCGAAAATTCCATTCATTAGCTACTGTCCTACTGTCTGGCACATTTCTGTATCGTCATCACGGTGTTCGGGTGAATCGTGTTCGTTAGTTAACTTTGAAAAAAGACTCCAACTTGTGACTCAGACGAACCCACATATTAATTCCCGACAGAGTGACATCCAATTTCATATTTATTATTCAGTTAGTTTCTCTGAAGCAGCTTCTTAAGAAGTACCTAATGAACAACGATAAATAACCGAAAACGTTTATCAAAATACTCGAAAATGAAAAACAAAAAAGGCAAACGAATCATCGATTTATGTGAAAAGAAAAATCGAGAAATTATTCGAGTTCTTACGCGTCTGGTTGTATCGGAATTTATTATCCGAACTATACATGGAATTTCTCGTGACTTTTGAAACCCTGAAAAATTCATTAAAAAGGCTAGATTTTTTTTTCTTCTTTTTCTGTACCTATAGACTTCGTGTAAAGGTTTGAAAAAGAACGCGACAAAAGTAATGAGCCGGAAAAGAGAAGTGCCGTTCAATTAAAACCGAATTACAGTCTAGGAATGATAATTTTGCTGTCATTCTCGTGACTGGTGGTCTTTACGACAACGAATAAAAATGCAAAACTGGTGTCCGAATAAAATTAGTGACCGCGATCGCAGATCTCGTATTATTCACGGTGAAAAATGTACTCAGCTTGTTGCCGGACGTTGTGCTCGTTGCGCCTCGACGAGGAGTTAAATCGTAAGCTTATACCGCGGCGATTAACAATCCGAAGGAATATTACCCAAATTAATTTATGTCTTCGAATCGGAGACGGTGAACGTGTACAATAATAATTCATATTAGCACTCCCGAAGAAGCGCGCGGAGGTTTTCTCGCGGTCTGATGTCGCATTTAACTTTTCTATACAGTTATACGGTGTCCGGGAAGAGGAAACGACACCATAAATTTCTATTAAATCAATTTCACAAATGCTTGAATAATTCGACCGAAGAACAACGACAACAACACCGCACCATCAACGAGACTAAAATTGTATACAATATCCTCGCGTGTACAGTACTTTGTATATACTTATACGAGCAGTTGGTGTTTCTAAAGTGGCACCAGACAAATCTGCTGAAGGAAATATTTATGAAGTTTTCCGGGCTGAAAATGAAGAAAAAGCGAAAGAGTTTTTCGCTTCCCCCAACGATTTCGAGCCTTTTACTTTGATGTGAATACAAAACGATTCATATCTACTTAATTCAGTCGCAAACCTTGCACCAAAAGCGCAGAAAAAAAGTCTCGCAATAGATTGCTATATGTATATGTATACACGCTACAGAAATACTGCATATACACGTAATGCTGAATTCGTGAGCGGAGAGCAAAAGTCGAAAACGAATAGAGTTGCGAGAAATTAATGAACGAAATCATTGCCAGTTGTTGAAATCGATTTGAAAAAAGAACTTCGATGCTTCCGCACAGAAGACGGATTCATTTTGGAACACTGTATTATTGACATTTTGCAGTTCGATATTCTTGAAAACAGGATAAATTGAGAATAAGACGGCGTTCGCAAGAGAGAGATAGAGAAAAAAAAAAAAAAGAGGAAAAACAAAAGCTTCGAACCCATCGAGTGGGAAATTCCGTAACGTGTCAGATTCTCGCACTGAGGACAAGTGAGAACGACGCAGTACAAGGGCAAAAAAAAAGAAAAAAAGACTAAATTTTTCTATATATACACCGCTGTCTGTGTACTCGTATGTACAATGGTAACCCATCAATTTTGTAATATGCGCGAAAAATCGAGGTTGTCTCTAGAGAGGACCGCGCGGTCTCATTATATCCCATACTTCACAATGAATCTATTCCACTTGGGCTCCATAATGCAGTGAAAGATATTTGGCATATACTCGTGTACACTTTTTGGTAATATATGTATCGCGATCCCTATCCGCTTTCTATAAATTTGACCGCTTTTTCAAAATTATAGTTCTATTTTTCCTCTGGTGTATGTAACTGGACGTACAAAATAAATAAATGATTAATTGACAGGGAAAAAACCACAATATCTACGAAAGAAGAAGAAAAAGCTCAGAAAGAGGTGCTGGAAGATTATTTTCTACAAATTAGAAAACTGAATAGAGTGACTCACAGTTTCATAGATATGAATAATTCTCATCAATTTTCAACAGGGAACTTCGGGGATCATTTTGGAAAAAATCTCCGCCGTCCGGCAACCTAACATAACCACAGGAGAGTACGAAATTTCTCCAAGTGCCCCCTCCTATCACATATAGCTGAAAAGTCGAAATTCTAATTCAGAATCTGTTCCAGGAGAGGGGGGAAGATTTGAAAAAATTTCTCGTGCGCCGAGTGAAGTACGGTAAAAAGTAGCCTACCCAAAATTTTTCCAAGATCAACACTCCTGCATCGGGTAAAGCAGAATTATGTTACTAGTTGGAAGGTATTTCGCGCTAAATTCATTCTAGCGCAAAAATGCAAAACATTAGATGTATACTTCAAATCTATAAAATTAAAAAACCTTGATGGGAGCCTCTATACTATATGGAAAGGGCAGGATCAGTCTAACGAATGGTATATGAAGCCCCTAGTATATGTATTGTACGTTAGGCCTAGTATAGCCTAGTAAACAGTATCGTAGGCCTAGATTGATGAAGGCTAAGGAAACGAGACCCAAAGTAGCAGAAGTTAAGAATTTTCATACAGAAAAAGGAAAAAAGAACGGCTCTTCCCGCACAGTATAAATACGAGAAAAATTTTATTATGTTTGATGACATTTCGAGTAAACTAGTACTCCTGAGTTCCTAAAAAGGGTCAAGGTCACTAATGACGTCATCAGGTGTGATAAAAAACCGTGAAGATACATCCAAGAGTGAAGCCAATCTTATAAGAATGCAAAAATTTACGTACCTTACAAAAAAGTTTCTACAAGATTTTTGATACGCTGCAATCAAGGTCACTGGTGACGTCATCAGATGAGATAAAAAAGCAGCGACGGTTCATCCAAAAATAGGGCAAGTAAAAGATCAAAACAGCCAGTTAACAAAACAAGTTACAAAAAGAATGTAGAAAAGCTCTAAAAATCACAAGAATTTCGATATACTACTGACAAGTGGGTCAAGGTCACTAATGACGACATCATGTGTGATAAAAACCATGAAGATTCATCCAAGAGTAAAGCCAATCTTATAAGAAAGCAAAAATTCAAGCAACTTACAAAAAAGTTCCTATCCTAGGAAAGATAGGAAAATCACAAGATTTTTGATACGGTGCGCTACTGACAAGAGGGTCAAGGTCACTGATGACGTCATCAGATAAGATAAAAAAGCTGCGACGGTTCATTCAAGAGTAGACCAATCTCATAAGCAAGTAAAACAACAAAAAAATAGCCAACAAAATAAGTTACAAAAAGACTGCAGAAAAGTTCTAAAACTCACAAGAATTTCGATATACTACTGACAAGTGGGTCAAGGTCATTAATGACGTCATCAGGTGTGATAAAAAACCATGAAGATTCATCCAAGACTAAAGCCAATCTTATATGAGAATGCAAAAATTCAAGTACCTTACAAAAAAGTTCCTATCCTAGGAAAGATAGGAAAATCACAACATCTTTGATACTGCGCGCGCGCTACTGACAAGGGGGTCAAGGTCACTGATGACGTCATCAGATGAGATAAAAAAGCTGCGACGGTTCATCCAAGAATAGGAGAAGTAAAAGACCAAACAGCCAGCTAACAAAACAAGTTACAAAAAAACTGTAGAAAAGCTCTAAAAATCACAAGAATTTCGATATACTACTGACAAGGGGGTCAAGGTCACTAATGACGTCATCAAGTGTGATAAAAAGCCATGAAGATTCATCCAAGAGTAAAGCCAATCTTATAAGAATGCAAAAATTCAAGTACCTTACAAAAAGGTTCCTATCCTAGGAAAGATAGGAAAATCACAAGATTCTTGATATGGTGCGCTACCGACAAGAGGGTCAAGGTCACTGATGACGTCATCAGATATGATAAAAAAGCTGCGATGGTTCATTCAAGAGTAGACCAATCTCATAAGCGAGTAAAACAACAAAAAAATAGCTAACAAAATAAGTTACAAAAAGACTGTAGAAAAGCTCTAAAAATCACAAGAATTTTGATACACTGCTGACAAGTGGATCAAGGTCACTAATGACGTCATCAAGTGTGATAAAAAGCCATGAAGATTCATCCAAGAGTAAAGCCAATCTTATAAGAATGCAAAAATTTAAGTACCTTACAAAAAAGTTCCTAGGAAAGATAGGAAAATCACAAGATTTTTGATACGCTGCGTTGCTGACAAGGGAGTCAAGGTCACTGATGACGTCATCAGATGAGATAAAAAAGCTGCAACGGTTCATCCAAGAGTAGGCCAATCTCATAAGCAATTAAAACATCAAAACAAATAGCTAACAAAAAAAGTGATAAAAAGACTGTAGAAAAGCTCTAAAAATCACAAGAATTTTGATACACTACTGACAAGGGGGTCAAGGTCACTGGTGACGTCATCAGAGGAGATAAAAAAGCTGCGACGGTTCATCCAAGAATAGGGCAAGTAAAAGATCAAAACAGATACAAAAAAACTGTAGAAAAGCTCTTAAAATCACAAGAATTTTGATACACTGCTGACAAGTGGATCAAGGTCACTGGTGACGTCATCAGGTGTGATAAAAAACAATGAAGATTCATCCAAGAGTAAAGCCAATCTTAAGAAGAAACGAAAATAAACGAAAATAAATTTCAAATTTTATATTTTGCAAACCACATAAATTATACAATTGCGCGAGCGCTTTCGACACCAGGTCATTTACAAGCGGTATAAAACACGACTGAAGAGATGAAGAGAAAATTAGAAGAATGAAACATACAAAGAATCAGGATGTGACAGGATCGACGCTTCCAGCGGACGCTGGAGAATAAAACAACTCGATTAGATCATTCTTCGGAATATACGAGTTTATGAGATTCTCATCCCTATTACGGTGGCGAATGATTTAAATAGCCTCCACAGCAAGGCATTTACGATGGGAACTTTCAAAGTGAAGATTGCTTTCACTACCCCTATCGTAAGAATGACTACTCTCAAGGAGATGAGTAGCAATGATGTGTTTATTAGGTTGTTCCTTGAAGTGTTCATCAATGCGGATCTTAACCTGGCGATCAGTCTGGCCGATGTAGGACAGTCTCGGCATTTTATTTTATACACACTACTCCTTTCAAATTTAAGAATAGGATCTTCAGGTTTCTCAAAGAGGCGTTCTAATTTTGTGTTGCTGTAATTGAACTTGCGAAAGAGTCTGGCGAGCTCAGAAGAGAAATTCCCAAGGAAGGGTAAACGAATTCATCTCTCTTTTTTGATGTAGCGAAGTAGTAGTATGCAATGCTTTCCCAAGTGATTTCTAACGAATAATGGATTCAATATTCAAATTGATACCGTTGAGACGCGCTAAATACTTTATGTGGTCTCCTTTTCCTAATTAACAGCATTAGGGAGGAGCGGAATAGATAGGAGAAGGTGTATGAAACAGTTGAAAGCAGCGTATTTATGAGCCCGGGGGCAGGAAGACGAGCTGTGGATTGACATACCAGTGTTGGTGGGCTTTCTGTAAATGCTGAAGACATGGTTGCCATTTTCAATAGAAACAGAGAGGTCCGAAAAATCGATCTCTTAACCTCCCACTTCGATAGTCAACTTTATGATATAGTCCATTGATGAAAGAGAGGAACTGGTTCAAGAGGGAGGGAGGCCAACTCCACAGACAGAAGACGTCATCCACATAACGATACCAGTACGTTATATGGCGGCCGAACTCAATGTCAGGGAGGAGGACCTCCTCTAAATTTGCCACAAAAACCTCAGCCAACAAAGAGCCGAGAGGTGAGCCTATTGAAACACCAACATCTTTCGGGAATTTGTAAACTTTACCATTGAATAGGCAGATTTTAGGGGATAAGCAGACCTTGAGAAGAGTCATGAATTCAGAAACAAAGAAGCTCGGCTATAAGAATGCAAAAATTTAAGTACCTTGCAAAATCACGAGATTTTTGATACGCTGCGCTGCTGACAAGGAGGTCAAGGTCACTGCTGACGTCATCAGGTGAAATAAAAAAACCTGCGATGGTTCATCGAAGAGTAAAGGCAATCTCATGAGCAAGTAAAACATCAAAACAAATAGCTAAGAAAACAAGCAACAAAAAAGCTGTAGAAAAGCTCTTAAAATCAAAAGAATTTGGATACTTCGTTGACAAGTGGGTCAAGGTTATTAATGACGTCATCAGGTGTGATAAAAAAAAACATCGATGGTGGAGACCGTGGGCTACAAGGTAGACATCTTAC